>VXAL01011833.1:453249-543878 GCA_013399475.1 Chauna torquata
CCCAGTGTTCTCCTTCCCCCCCCACCCCCCCCTTCTTGTTCCCATGCTGCAAGGTCACTGTCTCTTTATTTGTGGTGATGTAACTATTTAAGGGGCCACAGCATTAACTGGATCAGTGATAAGACAAGGTTAAAAATAACTATTCTTTTTTTAGAATGTTTATTTTTTTGAACATTATTTTTAATTGCATATCAGTTCAGTTATCCATTTGGTGGCTCTCTTGGGATGTACTATCGTGTCCCATCTGATGGGGTGATGAGCAAGTGGTTGGGGAGAAAGCTGGAAAGAGACCAGCACGATCCCTGGATCTAACATATTGTATAATTGCATACTGACTTACACTGTCTCACAGAAAGTAGGAATGGCTATTACATGATATTAATTAAAAAACTCAGGCCTCTGACTTCATCTACCTGTACCTCTTGGGTGCTCTTCTTATATGGGTAGGCAGAACCAGGTATGCTCTCTTCTGTGCACGTGAGGAGGTCTGTTAACCAAGTAAGAATTAAAATTGCATGAAAGTATATCCTGCAAGTTCTGCACAGGTACATGTTCCTCAGGGCTGGATGGCTCATTAGCAGTACTGAGCCTGCAAGAAGTGAACTCATTCAAACTAAGTTAATTACAAAATCAAGAAACTCCCCAAGAAGGATGAATGTTCTAATTGTGTGACTGCCCATCCTTATTCAGGTCACCTTGTACAGCCCCATCTTCTTTTCAGTGCTCTTACTCCTAATGTCTCTTCTGGACTGAAGATGCTGGGGCTGCAGTTTTCAGGAATTCATGCACGGTTAAGGTGGAAGCTGGCTTATTGATAAGTGTGCTGGTGCAGGGCTGGGTTCACCATCTGCTCAGCTGTGGCCTTGGCATGCTGCCTCGGAGCTGGATTTGCTATTAGATTTAGACAGAGTTTAGGTACCTGTATAGCAGAATACTATCCTCAAAACTCTTTCTAATCTTAGACTTATGTATTGTGCCACTTCTGGTCCATCTGAAGTCCTGCTGTGGCCATGTCCAGAATCCACTTGGCCTTGCCACCACTGATGAGCCATTCACTTTACCAGTCCCTGCTGCTATCTGCAGAGTAAGTGCTGCCCAGTTTGGGCTTCCCAAAAGGCCTGCTTGAGTAGATGTGCATCAGCAGCCTGGGAAAGGCAGCACCCTTCACCTACACTCTCTTATGACTGCTGAGTGGCTGATGTCTGGGCAGTGCCTGTGAGACCCTGCTTCACTTACCTACACAGTTTCTGCCATAGTGGTGAGCCATATTTGTAGCACAGGTAGAGAAGGAAAACTATGACTGGCATGACAGTGTCTTCTAGGGCTCTAGAAAGAGAAAGGTAGGGAGTAAGCCTACTTTATAGAATATCCCGTGTTGGAAGGGACCCACAGGGATCATTGAGTCCAACTCCTGGCTCCACACAGGACCACCCAAAAATAAGACCATAGTTCTGAGAGTGTTGTCCAAACACTTCTTGAACTCTGGCAGGCTCGGTGCCATGACCACTGCCCTGGGGAGCCTGTTCCAGTGCCCGACCACCCTCTCAGTGAAGAACTTTTTCCTGACACCCAGTCTGAACCTCCCCTGTCACTGCTCCATGCCGTTCCCTCGGGTCCTGTCGCTGTCACCAGAGAGAAGAGATCAGCGCCTGCCCCTCCGCTCCCCTCGTGAGGAAGCTGCAGGCCGCCATGAGGCCTCCCCTCAGTCTCCTCTTCTCTAGGCTGAACAAACTAAGTGACCTCAGCTGCTCCTCATAAGTCTTTCCCTGTAGACCCTTCACCACCTTTGTAGCCCTCCTTTGGATGCTCTCTAATAGTTTCATGTCCTTCTTACACTGTGGTGCCCAAAGCTGCACACAGTGCTCGAGGTGAGGCCGCACCAGAACAGAGTGGGACAGTTATTTCCCTCAACCAGCCAGCAGTGCCGTGCCTGATGCACCCCAGGACATGGCTGGCCCTCCTGGCTGCCAGGGCACGCTGCTGACTCGTGTTCTACTTGCCATCAACCAGAACCCCCAGGTCCCTTTCTGTGGGGCTGCTCTCCAGCCTCTCATCCCCCAGTCTGTATGTATAGCCAGGGTTACCCCGTCCCAGGTGCAGAATCTGACACTTGCTCGTGTTAAACTTCATGTGGTTGGTGACTGCCCAGCCCTCTAATTTGTCAAGATCTCTCTGCAAGGCCTCTGTACCCTTGACGGAGTCAGCAGCTCCTCCGTAACAAATATTTAATTTGTTAGTGCATTCTGTTCCTGGTAGTTAATTACCTGCACGTCATTGATACGCAGTGAAGACCAAGTGCTCTGTGGCTGTCTGCAGCTCTGAATGCATGTGCATCTCCGTGCGTGTGTTTGTGGCATGCAGGAAAATGCCTAGTGCTCTCTGGGTTCATGTGCTCATGCAGCTGGAAATTAAGTTCTCTGTAGCTGTCTACATTTGATTTCTGTGTATCAGGATGGCATTGGAAGGCCTGGAACTCATTGTGGGGAGGTGCTGTTGCTAGTTATTTACAATTAATACATGTTAGCAGAGGATGCAACACAGGTATTCTTTCCTAACAGGGCAGTGATTTGTAAACCTCTGTTAAAACACTTGACAGTGTTTTCCTCAATAGATATAACTACTACTAAAAAAAAAAGTTTGATAAAGAGTATGTATTCTTGGGTTTTGGTACTACTTATTGGCCCTATACCACTTATTAATTTATATTTAGCTATAAAGGGAAATATTAAACATATTTTGCTCTTAGTATAAAATGAGATTGCTGCTGAGTAACACACTTAAAATAAGCATCACAGTGCTTATTTTCATTCCCTAACTATAATAACAGACTACTCAGACAAAAATGAGTGCAGGCAGTCCAGCTGATGGCTGAATCACAGCAACAGCATCAATTAATTTGTTTCCAGTCTAAAAAAACTAATAAAGACTTTATGTAATCTCCTAGATACAAGAGGCTTAATGATAATATCTTAAATCTGTTCTTTATGCTCACTTACTCTCTGTACGCACAGATGTCTGCTACTACCACCTTCATGTGAATTCTGTTCACATGAAAAAGTGATATTGAGTTAGGATAGTTGAAATAAAGGCACATTCCTTCTTATTATGCTTAGGAGAAGCTTATTAGTTGTTCTGTACTGCACCAAATCATACCATTTAATTACAGACCAGTCACAATATTATTTTCATATGTGTTCTACAGTCTTGGAATTGGATTCTTTTATGAATCATTTTGAAATGTATAGCGTGCAGTTCTTATTCTATGCCCCAGATCCTGCGAAATGGTATGGTAATTATATATTAATCCTAGAATGCTTTGTATATTGTTGTTCTAAGTATTTGTGGTTTGTGGAAAACTGATCAGTGAAAATGGTTTGAACCATAAAGCCTCCTATTGTCCTCACTTAAAGCTTAGCATTTGCAGATCTGGACTGTGATACATTCATTTTGCAGTGCAAAGAATTGAGCATGTGCTGGATCAAGATTTTGTTAGCAAATGTATTGCTTGTTACTCTGAATACAGGCAGAATATTTCCTCTCATTTCAGCCAAATAGTTCCATGCTTCCTTCCCACAAATAGTAAGATGCTCCTTACTAGTACTTCTTTACCCAAATGTCTGTAGCAACTCAGAGAATGCAAAGGCAAGCTTCACAGCAGTTTAATGGCAATGCATGGGGAGTATATTAATCCTATTAACATTCGTATTTCATAGGCTGTTTCAGAGACGGAGGAGCTATATTAGCAGTTTGTAGGCTTAATAATCCCTTTCGGTCTGCTAGTGATGATTAGCTTGCTTGGTGTGAAGTTGTGCACGCCTATGTGCATTGCGCCATGTGGGACTTCTGTGATGGCTCATATAAATGCAGGTTATTGTGAAAGGACACTTTATAATCTGCAATGGTTTAGCTGTATTTCTGATGAATGGAGTTAGATACATGCTGAATTTTAAATGGAAATGGTGTGGTTATATGACTTCATGAGCTTTAAAAACCTTAGCCACAGTGCCAGCCAGCTTCTGTTTTCTTTGAATCCCACGTACCTTCCCAAAAACACAGGACAGAGGGTACAGACACATTATGCTCCTGAAGCAGTCTGTGCATTTACCATTATTTTTAACAAAACTCTCTGCTTGAATATATTTGCTGTGAGGAGACCAGAACTTTCCAGTATTTTTTAGCTGTTGTCTCTGCTGTGAATGCAGTGTTTTTCAGAAACTGGTCCTCAGGATATCAGGACGTCTTCTACAGCCTGCCTTGAAATGAAATAAATACTTGGCACACATAATTACTTCTAGTCATTAAGTCAGCCCATCAAGCAGATGAATCAGTGGCTGTTACCTCACTATGGGCATAACACAGGATAAGTGCATTCTACTTGCAGCCACACTGTAATAAAATGGAATCAAGACAAATATTTATGAATGATGAAGTACTGTTTGCCTACAGGCTGTTGACAGGGAGGATTTGTATTCCTATAGTCTGGATAGGGGACACAATAATTCATGAGCTACAATTATTGTATTCAAAGGACAGAGATATTTACCTGGGACTTTAAGGACAAAACAAGCCCTATTTTTATGGGTTAAAATGCAAATTTCATGTTCTGCATGTCATCATAGCTTGTGATTGACAAAAGCTGTCTTTCTACTGCCAGGGTTGCATCTTAAGCCTAATAAAATTAAGATATTCTTGCATCTGTTATATTCTACAGAAAACGTGTTGTTATTATTACTATGTCACCATGTCTAACATAACCCACCATATTTTGCCAATTGGTAGAAAAAAATATGCAGTGCTCTAT
This sequence comes from Chauna torquata, assembly GCA_013399475.1. NCBI lineage: Eukaryota > Metazoa > Chordata > Aves > Anseriformes > Anhimidae > Chauna > Chauna torquata. Next base: position 458,051 of record VXAL01011833.1, read on the forward strand.
TTTCTGTGTACCATGACTAGTATACTAGTATACTTTTTTAGTATTATGGCTGATGATCTGTATTATAGTTGTTACTGGAAAAAAGTATTTTCATGCATGCGGGATGAATCCTATAGCATTATTTAACTGAGCACTTCTTATGAAAGGGGAGTAGAGTCTCATCAATTTCAGTTCTTCTGAAAAAAAAAAAAAAAAGAACAACACTGGCATTCAATTTCATCCCGGGTTTTCATCATATAACTTCTGTGCTGCCACAGGGCTTCATGTTTACTGTGCATTTATTGGAAGGATAACAAAACAATTCTAAGGCCTAATGAACGTTGCCTGGCAGGAAGAGACATTATACAAAAGTATAAATCTCAGGCTTATTCTACTTATGATTTCCTGAGTTCAAAGAAGTGACTTTAAGCAAACTGCGATAGTGAAGGAAGGTCATAAGTTATGTGGGTGCTGATGTTCATAAAATATAAACCCAAGTTATCCATGGAGCTAAGCAACAACAATTTCTGTTGAAATTAATGTTCGATACCCCCTGAAAATCAGGCCAGTATTCCATGGACTAGAAATTTTGAGGAGAATGGCATGTAAAAGAAATGTCAGGTGGAAGTGTGAGTAGACACATAGGTGAAAGTAGAAGAATCCCCTAATGGGTTCTTAGGATGTGATGTCCTAATTTACTATAAACTGTTAGATTGCAACACTTCATGTGGGTGTGTACAACTGCATTGGAAAGTAGCAGACCTGCAGCGCACATCCTTAGTGACTGCTGTCACAACATCATTACTGATGATGATTGTCATGTTGTGCCATATATTGAGCCAGGCATGCAGTAGATAGTGCTATTGCATTTTTTTTCTTGTGTGTGTGTGAATATAATAAACATAATCAGTTATAGCACAACCTATGGTCATCTGCAGCACCTGGCATTACTTTCTGTAGAGGCAGGTAACTCAGTTCAGAGAAATACACTAATTCTTTTAACCTAGTCAAAGTATTTCTGAGGTTCAATAAAACTTTCATACACTTCCCACATTGATTTTCATCTTGGCGCTCTTGGTTGCTTTCTGGCTGGGTTTCTGGCTAGGGTTCAGGACCGTAAGTCATGTAGGGCCCAGCTTCCTCTGAAATCTGGCAAGTCTGTAAAGGTGAACTGTGTCCTGGCATCAGAATATTCAAATGTCCCATGGTGAATTCTTGATACCTAGCCTGTCCTCTCCCCTTCAATTGGCTGAGTAGTGCATCAGGCTTTTAATCCTTCACATACCAGTGGCACTTATACAGAGAACTAAACATTATATACTTAATACTATGACTAGTATTATGCTATTTTGTAGAAGCAGAGATAAAATTACACAGGCAATATTTTATTTGTTCTTACTGGATTCCCCAAGTGTGCCACTTACATCACAGCAATAAGCTTTGTTGCTCTGAAAATCTTACTACCTCTTTACAGCACGTCACAAGAGGCAGGATCATAAAAAGCTTTTTTTAAAAAAAAAAAGAGTAAAGTCTTAGAATTGTATGAACTCATGGTTTACATAACTCTAGCATGTTTCCCCAACGTTACCTTTGTAACTCAGTACCAGGACTTCTTAAAGAGCATACTCGAAAGCAGTGCTGTAGTACAATGAACACAAAAGTGCTTGATCCTTAAATATGAATCTTATTAGTTATTTACAAATGGGTAAAATGTATGTAAGCTATTTCCATCCTGTTACCCTCTTCCAGGACTAAAGAGAAAGATCTCTTCTTGGTTGCATTAAAGCCTCAAAGCAACAAATGAAATGGTTCCTTCAAAAGCCATGCAGGCATAATTACATCCATTAAGCCTTGTGCTTTTGCCTTCAAAGGGAACAGTTGCTAGAGCAGTTCATAAAAACTAACAGTGTAATATTTTCTACTGCTTTTGTGCACAGCTACATTCTGTGCACCATTATGTCCATGCAGAATGAAGAAGTGGTGATAAAGGCACCTTTCCTGTTACGGCTATTTGTGAGAGTGTGATACTCAGCATGTAAATAAAGATAGAGCTTATATGTGCCACAAATAATTAGCCCTTTGGAACGTAGATTTTTTTTTCCTGATTTACTCTAAAGTTTGTTTAGTTACCTAGGGAATTTTAGATGTTGAAACATGTGCCTCAGGATGGTATGTAAATAGATGTATAGGCAGCAGCTGACTGGGAATTTTCAGGCTCTGCATTTTGCACTTCTTTGTGTGGGCAGAGTTTGGTGGGTTTTAACATCTAAATCTTTTAGTTTATCCAGCCCAAAGTCCATTAGCAATAAACAATACTTGACTCCAAACTTGACGCTTTCCTTCTTCACTAGAGGAAGATACATTTGTATTTTTGTCAGTTTTGGGTTATTGTAAAACTGGATCTGCTTGCTTTGCATACTTACTTGTGACTGTGGGTACGAATGGCCACATGAATTACAGCTCAAGGAAGAGTCAGACCCCACTAATACTTCTTGCCATTGCAGGAAGAACTGACATTTGATGAAAAATGCAAATACAGTATGTCAGAGACCTGCTATAAGAGCTATTCAGGTTTTCTATCAAAAGTTTTCACTTAGAACTAGTGGCAAAGACATGCTCATGGAAGTAAAAGGAAAAACAAACAAAAACACTAAAAGTAATTGTTTTCATTTCACAGAATAGTGCTTGAAAAGCTGTATATTTAAGATTATGAATCAGATAATCTTCTATGTTCATATTTAGCAGGGTATTCTTACTGTAGTTTGACACACACATTAGTTAATTAAATGTTGAAATTATAACAAGTGCAGGAAACAGGCAGAATCACTCAAGACTAATTGGGTGAAATGGACCCTAAATATAAAAACACCACAAAATTTAATCGGTGTTTAAGCTGTCAAATAATACAACACGGTTTTCATATAAAACAAATTGATTAGGAGGAGTTAATATATTTTTACTACTCAGCATTGCATGGTTGTATCAGCTCTGGTTTCAGTTACAGCAGCAAATTTCAAATGATGGATAAGATGAAATGAATCCTCTTGTTTCTAATGGGCTCAATGTCCAGTCTAGAAATGACATTGCATACAAAGAAGTCAAGAGAAACCACTTCTTATACCACCACAAGTAAGTAACAAAGAAAAAAAGAAAGCAGAAGTCCATTTGAAAGAAGCAAACATGTCTTGCCAGATAATTGAAGAAGATGCAAAAGGAAGTCACACATGAACTCTCTTACTGAGATACACTGGTTCTGCCCAGAATTAGAAGGGTGGCTATGTCCGAATGTCTTCTGTCTTAAGACTCTGCACACAAGAATTCAAGGTCCGAACCTGAAGCTTTGCTACCAATTTCTGTGTCCCAGCTCATCACAAGGGATTAACTCCCATTTCTGCCAACTGTAGGTATGAATTCATCCTTGTTGATAGCTCTTGCTACTCCACAGCGTAAAAGTTTGCTCTTGTCTTCAGATGCTCTGTCCAAAGTCCATATTGCCTGTCAGACCACAGCATGGGAAGCTTACCTAATTACTTACCAATCACCTAGCTGGAGAGCTTCCAGCTAAGGGAATCTTTCTGTGTAACTGTAGATTAGACAGCTTCAGCTCTAGGCAAACCCGTTGACTACAATAAGTAATGACCACTTATTGTAACATAATTCAGCTTAGACATGACCTCAATTGGTTACCTAGTCCAGTCTTCTGCTAAAGTTAGTTTAACAACACAGGACAGAATACAGTTCCGTATTTCTTTACTATTAGCCTACAACATTTTGAATTAATATGTTGGTATCTTTTTTTTTTCTATTTTTACACTTGCCTTCTAATTTATTTAGTTATTTATTTGTAATTTGTTCCTCAGTATGGGCTTCTTGGGCGTACCTATGTCTTGGTTTCTCAGCAGTCACTGAGCAAATTTGTGGACAAAGACTAAAAATACCACAGACCTCAAAAAGCATGACCCTCACTTCGGTAGGACAATTGAAAATACTACTTATTTACATCTAGCTTGGTGATAAGATTTGTGTCTCCACCTGACCTGGATTCCACTTGTGTTATTTTTATTGACTTTCTATTGATTAGTCGGAGTTTCAGTTCCATCTTTGTTGCTGATGCCAGCAAGTGGGACTGGTGTCTGATATCTGGTTTTATTTTAACAGGAAACAGCCTCCATGCATATGCTTATTTCTTTGGGAGTGTACATATTCTGAAAAGACAAGGCTTCTGCAAACAGTTTTTCATGCTCATTCGGATTTTCTGAATGAGACGCTTTGCAATTAGAGTACCAAGGAGCTAATGATTATTTTGCTGCTGAAGCAGAAGTGAGACCTTGCTACCAAGGTCTGAAACAGCTCCAGTAATCCAGCCACTTCTCATCATCATGGCATGCACTTTTAGCGTTGTGGAGCTTTGTAACTGGCAGCAGCAGGAATTGCAAAATCAACCAGATTAGTTTCCACATAGATCTGCAACTGTTTTTCATTTGACATGATGCAGATCACTATTTTTAAACAATGTGGTTCAAGAGTTTAATCCACAGAGTAACACTTTCATTTGCCACCATTCCTCTATAAGTAACTTTCTCCTTTATGTAAGAGGATCATTGTTCTGTGTCACTACCTGGGTGGGCAGTGGCTATTCCCAAGCCTGTAAAACAGGATAGAAGTTCCAGACAGGCATCCAGCTGTTTGATATGAACTGTATCTCTTAATACATTACTGTTATCTAACAAGCTGTCGGAGTTGGTAAAGCACAAAAACGTATATATTTACATGTCTCTGTTCCACTGGTGTGTCATTAGTGCGTAAAAATCTTGCTAATACCAAAAAAATGAAGCCTTCACTAATGCAGCTTTTGGCAGCCTGCAGTGCTGATATTGGAAGCCTGAGATTCTACCTCATCCATAGCCGAGATGTGAGCTTAGCTGATGAACCTCACGTCAGTCTATGTGCAGCCACAGCTTAGTTACTGAGCTGGCAGAGCAGCCATTTATACATCAGCCCGGTCTTCTCAACATCTGTACTGCCTCAGTGATGTGAACAACTTGTGCACCATAGGAGCTACTGTACACATTTATGAACTTCCTTTGCCTGTTCTTCCAAAAATCAGGCAGCAGTGGGCTCCTGTTTGCATCCTAGCTGTAGAGTCATCAGTTGCTTTCTATACCCACAGGTATCATTGGTGTGTGGTGTCAGTTCAACCCTCTGAAATGTTTTCTGCTAGCTAGATAGAATTATGTCTGCAGTTCAACATCACTGAGCCCTTGGAGATTTCAGTCTGCATGGTGGATAAGGGTAAATGATCATATTCTTCCATTGATGCAGTTACTGAATTATGTTGGCAGCTCAGAATCAGTGACTTCACTTCTTTTTTGAAATTGCTATTTAGGAAACCATAGATAACAGGGTTGACACAGGTGGAAGCCATGGCTACCAGGTGGCACAATGAGAAGATCAGATTGTGGTGGCAAGGTGAAATGATTTTGTAATTCCAGTCCACAATGGTGTTGAAAACATGCAGTGGTAACCAGCAAATAGCAAAAGCAGCAACCATGGATGCTAACAAAATATTTATCCTTCTCAGCTGAACTGCTCGGTTGCTGTACTCATTCTTCTCAAACATGTCCTTTCTCTTCTGTAGGCGTAAGTAGATACGCAAGTAGCAAAGTATAATGAAGAACAGTGGGATGCAGTATTGCAAGAGCAGTAAAGTGGTGGTGTAGATAAGTCTGTGTTGCTCAGAAGGCCATGAGTCAATGCATATGACCTTGTCATTGGAAAAATTCATGATGTGTGAGAGTTGCTCATACAAATCGTTAGACAAGATGGATGTGGTCAAAAAGGGCAAGGACATGAGACATGCTAAAGTCCAAATGACCCCAATTCCTAGATAGGCTTGGGAGATACTTGGCCTCCAGCCAGTTGGGTTTATGATGAGCTGGTGTCTTTCCAGAGCAATAAGGACAAGGGAAAGGATTGACACTGTCACAGATGTGCACTGAGTGAAAGAGGTCATTTTGCACATGACCTCCCCAAATATCCAGTAGTCCATCATGGTGTAAACAATGGTGGAAGGCAGGCAGACAAGACACATAAACAAGTCTGAAATTATTAAGTTGGAAATTAGGATGTTGGTGACATTGGTCTTTTCCTTCTGCCTTGCTATGACTGCAATCAGACAGATGTTTCCCACAATGCCTAGGACAGTCTCCAAACTATAAGAGGTGGCCAGGAAAACAGTGAGGTCAGTGACATTCCTGCACTGATTAGAAAGGTGTGAGGGGAAGCTTCGATTTGAGCTCAGGTTCTTACTGTTCAGGAAAGGAAAAGCATCATTAACAGCCTTTGTCTTGTTCATCCTGGACCCCAAAATGTTTATCCAAAAACGTAATAACCAAACACAATCTGGGTCTTCTGGAGACAGCCTAAAAAGGTTTTATCTGCTCTGTTTGGCTGCAGAAGGTCTGGGTACGTCTGCAAAGGAAAGGAAAAAGATTACTTAGTTATGCTACAAGATATTAGTCAAAAGGGTAGTAGGGGGCAGCGAAACACAGAAGCAAACACCAATGATTCTGTGTATCTTCAGCTCCCTATCATATGGCTTATCAGATCATGAAATGGAATAATTTGCTAGACTGTGGTATGGAAGTCTGTGCAAATCTACTGAAATATGATTCTTTACTGATTGTGAGGTTAGCCCAGGGATTTAAGAACATCTTAGCTTCATTGCTTAACTCAGTGCAGTATCTTGAGCATCACTAATGCAGTAGAAAGTTGGGTCAAAACACACCTGGGGGTAAAAATCATGTGTGATTCTGGATTTGCAAAGTTCTGACACAAAACTGAGTGGAAGGCCCTTTGTGGGGGCTGCTTTTTCCTTCAGTCAAGCTAAACATCAGTGCAAAAACTAAGGCTTAAAGCTAACACTAAAATATCTTAATGTGAGTTAATTTGTGAACTGAAATCGTAACCACAGCCAGAACCCACATTTGCTTGAGACAGGATCACCATGCAGAAAAAATCAGGCTCATATCCTCCGGAAGGATAACATAGGACAATTTCAAAAGAGTCTGAAATAATTAAAAATCACTTCAAAATTTTACAGCTTCTGCACAGCTGCAATAGGTCATGGGAACTGCAGTCCAAATTCTCTGCTTCCCCTTTCTGGATGAACCCCAGTGCCCACGAGGCACTGCTATCTCCCTCTGGGTGGCCAATGTGGCTATCACATGGCTTACCAGGAATATATTTCAGTCTCTTAATTTTTGGCTTTAGGAATGAGTGTTTTCTACAACCTCTCTTAATGCCTTGTGAGAAGCTTCCTCCCTCAGCAGAACTTTGCTCTTTTTAAACAAGAGAGTTCAAGTGTTGTAACAGCATGTGCTATCTATTGCGTGCTGTTTCTGCACAGGAAACATGGGTCTGCTGCTTAGTCGTGGCTGCAACCCCTGATCTGGGATTTTCTATGAGGGCTCAGGGAACTGAACCCACAGAGTTAATTGGGGTGCATGCTTTTGGAAATATCCACCATAGGAACGCCTGGGCTCTACCAGAAGGCTCCTGGGAGGCTGCTGTGATCGCCTGGCACCACCCTTCCTTCCCAGATCCTTTTCCCACTCTGCAAGGGGGATGGTATCCTCATTCCTTTTTGTTACCAGCTCCTTTCCTTCAGCCAGGTGTTGGGATACCCTGGTGCAGGTGACTACCCCTTGCTGTAGCAGAGCCTGCTCTATAATTCTGACTCCAGAGTCCAAATTTTCTATATTCAGGATTTGAAAAAAAATCTGACCCTGCTGGGAGCTCTCCTGAGCTCAGAGGCAGTTACATGCCTTATGAAGGCTTGTGAGAAGTAAATAAATACACAGGGAATTTCTTCAGCAACAAAATACTACTCAAACAAGTTTGTGAGGTTGTGATAAATTTCTCAGAGCTTCAGAAAAAGAAGTGGTCAAAATATTAATACATAAATAAATTGGTATAGATAGCTTATTACTGCTTGAGTAGCATTAATGGCTGAGCAACTGCATACGTAAAGGTAACTAGTACTTTAGAAAAGTGTCCACCATGCTACTCTCTTTTGTTTGCCTTGTTTTTCTATTTAGGAAGCATTGCATCTCCAGAACTGACAACAAACGCATAGCATATGGTAACTATAAAGGTGTTTTGGGATTGTTGTTCTGTTTGATCAGCAAAAATTAGTACGGTCAATTCCCTTGTTGCTTTTTTAGACTTGCTGATTTATCTGTCTTTGTCATCCATCTATCTGTATCCACCTGTCAGAGACGGTCACACGAGTAGGATATACTAACCTTTTCTTCCTCTTGTTCTTTCATTTCCTCAGAAAGGAAATTTTCCAAATTGTGGATATAGGTGTGACTCTTCCTATCCACTCACTTCTGTGTTTTTACTCAAGCCATTTGAACAGCTTGATTAATTTGCTGAAATTAAAAGAAGCAGCAATGGCGGTGTGTAGATTGCACAGTCACGTACGGGGAGGGTTAGTGAGAGTCTGCCTCAGCATGAGGATGGTGATCAAATGAAAAACCAAGAACCAGCCCCTTAACTTTTGGTGACTGCTGGCCAGTGGAGATGCTGCATGCAAAACAAAGGGATCAGCAGCCTGCAATATGGTGTGGTACCAGTTGAAGGAGCTCAGTCTTGGCATTTGGGCAGAACAAACAGACTCCGTTGTAGGTGAACACATGGGCCTTTCACTACAGTCCCAGCCTAGTATCCTTAGCTATCCTGGACAACAAACACATGGTTCTCCTTTGTTGCTTGAAAAGTGTGTGCTGTTATTACAAACATCTGTACCCCGCAGAGTAAGCCCTCTCAAGGGTGCCAGGCACTTTTGGACACACTGAGGGGTTTGTAAGGAGAAATAATAATGTTTAAACAAGAAAAGAAAGTATTGGAGGCACCTGAAAAGTGGAAGCCAGATCTCACACCTTTAAGGGGCACATTCCCAAGAGGAGCACTAAAGGCTGAGTGTGGCTGTGCATTTGTTGCAGATGGCACTATCATGTCTCTGAAGGCTCTGCAATGCGTTTTGTTGGGTTAGGAGTTCCTTCTTTTAATACTTTGCATTCTGTGGTGTCTCTCGCAAAGTAACTGGCAAATACTTCCTGGTCATGCATTCTCATGGTATTGTCCACAGGTGCTTAAGGAATTATCATCCTGTTATCGTAGACCAGAGGATTGAGACAGGGAGGTGAGACATGAGTATCTCAAGGGAATCTTTGGTGCACTATGCAGGACTTAAAACTGCCTGTCAAACCTGATGTCTTCGGAAAAGTCAGAGCGTAGATCACCTACGTGCATAGCGCTCTCGCTCTCTCTCATTCTGGCAACTATAATGTAAAAAGCATTTCTAGAAAAACTAAATATTGTGGTGACCTAATTCTTATGTATCATGTTACAGTATCCTTAGATGACAGATCCTCAGGGTCAGTCACTGCCAAATCCTGTGTCATCTCAAAGTGTTTGATTGCTATTTGGTTTAGTTTAACTTAAGAGCTAGTAATAATCAATATGGGCTTGCTTTGTTTAGACAGTTGGATCAAATGTTAGCTAATAAACTAAATCACCAATGCAGATGGAATACAGCATTAACTCTCCTCACTGTACTGAAGGTTTGTCGATTACCCAGTGAACTACAGAAAAAAATTTATGGACAAAGACAACAGCTTTTGTCTCCAGAGAGTGAATCAATACTTAATTGGCTTGTAGGAGTAACAAATCTCCTAAATCAGTTTGGAGAGGGAGCTGGGGGAAGAGTTGGATTTTTTTCTTTGTTTTTAAAGAGGAAAGTGTATACTGGTTCAGAATCTTTGATGAACTTCAGGAAAGACATCAGTTATAACAGCTAACATGCTCCAAAAGCAAGGTTTTCTCCTGTCATTGATAGAGCGTCTAATTCCCCTAATTGATGCATCTCTAAAAAGTGGGTGTCACAAAAGTTTGCAGCAACTTAAGTGTATACAGAAAAAGGAGGAGCTTTTGGATTTAGTCTTAGTGTAAGTTAAATTCTTCATTTGTGTCTTTTACAGACATTCATCATTGTGTTGGAAGCAAGAAAATAGAGCAGCCAAGGTTTGAAGGATTTGCCTTGCTGAACAACATTGCCCTCTAAACAAAAAAATCTCACTCAGGTTGTATCAAAACAACAACAACAACAAAAAAAGACACTATCATTAGTCAGCTTGAAAACCTTGTCACAAAAGGCTATCCTATATGTCCCAGAAAAATTCTTCAAAGGAAAGGGAATTCTGCAGAAATGGCTCAGGGAAGAAAATGAGACCCTCAGTGGGTTTTAAGGAGATTACTAGACAGTAAGTGGTCTCAGGCAGTTAATACATGACTGCCCTTTAGAGAGACCTCTGGACTTGGAGACATCCCATGAAAACCTCTATAAAGACTGTTCTCCTGAAGGCAGAATAAAGCACAGGAGTACTGCTGATATTGTGCTCTTCGTGCTAACTGGGAAAGTGTAGGTCATTCTTGCAGAGCTCATCAACATCAGTGCCTTCCTGCAATCAAAAGCCAGTCTCCATATAGCTGTGATGGACAATATAGATCAATTTCCACATTAGATATAGGTAGAAGGGGAAAAAAAAAAAAAAAAAAAAAAAAAGTTTGCAGTATTTGGCTTCATTATTTGGTAGTCAGAAGCAATTACTTGTCTAGCTCAGAACTTAAATGGTAGCTCAAGCCCCGTTTGCTGCTTTCAGTCCATAAGTCTTCATGAGAGAAGTGATTCTTACAGCCAAGTGGTTATATTATTTATTCAAAAAAGTTATGGCAATTATCTGGAGTAAAGCAGCTATGGGCTGTCTCTCATAAACTAGAAACAAATGTGCAGTGGAAAGGTTTAACAGAACTCTGAAATTCATATTGCAGATATTAATGGTAGTGGTGCTGACTAACAGTGGTACCCCGTTTTTACCTGCAGTGATGTTATCTCAGTAAAATAGATTTTCCCTGTTAACTTTATATCTTGGAGAGGAGTTAAAAATCAGTTGGATATCATTATAGGTTCCCAGGAATGCAACACTTAACTAGAAGAGAAAACCTATCACTGAGTATGCACAGACATCCCACAGCAATGTAAAGTCCGTAAGGGGTTTTGATACTATGAGATCTAGTGGTGAACATTTTGTTACTCTTCATCTTTGTTAAATTCTGTTCCAAAAATTTTGGGAGTGGCTACCTTAGGTTATTGAAGAAAGTAATGTTAAATATTTCTGAAGTCTGCATAATTAGGGTAATACCACAAGTTTTGTCTGTTAATATGTTACAAATCTGTAACGTTGGGAAATGGTATAAATACCTAGGAAAGTGAGTGGTTTTTTTCCCCTCTCACATCTATACGTTTTCAGAACGAAACCTTGTAGGGAATATGAATATCATAGGCTTCCTGCAGAAATCAGGGAAGTTTCACAAAAGCACCTACAGTGACTTTCTGGGTAAATTCATAACTTTACCAGGGACATGAAGCCAGTTCACAAAGGTAAAATGTGACTAGTGGGTCAGTAGGCTGATCCCTTAAGAGTAAAGACCATTTGGGGACTTGTCCTGTACTAAGTAAAAAAAAAAAGATTTTGGCTATTTAGGAAGGTCATCTTTACCAAAGGAGGTGAGGAATCCGTAAATCACTGTAATGGGCATCTTAGCACATAGCCAGCTAGGGTACGTGGAGGGTGACGTGATGTGTACTGCCAGGAATTGTGTGGGTTAGGTCAGGAATGAGGAGTCTCGGCGACCAGGGTAGGGGTGTTTTCCAGTGACCAATGATAACCAGAAACTCTTTCTGGCACACTGCAAGGTGGCAAGGAGCACAGCCAAACCCCAGAGATCTCCCAGGAAGTTGCTATCTCCTTCTTGGACCCTGAAAGGTTGCAGAGCTCCCATTGTACAGGGGTTGGTCTTTTCATGATAAGTGAGACTGGATTCATCTGTCAAAAACAGTTACATGCTTGGTGGGAAATGATGGTTCAGTGTGCCCATACCCTCTGAGCTCAGATCTGCTGAGTAGTGCCAGGGTAAATTTAAAAAGTTGTGACAGAGGTAGGAACTCTAAAACAGGGAAGAATACCCTCTCCTCACATGCCACAAAACAATGGGAAGGGAACGTTTCATGGAGCTGAGAGATGTTAATTCAAATGCTTTTTCTGAACTGGATTGAGGAGGGAGAACCTAGAGGATCACCAGCTCCAGTGGGTTAAACACCAGGTTTGGTATCACCATCTGTTGTTCAAGCCTTTGCTTTATTTAAAAATGAACAAATTCAGAAATCAATTAAAATTTATTTCCTATGAAATAAAATGTTGCATTCATACTTTTTTTTTGTAGCTGAAAACTGTCTTTTTTCCCTTCAAAAGTATACTTTTAATGTTTTGGTTCAGGCACTGACTGATAAAAGCATTTGTTTGCAGAACCTTAATCAAAGCTGAATGATAAAGTTAAGTATTTATTAAGGCCTCCCTCACTTTTATAAACCTTCTTGCTAAATTATTACCATTAATAATTATATGAATGTTTATTATAGTGGTATTAAACTACTAATTGAGAACAAGTCATTTTGTGCTATACAGGTCTAGGGGAGGAGACAAGTCTCTCTCTTGACAACAAAGGTGAACAAGAGTTAGGGAAAGAGCTTAAAAAGTATACAAACAGAGCAAAGTATTTATTACTGTTTTTCCTTGCCTTGTGACTGAATTCAGAGCGCATTGATCCTAGTGGACTTTGGATCAGGTTCACTTCATATTTCCGCCCTTGTTTCTGTATGGTTTTAAAACCATCAAGAAATCCACAGCATTTTCGTGGAACTGAAGGACTGCGTAAAAATTCTTTGCTTTTAGGAATGAAATCTGGGCAAAGCCTTTCAATCCACGGCTTCTCCTGAATTTAAACTTGACATCCCTGACAGTTCCAATGGCTCAATTTTTAGATTTAAATGCTAATTGAATGCTTTTCATTATTTCCTCTTTACCGTAATTGTTAAAGGAATAAAGAATCACACCAGAAGAAGAAGGGAATATGGTTTAAAAACAGTTCTACAACTTGTTTATTTAAATTGTATTAATGGAGTAATTAGCAACTCTACCTTAAAAATTTCTAATATATAGTTCATGCCTCACATCCTAGGTTAAAGTTTCAGATGAATCAGTAGTTAACTGACTGATTTCTGATCAGAAAATGTCATCCAAAGCAGAGCAAGATCTGAGCACAAAGGGAATTAATAGTGATGGCATAATCTGTCAGCCACTCAAGTGAAAGTTGAATAAATTTTTGACAATCAGAAGTGATAACTTTATTAAAGATATCTGAGCTCTTATAAAGCTGAAATAAATACTTTAGAAAATTCTTACCTCTTACTGATGGAGAAAATGACAGCTGCTGCTGCATGTTTCTGTCTTGGAAGAAGGGAGGACTGTTGTAGCAGCAAAGCAAGATCTTCTGCGTCTTAGCAACCCAGAAGGGACGCTCTGCTTGCTGTTTCTGTAGGTAATTTGGATGGTAGCTCTCTCCCTTTCTTCCCCTCCACCCCCTTCCCTCCTTTCAGTTTAGCCAATGAATCCTGTTTCATGGTGTTGGTCTGACTTAAAAGTTCTGGCTCCCTCTGCTGTTTCATAAATGTAGAAATTCTACAGATATGTGAGATGAAAAGCAACTTCAGAAAAGAGCTTTGAAACGATTTGAAGCACAGTGTGCACCCTTGCTGCACACAAGCATGTACACGAGTGGAAGCACGCTAAAGGAGAGGGGCGAGGTACAGGAATAGAGCCTCATTGTGTTCTCCTTTCTGAGGCAAGATTTCTGTAGGTTTCAAAGAGAATTTTGCCTCATACATATTAAAATAAATAAATAAAAGGTTGCTAGTATCAGATTTTTTATATTTTTTTCCTCCAGTCCACCACACACCAGAATTGGAATTTTATTTTAGAATGATCCAGGCTTCAAGTCCTTAAATATCCAGCTTATGGAAGGGGAAGTGGTGCACTGTTACTCAGGCAAAGAACTCTCAATGTAAGAACACTAAGAAATTCGGAAATAGAGGAGACGAAGGATTTGCCGAAGTGCCAGCTTTCATTGATCTTTGTTGTTGTTTCTCCTAGATCTTTCTTGTGAAAACACAAGGCAGAAATCAGAGTTGCAATTTTTTCTCTTGTACTGAGAAAATACACAAACAGAATATTTCCAAGGGCTATACCAGAATAACCCAATTTTTGTCTTTACTTTAAATGGATTTTAAGCTATGGTCAGCTACTTACCTAGTCCTGTGGCTACTGCTGTTCTGGGGCCCTTCTAAAGGTGTGATAAGTAGTTGTAGCAAATGTATATTTTCATTTGTAGACAGGTAGTGTGTCAACAGAAATAAAACGTTTCAGTATCAAAAATAATTGCAAGCTGTTATCAACTAAACTAACTGTGAAATTAGTCATTTATTTGTACAGTATTCTTTCTTTCATTTTTTCTGGTACCAGCTATTAGAGGACTTGTGTCCATCTACTTTAAGCTCTTAGCTGACATCTTTCATCATTAAAGAAATAAAGCAGAAGCAGAAATATTTAAGGTATTTCTAGCATATTTTGGCATTTCTTGTACCTTATGATGCTGAGAGGCTTAAAACTGGAACCTGTGTGATGAATGGTATAAGCTGGGGGGTAGTCCTTACTTACTGCTCCTTTCTTCAGTGCGTGCCTGAGCTGCTTCTCATTTTATGTTACTTATTTTTCCAAGCCTCTTCTTCAGGAGCTTTATTCACCAGCTAGTTTGAACCAGCATTTCCCTTCTACCCAGACCCCTCAGGAGACGACCTTTCTGATCTGCCTAGGGAAGGGGACATGAAGCCTGTACTTCCAGCAGAGAAAGCAGCAGTCCATGCTGATCTTGAGCCTCTTGCCAGCTCCTTAGGAAGCAGAGGTTTCCTATCTTTGTGGAGCCAGAAAAGCCAAAATGATTTATTCAGCTGGACTGTTCACTTCTGTTTCTTCCTTAATTTATTTATCATATGTTTATTTGTTTTGCTGTTCAAAGCATTAAAGAAAAGGGAGGGAAACAGACAGTACTTTTCCTGGGGAATATTTTGATTTATGGAGCTGTTCTTCCTGTCCCCTTCAGCTTGCAACAGTGCTCAGCCAGTCACATCTCCACGCCTCCCAAACAGTTAAAGATACTCTGTGTCACATTTATTCTTTCAATCCAGACCTTTGGGCAGAGCCTCCAACCAGCAAATTAGCATCTGCTCTCTTCTTACAGTCAATAGAGAACAGCTGCAGCACTGTTCCTGAAGGACGACTCAGGATGCCATGCCCTGTGCAGCCCAGGGATCAGGAAATGACCTGACCATTAATATTCTTCTGTGGTATCAGAGTCTTTCTTCTTGACAGATTTTTGGGAAGAACTGCTGTATCAAGGTTCTGGCTGTTTTTGGTGAGGTGAGTGGGGCTATGTTAGACTCCTATTTCATGCATAGTCTTTCCAAGCACTGCCTGGATAGCAGGGTGAAAATGTCCGCTATTAACAAGCAGATGTGGGAGCAGCACTTGGGTCTGATCCACTCTGCACTCGTTTGTGTAGCTGGGACTTCCAAGCACACAGCAGCCGCTGAGCTTAAGCCAAGACGTGCAATGGGGCTGGTGCCACAGCTGTCCTGACTGCAGCATAGGAGGGAAAATGCTGGAGCTAGCATGGAGCGAGAACAGCTGCAGCAAGACTAAGATGCAGATGCCTGTTTCCTCATCCAGATGAGTCTTGCTGCCTTGGTTCAGCGCCTTGCTGAAAAGGATGTTGGTACCTGAGCTAGCTGGTTTGAATCTGGCCATGTTTAATTGCCCTGTACAATGGAGACTACTGAACTGTTATTTGTGGAGAGTGTCCGTGGAGATCCTGAAGTGCTAACGCTTTTGGCAAATGCACAAGCAGTACTTGTATGAGGGTTCCCAAGTGTCGAAATTCCTTTGTACGCAGGACATTTGCTGCTGGGAAGCAACATGGGAGTATGGTAGTCCCAGCTATTGCAAGTCATTTGCTGGTCAGACTGGTTGTTTCTGTTCCTATCAGTAGGTTTATGCTGAGTCTAGCAACCAATAGACCAACCCCTGTTTACCGTTGATAGGAAATGGAGTAAAACTGTAGCTGGCATGGCATGGGCTTGTCTTCCTACCCACAGGGCGATAAGAACACATGCTCCCATTTGCTGTCTGCAGCACATGCTCCTGCTAAGGTAAGGCACTTGGGAACCAACATCTTTTCTCTGCAGTTTTTTTGTTTGTTTTTTTTTTTTATGTAAGGCAGTTGGACTGCGTGGGTCTGCATGGGAAATCATCCTTTTTGTGATAGCCGGAGAACTCCTCTCTGCAAGAGGTTATGGTGATAGCAAGGCCTCAAGAAACATTCATGGGGTACAGCCAAGCATTTCTCTGACAGTAAGGGGGATTGTCATAGCACTGGGACTATGACTGCACCATGGATGCTTTGAGGGTCTCGTCCAGCCATATCAGCCTTCATGGATGGAGCACTGAGGTTCTGTCTCTTTCTCTCCTCTGAGCCTGGAATTTCAGAGGCCAATTCTCCTACGGTGCATTTAGGAAATCTAATTGTTGTCCAGCATCTAGAGTCCTGCTCTCTCTGGCACTGTTAAACAGTGAGCAGTGTCCACAAAGAATAGGACTGGCTACTTGATGACAAAGGTATTATGGAGAAAATGTACCACAGAACAGTACATAGTCCGTCTATATGCTAAGCCTAGCAGGTCTACGTCGCATCCCTATAGGTATTTTGCAGAAGTTTGGTTTTGCTTTGTTTTGTCAGAATTGCTCTCTCTCTCTAAGGCAGAATTGATATTTTAATCATTTTCATCCTTCTCCACTTTGTTCATACCCTTCCTTCAATGGGGGGAGTTAGTGAACCTGATTTCCCACAGACTCTTAGCAGAGGGTGGAGAATGGGCAGCAAACCTGTGGTCAGGCTATGAGAGCAGCACCCTGGCTGTGGGCTTCATGCCTGAAGATGAAAAAGGCAGCCAGTGCAGGTTGGTCAGGGCAGATGATCTGAACATGGATCCTTCTAAAAACCCAGAGCTGTACATAGACACGATAGGGATTTTGTTTGCAAAAATAGAGGGGCTATGTAGACTCACAAAATGCATTTTTTAACAGACCTGTAAAAAAAGATAAAAACAAGGAACTGAAGCAACAAATTAGCAATATGTTCACTGGGATCTAGTGCATTGAAATGTGTTGATACTGGGTTTTCAGAGTCTTTTCCAGGTCCTCAGGCTTTTGAGAGGAAAGTCATGGCTCCTATACAGATTACTGCTATTCAGATCTCCAAGTGAGCCGTTGGAGCATAAACTGGATCTCCCAAAAGATGTTTGCTGCAGCAGATTGATATGGATGTGCTGGGAATCAAGTCTCCAATAGGAATGTTCCCCAGGGAGATGACATGAAATCCCCAAAGTCACCCTCAACGTCAGTGGCAAGACTAGATTAGGCCCACAATGTTTCCAAGGGCTCCACTCAAGGATGCTGTGGGAAATAGGATATCAGGCAGATGGACTTGGGTTTAACCCATTTTGGCCATTCCTGGATCTTCTTGCTTCCCAGTTAGTGATTCAGAAGGTACTATGTCTGCTCTGGTTTTCCTGGTGTTGAACTCAGTAAAGCATTCTGTGATTGCATTGTATGTACAGTAAGTGTCTCTGTGGGTTTTTCCCACAGAGCAGTGGGCAAGATCCAAGTACACACATTCACTCACTTTGACTTGTTCGTGGGCTTTTATTCCTGGCTTACACAGCAAGCGAAGAGTACTCAGAAATTTCCACAGCTGGGTGAAATCCTCTTATCCACCCTCAGCAATTAGAAAAGTGAGGGCCTCTCCAGTGTCTACTACTTGCAGGTCAGAAGGGGCATAGCCAGCTCCACGATGTCTACTCCTTTACTCCCGAGAAGGTTGTGGTGGTTTTACCCAACTAAACAGCCGACCTCCACCACAACCGCTCGCTCACTCCCCCTCCTCAAAGAAACAGGGGGAGAAAATATGATGGACAAGGGCTTAAGGGTTGAGATAAGGACAAGCAGGTTACTCACTAATTATCGTCACATGCAAAACAGACTCAACATAGGGAGATTAATATAATTTATTACTATAACTAGCAAACTAGAGCAGTGAGAATCTAAAAGCAAACTAAAAACACCTTCCCCCCCCATCCACCCTCTTCTACCTCCTCCCCCCAAGCGGCGCAGGGGAACGGGGAATGGGGGTTGCGGTCAGTCCATATCGCTTCGTCTCTGCCGCTCCTTCATGGTCGCTCTCTGTTCCCCTGCTCCAACGTGGGGTCCCTCCCACGGGATGCCGTCCTTCCCGAACGGGTCCTGCGTGGGCTTCCCACAGGCTGCAGCTCTTCAAGAGCTGCTCCAATATGGGTCCGTACCACGGGGTCCATCCTTCAGGAGCAAACTGCTCCAGCATGGGTCCCCCACGGGTGGCAGCTCCCACCGGATCACCTGCTCCTGCGTGGGCTCCTCTCCACGGGCTACAGGTCCGGCCCGGAGCCTGCTCCTGCGGGGGCTCTCCATGGGCTGCAGCCTCCTTCAGGCCAGATCCACCTGCTCCACCGTGGTCTCCTCCACGGGCTGCAGCGTGGAGATCTGCTCCGCCATGGTACACCATGGGCTGCAGGGGGACAGCCTGCTCCACCATGGTCCTCACCACAGGCCGCAGGGGAACTTCTGCTCCGGCGCCTGGAGCACCTCCTGCCCTCCTTCTTCACTGACCTTGGTGTCTGCAGGGCTGTTCCTCACTCCTCTCTCTCCCAGCTGCTGTTGCGCAGCAGTTTTTTCCCCTTCTTAAATATGCTCTCACAGAGGCGCAAACAACATTGCTCATTGGTTCAGGTCTGGCCAGCGGTGCGTCCCTTTTGTAGCTGGCTGGAGCTGGCTCTTATCTGACATGGGGCAGCTTCTGGAATCTTCTCAGAGAAGCCACCCCTGTGGCCCCTCTGCTACCAAACCTTTACCTTGTAAACCCAATACAAAGGTACTGGGAGATAATGTCTGCAGGAGCTGCTTCTAAGCAGGTCTAACTAATACTGATGGCCACAGATTTAAGGAGCGACAATTGTATTTCTCATTTTACTTGCTTTGTCAAATCACCTTAATGACTTTCTGGTAGTATCTGGAGCCATGCATGGATTTTCTTCTAAAAATTGGTAAGCTGTTTTCCTTAGTATGTGCAGGTTTTCTATTTGTACACTCTCAGCACTGCACTTGCAAATAGACCTTGTGACTATGTCTTTCCACAACGGATATGAAAAAGATGTCAATGTTTTCATTGGCCAAAATATTTCATTGTAATACACTTCAGCAAGGTAGAAAAAAAAGACATGAAGAAAACACGCATGATGTCATCATTTGAGTGAGTTCAGTTTATTTAACGATTTATCTGGGCCTTTAAAGTTGTACAGTGCTCTTGTTATAATTGCTTTTTATATTGTCTAAATATGTTTTATAGGATGTTTTTCATATAAACCATTCTCATGGACCTTGTACCAGGCACACTATAGTGCCTGCAGTCTACTCTCTAAACATATTTTATAGTCTAGGCTTTCTATACAAACAGCTTTCACAGGTTTGTTTGTCACTGGACTTCGATCCAAACAAGATTATTGCAGGAAATTCTACCCCAGTATGGAAGGCTACAGAGCTATTTATATGACATTTCTTTGCAATAGGTTGGACTCTCAGGCACGAGCTTGCCATTTTTGTAATATACCAGTTATCTCCTGAAAAATGTGTTCACTTGTACATCTGCACTAATGGATTGACCTACAGAAGGCACCAGGGTGGGGGAGGCTTTCAAAGGGCTGTTTTGTGCTTTGTTTCATCCTGTTCTAGTACACACGTCCTTGGGAGAAACGTCAATGAGCGTAATAGCGTAACGAATCCATTTGTCTGGCAGCTTTGTGTAATACCTGTTACTCTAATTGCTAGATGATTTCCAAATCAATAATTAGCTTTGCAACCATGTTTTTACAGACAACATGAAATCTTCTGTTTTCAACAAGACCATTCAGTGACTACTTAGAAGGGAAAGAAGTCATATGATATATGTGAAAATTTATTTAACTCTGGATCCCAATAGGAAAAAAGTCACAAAGGTATATGTGGAAAAGCTTTGTTACAAAAGTGTATATGATAAGACAAACCACCCAGTGTCAGAAATGAGACAGATGTGGCATAATTAGAGCTGTGAAAGGCATGAGGCAAACCCATTCCTCCTGAAACCATGCTGCTTTGCTGATTTCCTCTAGATGAGAGATCCAGAACACATTCAACTTCCAGGGGACATGCAGAAGAGGAGAAACACATCACATGGCCTTAACCAACTCCATTGTAGACTTTGCAGCTGATGTCAGGATTAGTCTTCTTCACTACTCGGATGGAACAGCTTTTCTTGTGGAACAGGCCAACACAGTTCACTTTGTCATAGTTCTTGGGGATTAAAACTCTGTCATTGAGAAAGGCAAAGAGAAAAATCAGGACCCAAGGCATGGACTGAGATAAGGGTGCTTACTGAGTCACAGCCATCCTGGGGCAAGCTGCATTATGGATTGTTTTGGCTCACGGACTCCATTAACATAAGTGCTAGGGATTATTGTAAGAGGAATAGAGAGCCTTGATCTTGTCTGTTCACAGATGAAATAATTTCCCAGTGTTCATTCAGGTTTAAATGCACTTCTCAGTGGTCATTCTATTAGGGATTGGTATAAATTCTTGCACATAGACAAAATTGGGATTAATTATGTCTTTCCCATTCAAACTAAGGCTTTTTTATTAAGAACAAATCATTTCAAGAGTGCTGAATCACCCTAGCTTGAATACCTCCCAGCTGAGTCTCACAGGCCAACTCCCTCTCTCTTATGGCTAAGGAAGGCCAGGAATATTCCCCAACAAGGATTCCTCATATTGTATCCTTTTTCACAGACCCTCTATGGGACTCTTTCTCCTTCCCCTCAAGAAGTTTTCCAGCCTCCTGGGGTGATAATCAGTTCACACTATTATAAACAGGAAGACATAGCTGTACTTGATGTGCCACCTGCCATCCACGAGGCAGGAACTCGCAAAAAGATTTAGAAACCAAATTATCAGAGCAGGGCATGTGTTCTGTTTTGCTAAGCAGGAAAGATGGGCTTTTGGCAGCATGGGGAAGGGTGTAGAGCAGCACTGGCCGAATTAGATGCTTGCAGGCAGTCAGTGGTCTGGAGCAGAGCTGCAGGAGCCCACACGTGTGTTATGGGGTGTCTAGAGACAAGCAGCTGAATAGGAGGAGGAAGAAAACTGGGGCTAAAGGGAATCATATACACAGTTAATGTTAGAGTCAAACAAAGGACGAGGTGATGTTCCAAATAAGTTTATGCTGCTGGCAGATAATTCTGCTTGGTCATAATTAGAGATAACTGGGAAACAGGAAGAGGAATTTTGCTCAAGTGAGTATGAAATTCCAGTGCATGCTTTCACTGAGGCTCTTTAAGTCTGAACATTTCCACCAATTCCTGAATAAGCAAACAATAATTTGAGGGAACTTACAAGCTGCAGCAAATCATTGCACTCATCTTACACCTGCATTGGTAACAATCTTCAGTCTTCCACACCGCACCAAAAACATAAAGGTTTCTGTTTGAAAGGCACCCTACATGCACAAAGCAGAAAATGATCATCAGTAAATCAATATGAACATGTGTTAATACACATAAACCACAGTCTCATGTTTGGACTGGCAATCAAAGCACTGATTTCCATAGAGTCACATCAGGGAAGAATCTGACCCAGTGCTCTGCAGAAAGGATACCATGTCTCTGTTCCTGAAGTGTGCGTGAATATATGACATGGCATAATAAAGTGGTAGCAACCACGTACCAGAGAAGCACTATTTTGCTAGTGCGATGAATCTGAGAAATGCCTTAGCTGATGGCTATGGTAGGATCTTTCTGCCCTTTCTCATGCTTAACATATAGGTCTAGACTGTAATTTCTCCTTTCTCCCTCCCCCCACAACTTTTATTAGGCTTCAACTTGTTCTTCTGAATTGAATTTATACAAAACTAGTTGTATAGCCTTTGCTTTGATTTTAGTGTCAGGTACCCCACTTAGGTTAGTCAATGCTTCTTGAAAGTGCGTGTTTTTTTCCATGTGGCAAGAGCTTCAGCTATACATCAGCCCTGAGGGTGTAACTATTGCATGGCATAGTGTCTCCCTGTCTGTCCAGAGATGCCTGCTGGTGGGTTGATACCCGAGTATGCAGCTGTTCAGATCATTCTTCAACACAGGATGTATTATACTATTCCAACATTTCTAACAAAATTAAGCTTTAAATCTCTGCTTCAGGGATGCCTAGTATTTTTGCCATTCTTACCGTATTTGCTGGATGGTCTAAAGTAACAACGGGCATCACACAGAGTCCTTGAGAAGAGAAGGATCAAGCAGAAGACCAGCAAGAATTTCTAGAAAAGAAACAGGAAGCTTTCTTTAAAACTAGGTGTTTTTTCACCTAGTCTAGTAGAATGACTCCCACAGACTTAAGGACAAGTTCTACTACTTCCAATATGCTCAGACTGAAAAATACTTCCAGTGTACTTACGCACACACACACACACACACACATATATATATATAGAATATGAACTGCTGACTTACCATTCTTGCATGGACTGCTTGCATCTCATAGTGAGGGGCAGTTGTGTATTTATATACAGTGAGGAAACAATGGTCAGTGCAAAGGGAGGTGATGTAAATGTGAGCACCCCGGGTGCCACTGGACACTCTAACCTGTTCCTACCATCGATCAGAAGGTGTCACCTCAAAAAGCCTTGCAAAGGCTTATTTTGTGCACTGATGTACATCGGCATCTTGATCTCCACTGTGCTGGTGTAAATCTTAGGTAACTCCAGTGAATACGCTAGTTACTCCGCATCTGCACTGGAGTCAGGGGAAGAATCTGACCCCCCAAAAGCTATGCCTCCAGACCTGGCAGGCTATCAAGAAACAGTGGGGAAAGGGCACATGTGAAGCAAGGCAGCAGCGCACTATTGTTCATCTGACCTGCTGCAAGGAGATCACCCCGGGTACAGAACAGGTCATTCATACAGTGCAGTGGTGTGGAGACTCCACTGTTCTCAGACTGATTTATTATAATTTCAGTTATTTTATACGTGACATGTTATTTTGTCCATATTTAGTGACCTGTAGGGACCAGCTGTAGAGTTTTGTATCTCTCAGTTGCTGACACAAAACCAGGCCTAGGAGACAGAGCCAGATCATCGTGAATAGATAGCACCTTTTTGTCAGCAAAAGTGAGATGAGATGTGTGTGTACTGTCTTGGTCCAAAAGTGAACGTAACAGTCAGGATGCGAGTCACTCATGGATTCCTGACAGCAACAACAGTGATGCTAAGGATTGGGGAAGGCAAAGGAAGCAAAAGTTCCAGTTTTCTTTCACTATATGCATGCCCTGCCTCTAAAACAGCTAGGATCTTAGAGTGTTGGTTCTGAAGATCATGAGGACATCTTACCACAGGTGTCCAGGGCTTTTGCAATTAGACTGTTGCAATACACAGTATGTGAGGCTGCTTCTCAAAACCAGCCAGGAAAACTCACACAGATCCCAGACTGTCTGTGGTTGTGTCAGGGACTGTCGGAATCCACTGCTTTGCTGAATTGGAGCACAAGCATAACAAGTTTTAGAAGTTTAGAAGGATTCCCAGCATAATGAGTTGCAATAATTCTATTAGCATGGGTCTTTCAGCAAGCCTTTGCTTGATTAGACACCTTGATTACTCATTAGCTTCCACTGACAAACAGTTAGAGGAAGCAAAGCTGCACTGGAAGGGGTTTTTGGTAAAAGGCACAGCAGCAGAGCAAGTGCTGTCTCTGGAGGGGTCCAGAGAGAAGGAATGATCGTAGAGAAAGTAGCTGCTGCTTGCTGTCACAGAGGATTTGATTTATGTAAGTTGTTTTTGTGTACTTAGCAAGAAGCTTTAGAGCTTTTATTGTAGTTTACTTTTACTCTTGTAGTACAGCTGGTGGTTTTGTGTTAACCTTGTGATTTTGGGTAGATCACATTCTCTTTCTGTGGTTCTGCTTTAGGAAACAGTTGTGGTATCTGATAATGCGTCTGAAGGAAAAGCTTCTCCTGTGGTAATCCTTAAATGAATGAACTTCAGTCTGAAGGGAATGATTTGTTCAAAATGACTTTGTTATCACTTAAAGGAAATTAAGTGAAATTTCAGTTTTTCTTACACTATTAAACCTTTAAACATGTGATGGTCTTCAAACTTCTGGCCTGTCCCTGCTGTAACTCTTCATCTTGTACTGTTTCTTGATAGGTAACTGTTAAGGTATACAGTTTCTGTAATAATAGTATAGCTGCAAGGAAATGTAAATTCTGACTTGAAGGACATGGTACATCCTAAATTATTTTCTTAAAATAATAAGTTTACCTAATTAGTTATTTTTTCTTTCTTGAGAAGAAATAAGTATGTTAATAAGTTTCTTACAACTCTTGCTGTTTCTCAGGTGGGAAAGCGCAGTATGATCAAAGCTATTACTGCCAGAAATGCCTAGTAGGGCTATTTCCTTAACCTGATGTGTGTATTCAAAGTATGATTTATGCATTTTTTCCCCCTTTTTAAAAAAAAAAAAAAAAAAAAGCAGCTTAAGGCCACTTGAATTGCAGACTTGAGAATGAAGAAACCAAATGCTTTTGAAAGCTTGTAATTTTGAATGAGTTGTGTATGGGATCTGTAACAGAGCAGGGGCTGAACCTGTCTCTCTGTCCATGCTCCTGCTGACCTGCTCAGAAGCCTCACTTGAGACAAATAAGGCTTTCCAGGTCAAGGAGATAATTAAGGAGTAGAGAGGGTTCTCCATTATGCAGATGTAAATGAATATTACCCCTAGGGGCTGTAGTGCTGTGTCCTCTGGGGGTCCCTCTGTTAAGGGAAGGTTAAGTTTAGCTTGCCTAGCTGATGGCTATAATAGGTGATAAGGTCAAGTACTTCCTGAGACACGGAGGTTTGGCTTTCTGTCACAGCAGCTCACCGTTCCCCTTCTGTATCTTCTCCCCAGAGATCTGTGGTGCTGGTGGAGCTCCCAGCCTGGCTCCAGATAGGCTTTACGTCAAATAAGTTCTTTCACTAGCTGGAGGGTATGGCAGCAGTTAATGTATGGGTGTCCTTAGCTTGAGGTCTGTGAAGCAATGAGAACAACATCCAGCACTGCCTTTCCCTGTTTATCAAGCTGTTGTGTCTGTCAGGGAAGTTGCCAAACTAAACTGGTCAAATAATGTAGCGGTTTGACTAACCCAGCAACTCTGTACCAAACCAAGCAGGCAGTCCAGCTTGGGGAAGCTTTTGCCAATTAGGAAGATTGTGAGTATCTTGAGGAGATGCCTGGAGTTGGGCAGTCTGGGCTGCTCTCTCTTCCTTCAAGCCGGAGGGGTGTCCACATAGCACCTCTGGGTCACCGAGGTTCTGACTGGGGGCCAGAATGTCAGATCTGTAACTCAGACAAAACCTGCCTGCATTGAAAACCTGTCTTCAGTAGCCTGTGGCTTTAGATGTGGTCTGCTAGTTGTTTGTTGCTTTACGTTGCATTTCTGGATTTAAACAGTACATTGCTGTAGTTTACATTGCTATACACTGTGATCAGCTTCAAAGTTGGATTAGAGTACATGAAGAATAAATCTGACCTGACTTCAAAACAGTTCATGTCAATTGGGTTTAAATAAAAGCTGAGAGAAGAAATCAATGTTCCTTCTAGCTCTGCCAAATGGCTGCCTCCATTTCCGGCTGAAGTCATAGGAGTGGGTCTTGTGGTAGGACCCTTAGCTGTATTTGTGTGTGCATGCAACTCTAGGGAAGTCAAATGAACTTGATGAAATTGGACTCTTTCCCCCAAAAGCACCACATGTGATTTGGCCCTTGTCAGTGTGAATGTACTTTGCCACTTACCAGGGTGCAGCAGCATTGCTGTGGCCACCGCTTGTGGAAGGTGGTACCATTTTCCCTCTGCAGCAAGGATTCAGGACTGACTTCTTGATGCTTTCAGGTTATGCATGTGTACCCTGCCCAAATCTTCTCCCTAATGGAAATTAAAAAGAAACATGTCTCTAACTTTCCCTTTCTTTCCCCTTTCACACATTCGTTGGTCTAGGGCAGATGGTAGCTGAGTCTTTTTTGTACATGTGGAGATTTTTTTCAATGAATTACTTCAAGTCGTTTAGCCTATGTGCATAATCCATTTCGTCCAGCTTGCCTGTGTCTCCAAATGCTCTTTGAAGCAAAAGTGGAGTTCTCTAACTGTTGCTCTTGGAAAGGACCTGACCCTTTAAACTATTCAGCAAGATGACATAACACATGCAATATAGTAATTCCACTTCCCTGAAGAGAGGTAAACTTGGCTTTTTCCTTCCTTCAGTACTAGGCTTGGGGAGGGGAGAGTACTTGCCTTCAACAGCAACTGGCCCTTGCACAAAACTTAAGACTGAGTCCAGAGCAGTTCCCTCTTGGTTTTTTTGGCTATGCTGCACTTGTGGCTCACTTCTCCCCTTCTCCTGGAGAACACGCTGCAAAGCCCAGGGAACTCCAGCTGGAACAGCTACATGCGCATGTCTGCAAGCTGGCATTATGTGAAGAGACAATTAATGGCCATGTTTAGATGACAGTGCCTCTGGGTCACTGCTTAGGGATGGATGAACTGGATGCTGGCTGGAGTAAGTCTGTTTCCCTGTTGGATAAGAAAAAAAAAATACTGGAGGAATAGAGTTACTTTTATTGCATCTTTTACTATCTTTGTAATCTACCCTGACTGACCATACAAGGGATTAACTTTAGCCTTCGTTTGTCTTGGAAAACTTGTTTGTGACAGTGATATCAAAGTGCAAAAGGAAGAGGAAAAACAAACCCAAATATTTCTCCCCCGGCTCTCTCTGACCTAGTGAAAAAGAACTCTGCCTTTTCACCATTGTAGCCTGCAGGTGTCTGGCCACTGCTTGCCTTCATCCTGAGGAGTGTCTCACCCCACTTCTCAAGGGGGTTCCGATTGGGAGTGGGGGGAGCAGTAGTTGCTCATGCACTTATAGGCCTCACCCCTCTCATCCCAAAGTCCAGAGCAGCCCATACCCTTGAAGTGTGGCTACTTTGCAAGGGAGCAGGGAGTAGGGCCTGGTGTCCATGGGTGTAGATGCAGCCAGCCCTGAACTCTGTGGGAACCAGTAATGGCAGCTCTGGGAAGATGTCCTTGACTGAAGTAAGTCGTTAAGCCTCTTGGGTGTGACTTGCTTCACGAGTGACAAGGGACTGTACTGGCACTGCCATAAGGTATTTCTAAAATGGCAAGATTTGTGGAGCTCCTTCTTTCTCTAATGTTACCAGCCCTTATTTCCCTTCCCAGTCTGCTCCTGACTCAGGTGTGAATCTCTACTCCAGCCAAAAGCTGAGGGAGAAGAACTAGTACTAAGTTGAGTCTCCCCTCTCAGCACTGAGGCTAGACAATGAGCCATTTTGATAACTGACTTCCTGAAGCTGAAGCGAGAAGCTGAAATATCTTAACACTATCCATTAGTTTGACAACTTCCAAGACTTCAGTATTCATTAGCTTTCCTGCATTTAACAAACATGTGGAAGGACCAGGGAAGTTCTGGTCTCTTGCCTGACTAGGAACCGACAAGGCCCAACCGCTTTGTGTGCTTGCATCTTCATGTGTTCCATCCTGTATGTGCTGCATGCTCATTCCACCTAGGATCTTGGGTAGATGGAGGTGGCCCAAAACAATTCAGGAATTAAATCCTCTCAGGCAAGAAGCTAAAGCAATACAAATGCTCATTAACAATGTTAAAAGCTCTCTGCTAGGTGATATCTGGCTAGGAATACAAAAGTCATTGTTCACTGTACTCAATAGTTCTGAGCATCAGGATCTTTGTCTAGCAGAGTAGCTCCCGGTAGACTATTTCCCCCCTCTCTTCCCCTTTTCCCCAGTGCATCTAATCACCTAATGACAGTTCTGTCTTGACTTCAGCTATTCCTGAAAATACAAGTTTCTTGCTAAGAGGAGTGATTCCTGCTTCCCAGTGATAGAGGACTGCAGGAAGCCCTAGAGCAGTGATGGATGTCTACCTGATGATTCGACGTCACAAGACAACAATCTTTGCTGAGGCCAAAGAGACGACAACTGTGCATGAGTTGAAAAAGGTGGTGGAGGGAATATTGAAGAGGCCACCAGAGGAGCAGCGGCTCTACAAAGATGACCAGCTGCTGGATGATGATAGGACTTTGCTAGACTGTGGCTTAAGCAGCCAAAGCTGCCGTCCTCATATTCCTGCCACAGTGGGCTTAGCTTTATCCAGACCTAGTAATGGCTCCTTTGAACCACTGTGCATTGACCCCTTCTCAAGCACTCCAGAGCTACCTGATGTCATGAAGTCACAGGACTCTGGTAGCAGCTCTAGCGAGCAAGCCTTGCGTTAAAAATATAATCTTCTGTTCTGTCTCTTGCAGATAGGTTGCTGGTCTTCTCTATATCCTGCTTCTATCCGCACCCTTCCAAATGTGTCAACCTGACTAATAAAGCATTGCAATTCAATTAGGTCATGTCAATGTACTGTAGTGCCCGGGCAGCGCGCAGAACTTTTTCCTGAGAGGCTTCTCTCAAATTAGTGCTGGGGAAGAAGGGTGGCAGCAGCTGAGGTCATGTGTGCCTCCTGAATTGTAAAAGGCATGTTCTGCCACTTGTGTCCCTTCCAGCCAATGCCCATGGCCTTATCAGCTCTGAGTTTCTGGTTTGGGGGAAAGAAGTTTTGCCCAGACTAACTTGGTAGACAAGAAGTTGTATCTCTGTCTTCATTTTGGCTCCCAAAAATAGTGCTTCTGAGGAGTTTGGCTGGAAATCTTGGGACAGGGCTGCAGAATGAACTTCTAAAAATTTTGCTACAAGCAGGACTAACACCCAAGCAGAGGTAAGCTTAGCAAATGGAGCTTTCAAGTTAAAGGATGCTGCACTAATACAATGCATAAGAAACTTCTAAATCTGGCACTGATTATGGTTACTGGCAAGGGCTATTGAAATCTGAAAAGTTGTGGGTTTTTTTGTTGGTTTTTTTTTTCCCAACTGAGCTGGCCTTTCAACTTTCCTTGAAAGGCAAGAAAAAATACAGTGAAAAGGGGCAATATAGTCAGAAATGGGTATAATAAAACTGCAGTTTTTGATAAGAGGTCTGCAAGAAGGAAGTTTGTCACCACAGGCTTTAAAGCATGAGATCAGTCCTACCAAACTTCTGTCTTTAGTCTTTTTTTTGCTCTCTGTTAACAATTAGAGATGCTAATGCATCTATTCCCTGAATGAAACTTTGGAGTAGTGTTATTTTTAAGCTTCCTTTCTCCTGTATGAAGGATAATTCAGACAGGCCAGTCTATGTCCAAGTCCAAAAAACTTATAGCTACTCAGTCCTGTCCATGACAGCTCCTTGGAGGTTTCTCTCTGTACTAATAGATTAAAGACACTTCTAAAAAGCTGCTTGCATTCTCATACCTCACTAGGACAAATGAAAATTAAGCTCAAATCTGCCAGCAGAATCAGGATCTAGGTTTTCATGCCAGATCTGGCTTGTCCAGCCTTTCCTTCCAGCATGGGAGCACTGTTGTAGAACTAGGATGCCATCTAGTGATTTTGTAGCAGAAAAGAAGGAACAAAACTAAACAAAATTAAAAAAAAAAAAGTTCCAGAGTTGTCATCTCTGTACATAAATAAGCTGTGCTAATGTAACTGGGCTGTAGTTAGAGCAATCTATCAAGTTCTTGATACTTCCCACAGTGCTTGCTGGAAAAATTAGGTCTCCTCTGAAATTCTTGGCTGCCCGTGAGCACCAAGCAGAATGGCACTGGCTCACCACTCTTTCTGATACAATTTTGGTCATTCTAACTTTTGAACCCCTTCCTACTGAAGAGGGGTGGAAGAGTCCCCCATTTAGAAGTGATACTTGGAAGGGAGTGAGGGAAGATGTTAATGAGAAATATTGACTGATCAAAAGAGACTACATTCTAAAAACACAGGCCTGATGCCAGCCACATAGCCAAACCAGATACTGAACTTCTAGGTGTTATGCTTACAAGTGTTTCTGCAAGGACTCATAGTCTTACAGAGCCAATCTCTTATCTAACCCATTTTTATCATTTGCTGTTAATATTGGAGAAAAATACTAATACTCTGTTTTGAATTAACTTGTTTATTAGCCTGCCTTACACAGTTGACTACTGGAAAAAGGAAGAAACAACTGAGAAGGGGTCAGAGGGAGGTCTCTGAGGTCTTTCTCAAATAATCCCATCTATGACTTCAGGTATCTAAAGGGTTTCTGAGCCATTACAGTTACCACAGTTACCAGCAAAACAAAACCGCTTGTTTTGGTAGATTGATCTTGTCATTGGCAATGGGAGAAGCCTCTGGAATTAGAGGGGGGAAAAAATATTGTGTTGTTTTGAAGAAGGCTATGATTTCATGGTGCTGAAGGGCTGCTGTTTATCAGTGCTCCATAATGGAGATCTACCTGAGGTATTGACTATGCAAAAACACTGAAATCCTGGAGAAATGTAAAAAATTTGTGTTAGTGGCTGATAACTATATGCTGAAAGAAATGAAATGTCAAAGCAGAATTTGGGGGTGGGGATAAATGTTGAAGTAACCCAGTCTTACTGAGTGTTTTAGATTGGTCATATGACCTGTGTGTTCTGGAGTTTCATATAAATTACTATTGTAAAGCCAATCAGTTTGCCCTAAAATAAACCACAGCTTAGCTTAGGGAAACATGCACACAATAGATTTGAACAGAAACTTTCAGGCTTTCAAAAAGTGCCAAGGCAAACTTTCCTGCATACCAACAGAAGCGTTAATTAAGAGCAAAGTGAACATGCTTAACTACATTTTAAAAATAGCACAAAGCAGAATGTGAACTGCAAATCTCTAGCTTTTCCACTATGTATAATGTAAACAAAATATGCACATTCATTATTTATGATAGTTTAAATTGGATTTTATTTTTAAGGCTGTGGTAAAAATCTTAATGGAAACAAAACGTGAATGGGTACAAAAACAATTAAGTTTCAAGTGATAAACTCTTTAATAGGAAAATTTCCATCAGATTATGGCATTTGTGTCTGGTGCTGGGTTCAAAAGACTTGGTACGGTAAGCATTATATTTCATTTTTAGGGCAAGAACATCTTACTGGTATTTAAAAGTCTTGCCTTGAAAAGAATTACTCTTATTAGAGGGATTAGGATCAGCCTCTCAAAACTTCATCTCTTTTCTCGTATGGCTAGTGGGAGTGTTGCATGCTTCCAGGTGAGGAGAGAGAAATGAGTGGAAGAGAGCACACAGCCTCTTCACTCTACCTGGGGCTGTGCTGGACACCAAAGGTTCTGCAGAGTCTCTTTTAAACTTTTTACATGTCAGGATAATGGGAAACTCTTACGTGAATGTTTCTTTCCCACTATGTGGAGCTAGTGGTGTTATCCCATAAAGCCTGAGGGCAGGGACAGGAGATGTATTTTTTTTGTAGGGGACTGTAGCTGTGTGCATTGAAGTAGAGAAATGCCAAGACAGAAACATCACTTGGCAAAAGTGGGAGGAGCAGAGCTTTGTATGCTCTGCATTCTTTGTATGTCTCTGCGTTCTCAATTTAGAGAGTTTTGTCATTCTAGACTCCTTGCTAGAGAAAGCATCCAAGTCCCTGCTGCGCTTCTGGTATTCTGAAACTAGACGTGATAGGTAACATCACCTGTTTCCACCCTGAAACTTGGAGCAGACAAGAGGAAAGCAGACAGCTCTTTGGAGACTTTTTGGTTTAGACATGAAATGAATATTTCCTACTTTTGCATAGCAGACAGGGTAGATCCACATATCACAAGAACTGGCAGACACTGGAGAAAGCTGCTTGGGTGCATTTAAAATGTGGTTAAATTGGTTTGGGTCATGTAGGAAGGAGTAGCAGTAAGACTAGCTTTTCTGGAATTTGGGTGCATAAGTCATTAGCCTTAAAAAGAAAAATAAAGCTTTGGTCACAGCTTACTTGAGACTTGATGTTCTCTGTGGACATGCCTTACTACTGAATCTGGAAGTCTCTTGTATCCATACTGCTACCTTTCCTGTGTCACCTCCTCTGGAGGAAACTACAAAGAGCAACCCTACAATATCGGTGGTGCAGTAGTTTTTCAGTATGTATTTGAGCCGTCTAGACTCAAACCTAAGCATTGGAGTCTGTACTGGATGTGAGGTCATTAGAAGATACTTTCAATAGTGCTTTCTCTTAGCACAGGCGAACAAAGGGCAATAAACAGGCTCATGACCCAGATGCTAATGGGGATGGTGTCTCCCAAGCAGTGCCACTGAATAAGGATAGATTATTTTGTGAAGGGAAAGTCCTGAGCTTTCCAAGCAGGTGAGAGAGTGGGAAGCAGAAAAATAAGAGGGAAGCTGGAATCACTGTTTGCAGTCGTACTGTCAGTCAAAGTCTCCCTGAGAAACAGAAGCATGTGCTCTGTGATAGCTGAATGGTGATTGTATGTGCAAAAGTGTGGGCGCAGTTCCAAAATAGTTCTAACCCAACTTCAGTATCCTTGGCAGGTGCTGAAGGGGCTAGGACTGGCCATTCAGCACAGTGAGTTGGATCCCAAACCACTGGAAAACAAAATTTTGATGCTGGACTAAGGCAGGCAGGAAGTTAACAGCATGCACTTGCACTGGATCAAAGCAATTAGGGAGCTGGAGTCTGAGGTAAAGGCAGCTTCATACTGCAAGAACAAACCTGGTAAGAAGACTGGCTCCTCTTTGTGGGTAGGGCTCAAGTTACATCTGCTGTTGGATGGTAGGTAACACAGAAAATCTCTCTCCTTTCTGCTGTGTACAAAACGCTGAAGACTATTACAGAAGCTCCCAGATGACCTCTTCGCACTCCATTGCCCCTATAGCAAACCAGTATGTCCTCACAAAGGCTATCTCCTCTTGGCAGGCAAACATTTTTGCTCCTCTGTGTTGAATGTTGGGACAGGCCATTAGCCTGACTGTACTATCTGCTGAAAACAGCAAGACTCATCTTTGAGACCATGAATCCTGTCTGTACACTGATGGTGCCTGTAAGACATAGGAGAGAGTAATGGCTTGTGTTTTAAACTTCCTGTCAGGCCCTTGGTGCTTGGGTGGAGTCCATCTGAAATGACTCAGGAGCTGTAATGTTCCCAGCCTCTGGACAACTTTCAGACAGAACATAAGGGGATGCCTCATCTGCTTCTGCTCTGTCTGAGAGTACTCAGACTGGCAAACTTCAGTGCACAGTGAGCCCAGGGTTAAATGAATTTCAGTGGATTTCATTCTGTTTCAGAGATCAGATTGTGATCTGCAGCAGAATAGAGAAGATTGATGCCCTCAGAAAGAGTAGAGAGAGAGAAAACAGACTCTGGTGATACAGAAAAGTAACAACTGAGAATGGGAGGCAGATGGCAGGAAGGAGGAAAAAAAGGCTTTTTTTTTTTTTTTTTTGGAAGACTGCGCAGAACTTGATCTTGTCTATACAGAGACCATAAACTCAAAGCTTAACTTCCATGTAGGCAGTTAACTTCTTAACATAGGCCACAGTTCTGGACTGATCAAAATCTTTGATTCCTTTTCTGCAGTGCTGTAGCCTGAAGTATTCTGGAGTTCAGAAGCAGGTGTCTCTGTACTGAGCCCAGAAAGCCTCTGCAATTACTGAGAAAATTTATACCGTAGCCTTCAGAAATGTCATCAGAGCACCTTGCTCTGTGGTTACCGCTATATTCTTACTCTTTTTATTTTCTAGCTTGTATTCTTCCTGACTATCGTTCACAATCCAGCCCATTGGCCAATTTAGTAACTTGAATTTTTGAAGGGTTAATCAGACCCTTGGCTGAGGACTGGGTTTGCTGTGTTGTGGATGTATAATGCTGGCTTAGGCTGGGTAGGTGGTGGCTCTTGCAGTCCATAGGTTGGGGAGGCGCCAGGGAGCCAAGGAGGATAGATAATCATCATATAAGGCATTGTCCTAGAAAAGAGAGTGTACAGAAAGATTTTTAATCTACTTTTCATTGCTTTCGCATGTTTTTTGGACTGTTAATTCTTTAGGTTTTCTTCCTCAAAAAAAAAAGTCACATGATTTTTTCATGCTTCATCTGATTTTATTTTTAGCTTTAAGATATAGCTGTGTGCAGATAACAGAACACACTCCTCAGTGCTGAAGCGTGATAGGAGAAGAATTAAAATCAGCAGCTACTGATGATACTTAAAGTCAGCTTTGATTTCTGATGTCAAGGAAGGAATAAGTCAGTTCTTTCTGCACAGAGAAGCAGAAGGCAGAGAAACCAACAGAATCTTTTGTGCGTAGATGCTCAGTTTTATCACTGGAAGTCTATGAGTAGATTTCACTCAATGGCTGCATTTTTCAGTGTTTTTGAACTGTGAGAGAGAACCCTTGAAATGCGGAAAGGATATGTCTCCCAAATCCACAACTGTTCTGTGTTAACCCACCCACTGATATACTGGGCATGCTTTTGAGTGATCGTCTTTCTCCACTACTTCATAAGCACAGGTCTCCTTGTTGAAAATGCTTACACATTTCTCTTCATCATAACCAACTGGTGTTACATAGCTGTCATTGGAAAAAGAAAGAGATGATGAGACCAAGAAGGAAACAGCTTCCATTTGAGATGGTATCTACACTTTTAATATGAAGAGGCTATACTGAGGTGGTATTTAGGAGCAGAAAAGGGAGCTCACATGAAGCTCCCAGCTCAAAGGTCACTTACCCTACTGCTTAAACAGGATGAGGGGAGAGTTGTACTTTACTGATCTGATTTGCAACCATGGACAGTTGTTGTGTTTATTTTCTGCTCCCATATCAACAATATCATTGCCTTTTCTATTTAGCCACGGTGTGGAACAAGAATTGCATGAGTGGCTGGGTGTCACTACAGCAAAAATTACAGGCAGACCAGTATATCCCGGGCTCCCCTCAGAGATAAAAGAGGGGCAATGCGTGGCTTGGGAAAGATCTGAATTAGCAGCAGTAGAAAATTCTTAAGCAACTAAGTGTTCTCTAATGAATCAGTATCTTGTCTGAAACTTTAGCCCCAAGAAGAATACACTCTTTTTTTTTTTTTTTAAAAATCACAAATTATTTTGTAAATATGAGCTGTATTTTTCAGAGGAACTTCTTGCATGCCTAGTGATGGTGTTGGTTTAATGCATAATGTTGTGATATGAAGGGAGCAAGAGAAGGGTCATGGTGGTTTCTCAGGGACCCCTGTGTGAAGGGAAGTGCTTCGTGCTGTATCGTGGCAGCAGAGGGAAACCCCCACTGCTGCTCTGAACTCACACGGTGCAGCAGCCAATTCCATTCTTGGAACAGGAGCACTCCAAGCACTCTGCGGTCTTCCACTGGGAATCAAATTCATGCAGCTCTCCATTCAAGTCATAGCAGCCTGAAAATGTAGTATGTAAGCAGCTGTCAGTGTCAGACATATTGCACTAACAATGCTATTGCCTGCACAAAGCATACAGGAACTTTGCTGGCTTTTTACATTAACACAGCAGGACTGCTACTACACTAAAGTATGGAAAAGGATCCTTGGCTCCTCTGTTCCCTGTTGTTCTCAGCAGCATCAGGTTTCTTGGAGTAGCTCATCTTAGAGCTGGATGGACCTAGCAGAAAGGAAACTAGGCTCAGACCTGGTCAGAAGTAAGCAAAGGCTTTGACTTCACCCTCCCATTGACACCAACTATTGTTGACTCATAAGAAAACAGGTATGGATATAAAGTTCCTGTCCAACAGTCACAGAATAGACTTCCTGAGTGATCTGGAAAGCATGATTTTATGAGGGCAGGGCAAGACCAAGTGGAGAATCTGGGGGTTCTAGGTTATGTCTTTGTCTATAAATGTGTTCTGTTTCTTTGGCAATGCTAATTCATTTTTCTACTAGTAGCACTAGCTTTCCCAGAAAAAGGTTTATTTTGGGGTTCTCAGTTTATTTTGCATGCTGGCAAAAATCAGCTTTTCTTGTGTCCAAATAATTGCGTATTGTTTTTGAACACTTATCTTCCTGTAGCAGCACTTATAGTAAAAACAAGAACTATGACTTCACGCAGATGAATAAACTAAGCCTATGCTACTTTGCTGGACAAAATCTGTTTGTAATTTGGCCTGTGCCATGCTTCTTAGATAAACTTTTCTCTTGTACAACATATTATAAATTCATTAAACTCTCCCCATTCTCCCCCACTTCCCAGCTGTTTCTCTCCACTGTTTCCACTTATTTCTAAATTGTGATAACTTGTGCCGACTGGATAAATCAAATCAGGCAGTATTTGTGGTGATGTAAGTCAATTTGAGAACAATTGACCTCTTACCTACGATCTTATCACCAGGCTTCACTGGTCTCAATGGCTGAAAGAAGCAAGCAGCATTGGACGCTGTCACACTAACAGAAAGAACAAAAAGGCAGGCCAAGAAGGTTTTCTGAACAAGAAAGCAGAATTACTGTGAATACTTAAGAATATACTAAAACTTCCTAAATACTACTATTAGAAATAGGAAAATACATTGTGTCAACATTGTCATAGACAATCATAAAGTAAATTAAGCTGAAAGATTATATTGTAGATGTTGCTTAATGCAGGTACTTGGTCTGGACCTAGAAAGCAGGATTTTGGTACAGATTTGCTGAACTCTGTTAGAATGGGACTAGTTGGATGGATCAGTCTGCTGGGCCGTTAGGTACGCTATAGGGCTGGGAGCAGTCCTACTAACCAGTAGGTGTTTTTGATAAAGATTTTAAGCATGTCTCACTCAAATATTTTGATTTCTTGAAAGAAGGAAACAAGATTCTAGTACTTACTGAGATAAATTCTGTGGGGAGAATTCAGCTATATTTGAACTGAAAAATGATTAAAAATCAAGATTTTTTTGAGTTTAACTAAACACTCAGATGCTATCCAAACTCTTTACAAAAATGAAGGCCAGTGCTAGGCTGAGGCAAAACAGAATTGCTTTCTGCCAGAAAAGTGATTACTTTCAAACATTATATGCAAGTGAAAACAGAAGATTGTAATAAAAACCTTCAACTGGAGTCCTATTAGATTATACCCGCCATGTAAATGCTGAAATCTTTTACCCAAAGTTCTTACCTGCCTGTCCTATCTGTCTGACTTTTGTTCTCTAAACACAGTTTCTACTTTCTCTGAGTTATTTAGATCTCTGAGTGCTCAAATAAATCCAGCACAACCTCCTTTAAAATTTATAGCAACATATCATTGTCTTTTACAACATAAGATGTAAGGACTCACCATTCTTGCAGAATTATGAGGTTTCCAGCAAGGAGACAGCCTGTAGGAAGCTCATCTTGCCTGAGAACTTATATAGAGAGGAAACTTCTGATACCAGTCCTTGAGCAAACTGAACATACATGAATAACTCCAATGAGGTTTCTGCAAAATGACCTCATGTGGTGGACGTTATTAAAATGAGCCAATTATATACAGGAAGGTTTGGTTCTGAAAGGCACTGAAGAAATAGGTGTGGCTTTTGTTCCACTCCAGATCTAGAAGGGAGTAATGGGAGGTACTTCAGAAGAAATTTCAAGCCTGGAAGCAATACTTAACACACTGAGAAACCCATTAGAGACTGTGTGGTTTTTGCTCACACCAAAATGTGCATGCTTAGTTTGAACCATCTAGATTTTAAGAGACAAACTTTGAGCAATCTTTCAGCTTTCTTCTTCATCAGCTGAAGATGAAGGAAAGCTCTTGTGGAAAAGGAGTGGTAGTTGGAAGGGTTGTGTGGAAAGCTGGGTTTCTATGGAGAGTGGCTGGCATCTGTAAGCCCTTAGAAAAGGGTGCTAGATGACTATTTTCATC
The DNA here is from genome assembly GCA_013399475.1 of Chauna torquata. NCBI lineage: Eukaryota > Metazoa > Chordata > Aves > Anseriformes > Anhimidae > Chauna > Chauna torquata. The sequence goes on from VXAL01011833.1 coordinate 495,994, forward strand.
ACTATTCAGTTTTCCATCATGTAGAAGACCCAAGTGCGGAGGCCCTCTGTGAGTGGGGCAGGCTGTGTCAGGACAGACACTATTTCCAAATGCTTAGGACAGTAATTTGATAGCACAGGAGTCAAGTACAGATCCCTTTTGTTTAGCTTTGATCTAGTTCGTTCAAATATTGTGAATTGTGTAGCCCTGGTATCAAGGGGAAGACTTCTCGTTACCAAGACTACACAATTTGCAATACTTTAACTAGTCTGGCTGCCTAATTATATCACCTAATTGTGTGAATTTGACAGCTGAAGTTGAACCCCAAGCTGGGGTGACTGCTCCACTTCTACCCAAACTCCAGAGTTGAGAGCACACTTAGGATGTCCATTTGCGAAAGCCAGCATTATTGCAATAGATGTCACAGTGTGACTAAGATTCATAGGGACAGCCTTAACTGGTTTTCAACTCAGCAAATGGCTGGGTAAATAGCCACCATAGCATGAATAGACTGCTTTTTTGTAACTTCCGTTTGTTTTTTTTGTTTGTTTTGTTTTTTTTTTTTCTTTAGTTATCAGATCTTTCTTCAGGATGGGAGAAAAGAGCTAAAGAGCTTGCAGGTATTTGCAGATTTGATAAAACTGCCCAGAATCAGCTTATCATTAATAAGCTAGATTAGTCAATGTATGCACTGCCCTGAAACGGGAGATGACTAACACCAAAGCCACATGGCTCAAACCCTTGAGCCCTAATCACTAATAAATCAACAGAACATGTTAGCCCATGAGAACAGGCACTGGAAATTTCTTTACTGACATCAGCAGAATACAAATGTCCCCTTTGGTTGTCTCACAAACATATATGAAAACAATTTGTGTCATTGTGGTTTGGGATACCATCAGTTTTTCAGAGAAGGTATTCCAGAGCACACATGTTTTTCTATTAAAGGAAAGAAAAGATTCAGTAGGTTAACAAAATTATACACTGTAGTCCTTGGCCAAGGCCTTGCTTTGTGTTGGTTGCAAAGAGGATGGAGAGAGTTCACACTCCCATCCATTTTCCTGGTCCTATGCTGCCTGACCTAATTGACTTATGTCTGTGAGATGGCTGAGGACAGGTACTTGTTTTGCTTGCCTTCACTTTGTAACCTTTACATGGTGAGGAAGTAACTATTTCACCGTGGCTGAGAATGCTGTGGGAACTACCACTGAGTCTTGGTCAAGGTTATGGCTCCTCCGTGTCCTCAAAGGTAGTGGAGCAAGTATTCATGATAGTTTGGAAGAAAAGGACCATCAAATTACATCATCTTGATTCTGTTAGTGTTACTGAGTAATTTAATTTTTTTCTCCTCACATGGTGTGGAGCTTGCATGCAACATTCTTCTTGACAGGTGTCCTGCAGCAGGTTTTGTCTGTGAACAAAACTCACCATCAGACACATTGCAGTTTGTGATGCAGGTGTACTGGAGTGAGACTTGTAGAATCTGTTACAGCCAAAACCCAGAAACTTGCTAGTTTGGTGCTGAGTGACAAAGAATGTGTTTATTCCTCTAACTCCAAAGGACACAAATCCAACAAACGTGTGTATGCATTCTCTCAACCTTTCAGAAAAGCGCTGACTGCCCAGCTGTCCCCTTAGCGGGGTCCTCCCTGTTTTCGAGAGGCAAGCTGTGCCAGGTGTGGAGAGAGGTTCCTGCAAGCAGCTTTTCATGTTGCATTTCTTCTTCACGCTGTTCGTGTTAAGGATGATACGTGCCATGCTTGTGTGGGGAACACGTATCTCCAGCAGATATTCTCTATTGGAATTTCCTGTTGTCTACCCAACCTGTTTACTTCTTATTAAAAACATTCAAAGAATATATCAGTGTTCCACCCCCTTCTGTGCCCTCTTAGCAGCCATGCTGATGAACAAAGTATCTTGTTTCTCCCTAAGGAGGGGAAAAGTCTTGGAGACTTTCCTGCATATTTACCTCACTGTTTTAGTTAGTCATTATTCAACTGGAGTTTCTGGTTACATCTCACTGATGACCACAGAGATGATGATGGTAATGCAAGACCATCAGCCTTGTTTTTTCTGTATTTTTCAGTGCTAGGCAGTCAACAGAGAAATACAGCATGATTTCAGAGCAGTAATGTTCTTAAACAAACAAACAAGTAAATAGCTAATATCTATGAAGAGGATTACTCTATGAAGAACTTCAAGGTAGAAGAGATGTACTAAAAGGAAAGCAGCCCGTGAACCTTGTTTCTTAACACACCGTTTCAGTAGTACTCTCACTTTCTTTAGAATGCTCCATTTTCTGCAGGAGAGAGTATGTACACAACTCCATATGGAAGATGAGTTCAGATATCCAGTCATTAAAAGCCGTGGGTTGACTGGCACTGCCATTCAGAGGGAGAAAGCAAGAGGACGTGTGAGGCATATCAGCTCACAGATCGTAACTAAACACAATTTTACAAATAAATTCATGGTGACCTTAAACTGACTATGCTAGGTATAATGTAAGTTGGTTTTACAATTGTTGAATGATGTCTGCCCCATTTGCGTGTGAGACGGGACAACTGTTTAAGGAAAAGCATAAGTAAATAGCAATAAAGGATATGGTGCGCTTTTGACACAAATATATTGTAAATGTTGTAGAAGGAAGTTTTATCTTGGTGGGAACATTTTTGTTAACTCTGAGGCTTATACACCCACAAACCTTAAAACCTATGCCCTCAGATCCCTCCTGTTCTAGGCATTATCAAAGAATTGCATTAATTTTACAGACAAAGCACTGATGGTGTGAATGGCTTGTCCAAGGTGGTATCTGGCAGAGCAGAAATTTGAACTGAGGTTTCAGTTCAAGCTGGGAGGCCTAAGCTGGAGTCAACAATGTCATCTCTTCCCTGATCTGAACACCATCTCCTTCCATATGTAACGGAGCCCCCATCCCTGGGCCAAATTTCAGTTTGAATTCAGTGCAGTTTCAGGTGGGTCAGAAACACTTCATTTTAGTCTTGTGGGAAAGCAAAGATTGCTGTTGCTAAGGCATGTTGTTTTAAAACATGGTAATTCCTCAGCTGGCCCAGAAAATCCTGCCATGTCATGATCCCAAAAGTAAAGGATCAGTGCTACGTAAACACAAGAAGATCTAAAGGACCAGCTGTAAAGGCCAGGCTGTGTTTGCAAGGAGGATACCTCTGTCTCCACAGTGTGGGCAGCACTGGGGAAGGTAGCCACAAATACTATAGCAGCAAGGTCAAAAGTCCAGGGGCAGAAAAACAGAATGGTTAGGAGTGACAAAAAGATCTTAGAAATCTTCAGTGAACCAGAAAATCAGAGAAAAGCTTGTTCCAGAAATGACAGAAGTGTTTCCAAACACAGATTGCTATCCAAACCCTGCAGCTGATTAAGAAAATGAAGATCATAAGTCTATGAAAAAGCAAAGATTTTTGATGGACGTGTCACCTAAGCAGTCACCTATAGGAAGGGTGGCGGGTGGGAGTGCTGCTGCAGTTCTTGCCATGAGTACCTCTGGCTTGGTTGAACTTACATGGTGCAATGGTGCATCTCAGTCTGGCTGCACTGGCTTTGGAAGTACTTCCTTGGTCCTCCAGGTGGTGGCAAATTTAGGCAGCCTTGTATCTTTAACACAATCTGCAATGTATGCACAAAATAACAGGAAATCTTCCTGCTTAACTTCAGTTTTATACTGTCACTTACTTAGTTCAGAGACCTCTGGGCTTCTTTTGGGAAAATTGAGTTACTTTTGTTTGTGTTCCACCTACGCTATATTTCAGCTCTATTTTGAGAGCATGCGCTTGTGTGCATTTTCTAAACCTGTTAGTCACTGATTCCATGAAGATAAAACTCATTGCTTGGATGTTATTGCTGCACGGACTCATGGGGAGGGCAGCCACAGAGTGCTTCAGTCAAATCCATGGGATATCTTGGCCATTGGGATCTTTTCTATTTTCTTCTCTCTGCTGTTTTCCACTGTAATGTATAAAATCCTTCTTCCTCCCATTTCTTGTTCTACACACTTTCTGCCCATTCCCAAAGGGTAGCAATTAGAACAGAGCAACCTAAAGAGGGCTGTTATGGCTCTTACTTCTGGCAGGTTTCACCAGAGTTGCTCTTGGGCTTAGTTCATAACAACAGTATGCATTGCACAGTGATGTCAAGAAGACAAAGGCAAGGAGAAAGCCCAGGAAACACTGATGTAAAAAATGCACAGTGTCTGTGACTACTTCTAGGAAGTATTTTAACAGTTAGTGAGAGGGTACTTGTGCTAGAAGAATTGTTTTCCCCCTCTTTGTGAAAGCAAACAGGAAGCACAGCACATGAAAGGGTAGGACTTGGGACACAACTCTAAGCTTGTGAAAGTGATAATACGTTGCATTTCTTGCAATGGTAAGGAACAGTACTTGGTGACTTGGGATATCATCTCTTCCAGCCCTCTATCCATTCACCATCTTGCCACTTCTTTTGAATCTATAACTTGCACAAAAACTGCTGTCTATCCTGCAAAGCTTGCAGCTACTGAGATCTGTCCATGCTTATGGCTGTAACTATATTGAGAATGTTTTACCTGGCATAAGCAACTTCACTGAGAATAATAAAGGAATGCCAGGCAGGAAATGAACCCTGGAATAACAAAGATATGCAGAGTATAAATAGTCACGTAGAGTGTTTTCCATCTACAACCTGACTGCATGATTCTCAATACCACTAGTCTGCAGAGCTTTGGCAAAGTTGCCTTTTTTTCCAAAAGAGAAAATATCAATCATCAGAGTCTATGTTTAAAAACACAGCTATGAGTAGATAATTAAACGTACATTTAATAGACTTAATGTAATCATTTTCACAAAAGCACAGCTAGTGTTTTATTTTTGTTATTCCTTCAGATGTGAAATACATCCATTTGAACTGCAACTATGGTATTGATATCACTGATCATATACATGATAACAGATGGAGTGCTATCACATCTTAAGAAAATGAAATTTGGATTTATCATTATAGCAGTGTGTTATTTCTAAGGAGCTCTTGTGTGGCCTGTCTGGCGTTTCCTGCAGGGGTGAAGATGAAAAAGGCAAAAATGTATTCTTCAGTGTCTTAGCAAATACAGTGCGGTGTCAACTACAAAAATATTTCAGGTCTGGAGAAGTTCTGTGGGGATTTCTGAGGGAGTTACTGAAATTTGACTAGTAATCAACAAGAAGTTTTAGCACTGCAAAGGATGGAAAACTGAACCGGTACCTCTGCATGCTTCTGTCCACGTATATTGCTTGTCTTTGGTGGTATGCAAATAATAGCAAGTATTCAAAACAGAGGGTGAGTGATGTAACATCCTGCTTTCCTGCAGCAGGTCACCTCATGAACACAAAAAGCATTACCTGCAGCATGCTGTTAAGTGTTTCCCCTCTCAGCAGAAAACCCAATGCAATTGCATGTTGAAACAGAAGGATTTCTATTTAAGAAGTCTGGAGGGAATTTGTGGGTTTCAGTGAAGCTGGATTATTCTCTGGCGCCTCTAGGTCAGTTCTCTCTACATTTCCTTTGCCCAGTGAACTCACTAGAATCCATTTCCTTGCTTCTCTGGTGTCAGCTCTTGTTTGTGCTAATTCAGACTCTGCTTCCAGTAGATGTGGTGGAGGAGGTGCCCTTGCAGTGGAAGTTGGGCCTTCCCACACATGGGTGACTGCTGGGAGGATGTGCTAATCATGTTGGTCAAATGTGCTCTTTCTTCCCAGTCCCACAGCCTTCACGATTATATTAAGCTTGAGGTCCAAAAGGTGTGCTAGGTTTCTTGCTTCAGTCACTCATGCTCTCGTCGATGCTGTCAGCAAATCAGAAATCCTCTTGCACTGAGAAAGTCATCTTCTGTAAGAAATTTGGTACCTAATTTCTACAGAAACACTTGGGACTCTAGGAGGTAATAAGGCTCCTAATTGTAAATAAATAAGGGTCCAAAAAAGGTGATAAGTAGAATTAAATTCTACTTAAATTAAAAGAAAACTAAACATATGCAAACCACTTAGAATCTGAGGTCTTGCTGAGGAACTACAGATATTAGGAACACGAATGTGATCTTATGAGATAATAAACTAGTTTTCACATATTACAGAAGAAAAATGTAGTCTTAATTTGTAAGACTATGGTAAGGCAAAACTTGAAATGCTGAAGTAATTCCAGTATGGCATGGTGCAGTTCCCAACTACAGCAAATCAGTTGTTAATGCTCATGTGTGCAGTTCTCAGTGATCTGAATTAAAAAATAATCCATAAGAAGTCTCCAAGTCACTTTTGTTAGCAATGAAAAAAATTATTTTTAAAACTGGCATTTTAAAAAATATATGAAAACTAATTTTTTTTTTTCAAGAAACAGTTCCATGAGCTATATAGGTAGGAAGTCTTTGGATCTTCACGCTCAAAATATTACTTCTGCTAGGAAGCAGCAGCTGTCTGTTTTTTAAGTGAGAAAGTTCATGCAGGTACCAGTTGAAGCTGTGTTCTTTGTAATTTTGACATGAGCTAGCAGAAAAAGGAATAAGGAGAAGTTTCAAAACTCTTCCTCTTCTGCAAGATACGAAATCTCTTTGGAGAAAACTTACCTTCAGCAACATGAAAACGTTCATTTCCACGTGCTGTTTTTTGGGGGGGAAACAAAAGTTTGAGGAATGATATGTTTAAATCAGTGAATGAAAGTCAGATTTAAAAAATGCATATGCAAATATTTGTGCTGGAAAAAGCTGCACTGACTCTAATTCTCCTCACATTTTCTTCAGCTTCATAGGAAGCGGTTTTACATGAACATGGAGTTGTTGACTGATATCCAGCCTGCAGTGCAGAGGACTTTAAAAGGCTAAGAATGTAACACTAGCGCTTGCAAAATGTTTGGATGCTTTTCCCAAAAGAGGCATCTCAAATGAAGCCATAAGAAAGTTTAAAACAATGTTCATAGGCAATTTACCAAAAACAAAGGCAGACAAAACATTCCACATTAAATCCTTCTGATTTTACTAATGGTTGGCAGAGCTTGAGACAAGTTTTCTTGAGAAGCCAGTACCTCTGCTGAATAAACATAGGCTGACAATTCATTTTAGGCCAAGTGAGGATCCCTTTCCTACCTAAGAACACTTATTTTTACAAGACAACAGGCTTGCTATGATTGTGAAGTATCATTAAACAGTGCACTTACCCTGGAAGATGTTTATTTTCAAACCATACCACAAACTTTTTTTTTTTTCTTTCTATACTCAGTTCTGGAGCAAAGAGACTGTGTAGAAGCAGCCTTTTATAGGGTATTGTTGCCTGGTGTCCTATTTGTGGGTAGATTTAGGATATTACTGAGCAGGAGATTGTGTTTAGAAGCCCATCAACAGCTGAACTTCACTCCCCTGTGACTGGCAGAATCCAAAATTTTGGACTGCAGAAACAGAGGGATTTGGGAGGCCCCAGGCAGGAGCTTTGCACACAGGGAGAGGCTGGGTTTGGGATGGCCTTGGCAGAGGGTTCTCAGGCAGGACAGGGGAACAGAAGCTGGTGTCAGGACACAGCATGGCTGTTCAAGAGAAACAGAGGCAGGAGAACACTTGCTGTCTTAGGAGGGTAAGGCTATCTCAAGGTCTCATGTTGAGAGGAAAAGAAAAAAAGAAAAAGGAACAAGAGAAATGAATTTAATGTTTCAGCACAGAGGGCAAGCGGTAGCAAGGCAGAACACCAGCTGTGCCCAGCACTGCCCACACTACATGAAAAGGTTGCCCTCGGGGAAACTGAGGTATGCAGTGGATTAACTCACCCAGCAGCATGTTTTTCTTTCCATTTTCCTTGTGAAATCCCAGCCAATCATTGGTCATGTGTTGCTTTGTCCATTCACACTGCCAGGAATTTACCTCCCCAAATTCCAGCCCAGTGTACGTGGCACTCAGCAGAAGTCCAGGTTTGAGTTTCATAGGAGGAGACTGTCATTGTTCCAATGGCTATGTTAAAAACCTGCCAAAGGCATTCTCAGCATGTTACACAGGACTCCAGCACACAGCTGCATTGGTCTGTAACTTGTCCCTGCAACCTGCCCTGGTAGTCAGAAGGGTGTTTCCACCTCTCCACTGTTTTGGAGATTCTCCAGTACCAAATTGGTCCTAGCACCTTCAGGCTGACTGGGTATTTGAAGCAACGAAAGCTGCTGTATTTACCACTTTTCCTTCCAAAAGACAGAACATGGAGCAGTAGCTGGGAACAGGTGATTAATATCTTCTCAGAAAAGGAAAATAGGACTAACTCCCCTCTGCATTCCCATCTGAAGGGTGTGTGATGGATGCCAAGTCTAGATCTATTGCAAATGTTCATGTTGAACATACTGAGGCAGAGAGATTCACTCTTGTTAGTGGGGACTGTTCCAGAAAAAATGCTTGGTTCTTACTAGCAAAGAACTACCTGCTCATAGATGAAAAGCCTGTGTGTGCCCCACCATTGTTATAATATCTGTTCTGTACACAGCCTGTAAAGATCTGCCTTTTATTAGTACTTCAAGCTCTACAGCTGCCATGAGGAAGCTGTGGCTCAGCACGTCTCCAGGGGCTGGCCCAGCTCTCTTTTTTCAGTGTGGGCAAGAACCATTAAACAGCGTAGTGTGTACAGACTTCAGGAGTGGGGCTTGTAGGAGGACACCTGGCAGCAAGTCAGAGGGGGCTGTGGAGGGGAACAGAGACTGCTATTGGGTGATGATGTTGCTGGAGCAAAAAAAGAAAAAATAGAGAGAGAGGTGAGGAGGAGAAAAAGGGCAATGATCTTTCATCCTCACTGATTTTTCAGAGGTCATGGGTTTTAAAAGCATGGGTCTTGCCAAAACTCCTGCTGCAGTGCAAGTGACCTCCATAGGCAGTTCATGAATCCTTCAGGGAACTAGGAACTCACAGTGTGTACTTGTCCAAGCTACAAGGTCCATTTTGTTGTATAGCTATTTACTCCCTGGCTGGCCTGGCTGCAGTTCCAGTGAACTGGAACCAGAAAGAAGTTTGTCAAACTGAAGTAGACCATTGCTGAAAGCTCAGAACTGCAGACTTAGGTACTAGGTCCCCTCAGAATGAACAGGGCAGTTAGAAGGGATGTCGCCTTGGCAAGTGGGTACCTGGCTTTGGGGTGATCTGGGAGTTAACTGTCAGAGGAGTGGCAGGTTGTGAAAGAGAACTGGTTGTTTCTCTCTGCGACTTCTTCTACATCTTCATGTCCAAAGGGTGACTGAACTATGGCAATGAGCCAGGGGAAATATGTCTCCCTCTACTCAGCAAACATTCTTAATGCCCCAGGGGAAGGAAGATGTAGTAGGAAGACAACGGTTCAAAAATCTAATGTTTTCTAGTTGGTCTGTAATCACTTATGCTTTGCCTACTACATGACAGAAAGGCTTGTTGAAGACTGGTAGCTTGTGCAAATCCTGCCTGAGTGTGACTCCCTCCCAAAGAATTACACTGTAATTTGAAGGCTTGCACTTTTGGCTGGAATGGTAGGAGAGTATATGTTTAATTTAGCAAGGTCTTTTCTGGATCCTGGCAGTAAATAGTTCATCTGTGTGTCCAGCTCTGACAAAGAAGTGATGCTGGGTCTGCAGCCCAAGAGCATACCTTGAGACAGCTAAGATTATGCTGGGATTGGGTTCTTTTCAAACTCCGAAGATTCTGAGTGTCTGGCAGGTGGGATCCAGCTTTGCCAGTCACTAACAAGAAGGCATCGAAAGGTTACCTGAGAGAGACTGTGACATGAAGGAGAGAGTTTGCTGAAGAGAATCTGGTCCAGTGTCCTCCTCCCCTCCCTAGACTGCTGTGTGCCTGGAGTAGAAGCTGTGGCAGAGCATGTCCCAAACAGTGCATCCCTTCCAAATTTTGACACCTGAGGAGCTAATATGGCTGCTCTGGTGCTTGGCATAAACACAACTTGCAAAGCGTGAGAGCGGCTTCTGCCAGGGCATTGGTGTATGGCATGTCAGAGTAGTGAGGTAAATGCATTCCTCTCTCAAGGAACATGATGTTCCAGTGTTATTACATAAAAAGAACCATCATTATGAAACAATTCTGGATGTTTCATCTGGTTTTATTGCATTCAGTAAAGCTCAGTGATAGCAATGCAAGTAATGACAGAAATAGGACTTTGTCTCTGATTATGCATCTTGTGTACCGAATTAGAACAATCAGGAGATTAAAAGTGAGCTGCTGAAGTACTCTCTTTTATAAGATCTCCCATGTCTTTGATCATCTCTGTGATAGCGAAGAGTCTGTAGGAAGGGGAGAATTCCACAAAGCAGAAAGGCTTGGAGCAGGTGCCTTGTTAACCCGCATGAGAGTAGACAAAGCACTCCTTGGAGGGGTCTTTCTTCTGCACCACGTTATAGCTGCAGCTTTTCTTGTTGAAAACGATTTCACATCTGTTTTTGTCATAACCAACAGGAGTATGAAAGCTATCATTGGCAAAGAGAAAGCAAACGTTAGACTGAGAGCAATAAAAGATTCAATAATTCGATGGTTCAGTGACTATACATTGAACTACTGAACTAGTGCACAGTGAGAAATCTCTGAAACTGTGGCTTAGACCAGCCTAGCTACCTTGAGTGCCCACAGCTACAGCTTCCAGGGCCTCAGCTGATGTCTTTTGGCACTATGACATGTAGATGTACCACTATGCTCAGCACTAGCACGGGGATTTTCTAGCACAGCACTCTACAGTGTGATATAAGCATGGTCTCAGCATGTTTTATCTCTTTTCCATCAATTTTTCATTATTGTCAGTATGCTTAGAGTGTGGTTTCTGTTTCCTGACAGTGGGTGTCACCTGAGAAAATGTAGAGATTGTAATCAAGACATTTTGGCCATTTGAGAAGGTAGGTTAAGAGGAAAGGAGGATGTTGGAAAGAAATACTTCAGAGCAGAGCCGTGTCAGTCTAGGGTGTCTGCGTGTTCAGTGGACAAAAACACCTCTGGAGAGAGATTCAGATCATCATGACCCCTTTAGAGGATCTTCACTGAAGTGTCTTGTGGAATGAACTCCTTCCTATCCCCCAATTTCCCTGCCAATAGAGACTTCGCCACAGTGTAAGAGGGGTTCACAAGTTGCTCATCGTTAAAACCAAGCACCAACTAGATGTGTCTGGAAGGGCCTGTGTCCACTCCCAGTCAGCAGAAAGTGAACTAAGACAAACATAGCCAAAGAGCCAAGTCATCAGGAGCCATATGTGGCTTGCCCCAGCTCTGTGAGGGGTGAGGAAATCCTCTCTTGTGCCTTTAGAAACTCATTTAGTCCCAGCAGATGGAAACCTGTGGTCTTCCTATGGGCAAAGATGCTGCCAGTAAGTTCACACTTACAGGGAGCAGCAACTTATTGCTTCTTGGCTGCAGCTGCATCGGAAGCAATTATCTGTCCTTGAGATCTCTCCAAAGGGGTACAGTTTTCCTTCCAGGAGACAGCCTGCATAACACAGCAACAAAACAAAAGATGTTATTTAAGCCTCCACATTAAAGATGAAAGGTTTAAAAATGACTGCATATTTTCTGAAAATGTTTTTCATGATAATGGTAAAACAGAAGTCATTTTGCTCTCCTGGCAATTACCTGGACTATTTTGAGAGCCTGAGCTTGTTTCCTCTGTACTTCTTAGAGACAGTTTCAGTGTTTACAGATCTGGGTGAAAGTGAGCAACCAGCCCAGTGAACAGCCAGGTCTGTCATCTAGCACCACATTGCATTCAGAAATACTCTCAACTACGGCAGCAGCTCTATGTGCTGGAATAGCACTAGCAACCCACCACCAATAGCAATAATATTGCTGCAACTATACCCAGTCCAGGGGAAAACTTTGTTTTTCCCTAATTTTGGAAACTTGGTGCCGGAACCTCCTATTTGGGTCTTTCTGACAACACCCTGATATTTTGGGCCCTTCTCGGCAGTTCTGCATAGAGCTGAGCCAACACAAAACTATTGAGTGAGAGGGCCTTCCCTGTTCTTACCTTTATCAGACTCCCCTGGCTTGTTTATTTTATTAAAGCAGAATGCATCACCCAGTGTCACTATGATGCCCATTGCAAGAAGGAAGGCCAGAAAGCTTTTCTGTAAAAGAGACACAGAGCCCATGGCATGAATTTAATTCCACTTCAATTATCTTTGTTTTGAAAAGCTAAGTCACTGAACCTGAAACAAAAATTAGAAACAGCCTTATGTGCACATGAAAATGTTGGAAGAGGGAACTCAAATATTTCACTGCATTGATTTTGTTGGGTGAGAAGAGACAAAATGATGTAACATAAACGTGTCTGTAGCATCACTCCCTTGTGTACTAATTGGCCAAAGTCCAATCTCTAGAAATCACAAAAAGCTTCCATAGTAGTATAGACTTAAAAGCCCTGTCAGATTCTTACTAGTGCTTTATTTATTATTTATTTGAGTCAGATTTAGCTGTTTCTCCTGTAAATCATTGTCTGCATAGCATCCTATTGTTTCACTTTTGAGCACAGCAATTTCACCAAATTTGGCAGTAAAGTGGATCTTATAGCTAATTAGATTCTGATAAGTTTTGTGAAATAGGTGGCTGGATAGAGAAGACAGACACAAATAAGTGCCTTAGGGCAGAAACTCAGTGCTGTATATTCTGCTTAGCAGCATGTGAACCATCTTGTCAAAACATGCGCACACAGGTCTGGACCTGTCACTGTGCATCCTTCTTGAGCTCTTCAGAGATGTCAGCTGGGACCTGCCGAACATACAGAACTTCTTTGAAAAGGCATGCATAAATTTGTAAGGGCATTTATACTGGGGTAGAGGGAGTGGACCACAGGATTATTTTGATGAGTTGCTCCAGCTGGATAACTTAAGGCAAAAGTTTAGAAATGGCCAGAGACTGAGAAGCAGTGAGGAATGTACTTCAGTTTTCTTGATAGCACTTGCAGATTAACACTAAAGGATTGTAAAATGAATAGATCTTTCCAGGCTGCTGTTCTGAACCCCAGATGCTGTTGCTACTCGAAAGCGTGGTTATAAATAGCAGTGAGAGGCTTTGCTTTTTGACAGCTCTGCTGCATACCTTGAATTAATTGAATCACAAATGTCAAAAGATGGTGAAAATTTCTGAACAATGGTGAGCAAAAGGAAATCTCCTCTGTCTGTGTTGGAAGACACTATTTTAATTCTTGAAGTGTTGCTTTCTTAAAGGGCCAAGGGACATTTATGGTGTAGTGAAAGGGAGGGGGAGGGACTATGGAGTGGTCTGGGAAGGCTATAATGCTTAATGTCCATAGTGGTTCTGCCATTTGGAGTTCCTGAGGCTTTGGGGTAGAATAGAGCCAGTTGCCGTGGTGAGCACCACAGCCAGAATGAGAAAAGCAAAGAAGAAAGGCTGAAACTATCTAACTTCCATGCCATCAAATTCCATGGCATCTGGCCAAAGGAAAATTGTCTAAGAACCTCCTGTCCCGTGAAGCTGTAGGAGAGTATGTAACGTTGCGACTGGTCTCTCCGAAGGCTTCCTGTGCATTCGGAGTGGATCTGTGCGGCTGTTTATGCTGTGCAGTTGTCTGGGGCTATGTGAGTTTTGGGAGCTGTGGTTTGCCACAGAGGATCTCAATGTGCTTGGGATTCTGCTTGCTGTATATCCGTTGTCAGAGCGTGTTGAGTTTGGTGGTGGCCTTCCTCCAGACCGTTTCAGGGGTTTGCAACAGCACAGGCTACTTCTACCAGAGGTCTGAGTGCTGTCACTCATGTCTTTATAGCAGTGACAAAAATTTTTCATTTGCTGTCCTGGGCTGTATTCTGTGAATGTTTTATCCTTTGTTTGCTCCAACATTTGTCCTTATCTTGCTACTCAAAGGAATGACAGTCAGATGAAACTGGGCATGCTCTTCCTTCTAAAGAGCAAAGTTCTGGACCCTCCATTGAATCTAAACAGAAAAAGAAGGGGAAGTGTATGGTGTCTAACCAGTTCTGAACCGGCCTTTTGCTGGAACAACCAAAGGATACATCAGCTAAGCAACAGATAGCTAGCGGCAAAGGCCCCACATACAAGCAGGCTAAGCACAGAGGGTATCAAACAGGTAAGAGAGCACTGGCAGAAACAGTATCTTTTATTAAAAATGGGAGAGGTTATTGTTGTTACGCTAGTGCCAAGGACTTTTAGTTCAACATGAGGGCTGTGTTGCTCCGGGCTTTCAAGAGTAAGGAACTTCAGGAATTTTTTCTGCTTGTTTGCTCTGTTAAAAAGGGAATGCCACCAGCCATCTTGCAGAACAGAATCTTCTAAACTGGATTTAATGGCCTCTGCAAATGGATGAATTAACATGGAATGAGATGCCAGATCACCTTGTCCAACTAAGTCTTTTCCAACTGAGTACAGACAGGCCATGCCATAAGGAAAGCTTAAGCAGAGAAATAAGTAGATGATAACTTATCCCTTCTTTCCCAAATCTACTTATGTTACAGAAACTGCTGCCTCTTCCGTAAAACTTATGCCATCCCCTACATTGTCATCAGAGGGAGTAATCAATGTCTGCAGTTTTGGGGACGAGGTGAGTATAAATTAGAGGAAAACTGAGCTATGGGGCTTTGTCTATCTATTTAGCAACACCAGATTCTGCAAACACATTTGGAGGATTGAAAAGCTGAAACAGGACATGTCTTGATACATCAAAAGAGAAAAGCAGACAGAATACACTGTATTATACATTTCATTGTAAAGGGACTATATTTTATGTTGTATTTCACATCTATAGACTTTGAAAGCATGGTTCTAAATGTTTACAGAATTCTGAATATTTTCACAAACAATTCTGAGAAAAGGATAACAGAACGTGGAAGACCCAGAAATTGTTACTTTTTTTTGCAAATAATTACAAAGCAAATAACGAAGTTCACAATAGTGTCTTTCTTTGTATCTTCTGTCAGTTTTTAATGAAATATATCCACACCTAAAAATGCAGAAATACGTGATTCTCTTAAATATTCTTCTTTTGCATTTTTAAAGCCAAAAGCAATCTGTACCTTCCTTTTAAAAAAAAACTAAACCTTTGACTCACCATCGTGTAGTGTGTGGCTTTCAAAGAGCTCCAAGTCTCCAGAAGATTTCTGCAAGCGCTATATGTGGAATCTGAAAGCAAATATCCTGTGGTGCCTTTATGTTGAGCAATTCAAGTCCAGAAAAATAGCTTGCTCAGCTAAAATGCACTTATGTTGAAATTTCTGAAGAAATTGCTGAAATTTTGCCAGCTGGCAATGTGAACATGTTTGATTCTGTAGAGCACTGACCTGAGTAAAGAGGTGAACCCAGAACAAAGTAGTCCATGGAAGCATTTTTATTAGAAGAAATGCCCTTCTGATAAAATACGAGTATTGCTAGGTAAGCTGTAGGCAGTACTGTCTGGTTGGTTAGTCCAGGTGATTATCAGGTGTGGCAGGAATGCATGCTGATCATTTCTTCTATCAGTGGGCTGGAACATGCTTAAGGTAGAAAACAAGGAATTAATAGCTTAGAGATCTCTCGCCAGATCTCTGGATACTCATATTTAATGCTACTGTGTGTAAGATAACCACAGGTACATGGCAATTACCGGTATTAAAACCTCTTAACATTAAGATGTTAGTCAAAGCTGGATCACATTACAACATTTCTCTTTCTGCTCAACCAAAAGAAGTATTTTCTCACAAATCAAAACCCTCCTGCTGTTCCTGTGGGACTGTTCAGGCTTTGATTTGAGTAAATGTGATAGAGTATGTGACCACTTTATATGTGCAAAATGCTTTAACAAGCAGTGAAAAATGTCAGAGTGCTAATCAAATACTCTGCTTTCTTTTACTCCTGCAACCACTTTTCAGAACGAAATAATAAACTGTGGCCCTATCTATGTTTCAAAAATAAATACTTTGTTATAGATGCTAGCAAGCAAGAGAAAATTCATTGCCACAGGAAACTGATCACCAGTTAAAGGAATTTGGCATATGACTTTAAGATTACATTTAGAAAGTTTGGACAAGTAAATCCAACAAAATTTGGCTGTATTATAAGCTAAACAATTTTGGGCTTATTTGTTGTAAGAGTCAATTAAACAATTCACAGAGTTTTAAATGTTTTGGAGCAGTGGAAAGAGAATTTGTCATTCACTTAGTCCCATGTACTGTGTATATCTGAGTACTATTAATAATTAATTTAGCTTTTGGATGTATTCATTCCAAAGAATTCAGCAGGAACAGAAAAAAAAAAAAAGCAGTACATCACATCATATTTCCACAATCACAGAGGAAATGCTGAAGTTGAAGACTGTGCAGCTTTGATAATCACTTAGTAAAAAATACATAATTCATGAGTTTATAAGCATTCATTTTTAGACTACACACCTGTCTCTCTCTTTTTGTTGTTGTTGTTCATACTCACTACATGTTTTAAAATTTTCATTTCATGAAAATCCTGTTTATGTCACTGAGAAAATTCAATAACTTTCCTTTTTCATCCTTTGCTTCCTGCATACCAGGTAATAGTCTGTTATCATCAAAATCTTCCTCGTCTGTGCTTACAGACTGTCAAGTCAGCTTATAGCTTCTCCGAGTACACTGGTTTTAGTCTTCAGGTGTGTAGCCCTGGTTTCCTTTCATTCCTGTAACCAATTTCTGAACAGTCTCCAATTTGACAGTATCTCATTTCAAAACTGAATATAGAAAAAGGCATGGAAGTTTGCCTGTGCTGTGGAAATGACCCCAGATATTATGAAAGGAGATAATGCCTTTCCTGTGTACACATCGAAGGATCACAACTGCTGTCTTAAGCACTGTATTCTTCTAGGTACACAGCGTTGGCTTTCCATCCCTGAATGCTTTTCAGGCCCACTGAAATTCCTGCAAAATTCCCATTTCTACAAAATATAAAAAATCTCTAAAGCATGGATTAAGCAAGCACAGTTTATTTCACCAACCTGAGCCATTATTTGTCTCATTAATCATTGTTTGCAAACTCTACCAACAATGACTTTATATTTTCTCCCAGATCACTTGATACAGGTGATTCGCACAAGTGTAGAGAAACTGTAGGCCATGTGGTCCAATCTATGGCTTGCACCAGTTTTACATTATTCCCTTCCCTTCACCTACCATGTTCAGGCTTTGCTAACCCCAGGTCACCTTGGGCTTGACAAGAAATTTTGTGCTAGTCCTTTTGTGGTTTTTCATAGACAGCCCAAAGCAAGACTGGTTTTGCTTTCAAGGCACTTGTTAGGCAGAACACCTTACTCTTCTGTCAATGAGTTCTTGATAAACTTGCTGGAGCCCTGCCAGCTGTGCTGCTCATTGTCTGCTGGTAGGCTGGCATTCCTCCGAGTGTCTTTGAACCTCCTGTCTCAGGATACACAGCTCTTGCCTTAAGAGAACTGTTTCCCCAGTCTCTTCCTGAAGTCTTAGATCTGGCTACAACTCCAGTGAGCTGCTTTTTAATACAATTTCTGCAAGAATGATTGCTTCCATAATACCATGCTAATTTGCTTTTCACCAGTTGTCATATATGAAGAAGCGAGACAAAACTGCCTTGAACATCTGCCCAAGACTACTAAAAATCAGGAAACATTTTTAAGCCTTTGTTGACAACTGCTGAGGATTTCATACTTGGACCTCTCCTAGTTTCCCAGTTGAATGCTGCTAAACATGTCTGGTCTCTTTCAGCCTCTCAGAAAGCATTTTCTCAGAAGTGTTGACACCTGGAAAAATATCTGAAAAGCTCACCCTTGTCCAGCTATCATGGTATTATTTTTCTAGTAGTTAGAAGTACTTTTTCTAGGACCTTCCAGTAGGCAGCCCAGTAGGGCACAGGGTTATTCTGAGAAGCAACTATTTATCCACTCTGTGGTGAACCAGTGGCAGCTCTTCAGACCATCACATCCCTTTGCCTGGGCAAACTGAGGTCTGGCTGGACAAGCAGGTCTCCCAGAGCAGCCGACCCACCAGAGGGGGCTGGAGCAAGATACAAGCCAGCTAGCAACAGTGGAAAGTAAGGTGGAAGGGATTCAGTTAAAAGGAGTTGAATTCACCTTCTTTGAGGTGTGCATGAAATCCTATGAGGATGATTTGGGGTGAAGGAAAGGAAGATGATGCCATTTACCTTTGTCCTATCCCCTCAGTCCTGCTTTGCAGCACACTGGCAATTTGCAGCTCAAGGTAATGTATTGTTACCAAGCCTTTCGCCAAGCATATTTGTAAAGCTAAAGAAAGAAAAGCCTCGTTCCTCTGGTTTCACTTCCAGTCCATTCAAAAATCTTCTATTTAAATTGATACAAGACCTGGTGGATGCTCTTCTTCTATTTTAAGCCCAGTAAACTTTATGGTGATTTAAACCTAGCAGTAAGTTTAAGGAGTAGTTTGGTAACGGTAGTTTAAGTAAATTCCCTTTCAGCTAAAGATAAACTGCTGGAGAGATTCATTTTAAGTGTAACTGAATGTTTTTGCACTGGCTCAAATGAACTCGTTTAAATTCATTACTGTTAAACCAAAGCAGTTCTGAGTATAAGAAAGAATTTATAATTATGTTCTTGGAGGAAAACACCATATCTAATCTGCTAGAGTAGATTTGCCACTGCTGTGCCATTTCTGTGTGTCAGGATTGATGTACGCACTGCAACAGCAGTCCATCAGCAGCAGTTAAAAAGTCCTTTAATGATCTTTCAATGGCTTTAGAAGCAGTGTTGCTCATATGACTACGCATGCAGAGGACCTAGCACGAATCCTGTGGTATGCCTCTGAACTGCCCTGCAGCTTTATTCCCTTTGTAGCTGCTTTCAGCTACTCATCTAAGTATGTATAATTTTGATGTATCCAACCTCACATAAAAAGAAATACTCCTTTCCCTTCTTTTTAATGTAAGCTGCATGTTCTTACTTTCCTTAATCAAAGCTTTCCCTTTCAGCTCCTGCACAACCAGAGGACAGAGGTCCTTGTGGTGGGCTAATCCTTGATGGGAGAACAAGGATTTTGCAATGTTCACTGCTGATTCCATCTAAGATACATATGCCATGCAGATAAATATTCATACAGAAGTCAAACAGAGAACTAAAGTTTATATACTTTGGAAATAGATGTTTTAGCTTAAATAAGTTCCAAGCCCACTGAAGAAAGTTGGAAAACACCTGTTAACCTCCGCATTCTTCAGATTAGATCTTAGAGCTTGAATCAAGCAAAGCACTTAAATTTATCCTTGGCTTTAGACGTGCAGGTAGTTTAATTGTCTCCAGCAGAGCCACTCCTTGTTCTCAAGGACATGCTTGGTAAAAATCTTTGCTGGATCAACTTTGACATAAAGTCACAGTCTTCCTGCCTCCTTGTTTCTTTATCAAGTACGATATATCAGCTGATTTGGGAAGTGTAGTTTCTTGACCTATTTACAAAACTGGGAGGGTAACATTATTTCACTGCTCCTAAGAGTGTCATATTTCAAAGTTTTGCTAAAGAGTGAAGGAGACAACCACGGGACTGTGATTCAGGAGCTTTTTTATTTGTTGATTTGTATTGACCCGATGCATGACTTTGGGTGGCTCCCTTTAGTGTGTCGGAGGTTACAAATTTCAGAGCTTACTGCCTGACTATAGAGGACTGCAGACCCCAGAGATGGAACCCAATACTCACCTTCCCTCCACTCCTCACACATAGGCAATCCTGCCCCACTGCGAGGGAACTCCAGGGTAATGGTCATCCTCTCAGACCATGGTTTTACCACAAGAGGTGAACTTTTGGGATAAAAAACCATGTAGGGGAAGTGATAAGCCAGCCAAGTCATGTGTTCAAGTCCAGGTTCTTTTAGAGGGCTAGCAGTTCTGCTCCAGATTTCTTTTTCCTTCTTTATGACTTCTAGTCACCTGAAATTAGCTTATCAGCCTCTTTTTTTTTTTTTCCACTGCTTGCATGACAACTTATTGTGGTAAGTAAAATCCATTTCATTTGACTCAGTACCTGGTAGGAAGGTCTTTTAGGTAATGGTGGGTAATCACAGTCTGCTTGTTTCTGACACACAGATTGTAATTAATTATTTTAAAGGAAAGGTCAGCTGATTATGGATTCCCTGAGATGAATTTTCTGATACGTGAGTGGTGTGTTCTGTCATGCATTAACCAGCAATGAATCCCAAGCAGAGGGGGAAGTACCCCTGGGGGCTTCAGGCTCCTGTGCTGGTCCAGTGACAGCAAATGTACTTATTGAGCAACCTGGTCTAGTGGAAGGTGTCCCTGCCCATGGCAGTGGGGTTGGAACTAGATGGTCTTTAAGGTCCCTTCCAACCCAAACCATTCTATGATTCTGTGATTCTATGATTTCTAGCTACAGACACTCCTTTCTACACTGTGCACTAGACACTGAGGCATCCTCCAGCCCCGACTTCACTAGCCACCCCAAGTTCTGGTAATAGCAGGGCTTGGACAGCCATGTCTCACTCCATGTCTGTACCAACCCATACAACACTGCATGTGCATAAGAATGAGGAGTGGCAGGGAAAAATGAAGAACAATGCATGAACTGTGTGGTTTTGTTTTTTTTTTTTTTTCTGGCATGATAAAGGAGCTTACCTTTCATTGTAATTCAACTTTTTCTTCTGTTTGCATCCTGTTCTAAAAATTATAAAAAACATATTTACTTTGTGTTAGCTATTGGGAAGGCTGGTTGTGGTATTCTGTTATTTTTTACTTTGTAAACATTTGTGAGATTAACCAAATGCTGTGTCTGTTTCAGCTTTTGTTAACACTTCAAATTTAAGCCAACAGAAAGGAGTACTTCTGCCAAAGGTTTTACCCACAGAAAAATGTACCAAATAATTTTTACACAGGCTAGCCATATGGCATATCATTACCCTGGATTATCAAGAGAAGATTATATTTATATATTTATGTATTTATGTTTATATATTTAGATATTTATAATTATATTTACATTTATATCAAATTTCACATCAAGTCCCTAAGCCTTTGTCCACTGTAAGCTGTAGATTCTTCATGGACAAACACTAATGTGAATTTAGTAGATGTTTCATCTAAACATATTGAAAATAAGTAAAAGAAAAAAATCAGATTCCTCTAATAATCCTGTACCAATTCAGAATATTTTTTATTTCATAATCTGTATGTGTTTTGGAAATCATTCTGTCTTTAGAAGAGTTGCCTGTGGTCTAGAAGCTAATGAATATAGCTTGTGAAATACACAATATTTCCCTTAAAGCTGGCCATGTTGCTTTTGGGATATTTTCTGGACAAACCAACCTATTACTTGCTTTGAGAGTAGTCAGGATCCACTCCAAATGAAAACGTTTGCCCTCAGCTCTGCAGAAGCTGTGCAGAAGCAATAGGCTGTGATCATACACACCAAATGCACAACACTGGCCTCCAAATGATTTTCAAGGTTGCACCATCTTGCCTTTAGCCTCCCACAGCCATTCTGCAGCTGCTAAAGGTTCTGTGCAGTTCCATGGACCTGTGGAAATTATTGTGGATGCCATTGAAAACCAGGTGTCAGTTTGTGCAAGAGCATAAACACCCGATTTTCTCCTTTGCTTTGCAATAGCTTCTTATACTGATGTTTGCAGATGTTTCTATATGAACATAAAGAAAATGCTTTCTGGTTAAGACTACCTACACTTAAACTGGTGGATTAAGGAGTCCTGTTGTGCTCTTTGGTTCAGACACCTCCAACTGCTTCTCGTACTTGTCCCACCCTTTTTTCTCAAAATCCCATGCTTTGGTTTCCACAGGAAGGAAGCTTAGGGACCTAAGCCAAGAGAAAGCCATCCAGATTGATATAGCACAGAATCCCTAAGCGTGCCAGGATGAGCCCCTACTGCTCAATCTAAGCTCAGTTAATTTCATTACTATACTGAGGAGGCAAACTCCAGACACATATTTACATCTGTATCCCCAACTCTGTTGGGAAATCCCAGAGCCAGCTGTAACTTCATATTCCTGCTGCCAAGTCTGTATGTAAGCAAGCTTTCACGTCACAAACTTCCATTGCTATTGCCTCCGGTTTTAAGTGCTGTTTTACCAGAACCAACCAGATGATTCATGAGCTGGCAGCAGTCTGGGATAGTAAATGTTTAGACAAGGCCAAGAAACATTTTCTGGATGGACAGTGGCTTCTTCCACCATGGAGCTTCACTACAGAAAACAGACTGAAGTAGGACCAGGAAGAGGTCCATGAAGGTTTGTTTCCTCTTGCATCATGTCTGCATAAATATGGCATCCCATTACACTGCGCTAGTTCTTCACCAGAAACTGGATGGGTGCCCTGGAGACGAGAGCAGCAATTGCAATGTGCCATGTTTCTCAACTCTGTCTTGCATATGTTCTCTTCAGCCCCTCTGTGTCCTGTATTGTGGCCCACCTCTGCAATCCACAAGGACTTCCAGTAACCTTCTGACTATCTGACCCCACCTTAAACATTTTCACTGCAGTCTTTCAGAGCCCGACCAAAAGACCTCTGGCTCCTCTCACACTGCTGCAAATGCACAAAGCAGAGCAGTGGGACTGCCAGAATAGCAAGGAGCAGCAGCTTGCTGCAACTTCTGTCCTTGTGGCCATGCAGGAAAGAACTTGGGCCCCAAGACTGATTCCAGAAGCACTCTGCACTGCTCTGGAAGGTCCTAAGGAGTCTGAGCTGCACAAACTCAGATCTCAGTGCCACATATAAGTAGCGAGCTATGCCACAGAGCTCAGGCATGCCTGTAAGCATGGGTATCAGGCAGCTCAGCTCTATGCAGTCTTATATGTTCTGTTTCTTAGCATGCAGATCAGTCCCTGGTGATAAATGTGATTGATACCTTTACATTGCATGTTTATATGTAAAGTTCTGAGGGGAATAGCAAGTGATTTTTCTTGTTGCCTTCTTCTCTTTAACCTCTAAAAGGAATCCAGCTAAATTCTTATCCAAAAGGAATTTTAGGACTGAAATGCTCTTTGGGTGCCCGACAACGTTTAGGTTGGATCTTCTAAAAAGCAGATTTTTGTTGCATTCTTTGTAGCCCTGTCTGCTCAGAGACTGGTGTGTGTGTCTCAAACAAACAATTTCCCCTAATGAACATTCAGGTTCCTTGTCACTGACTTTCTTTTTTCCGAGTGGAAACTAATCCACAAGGCCCCCAGACCTGAAGCTGCCTGATTGTAAGACCCTGCATTTTTCAGCATCGTGAAACATACAAACCCCACATTTTGTAATGCACAAAGTTCTGTGCCAAGTAGACAAAACCTTTGCATTATCAACCAAGAACTTGTTGGATTTAATCCCACATTTCAATGAATATGGAAACTAACTAAAGGCAAGTTTGCTGGTTTTTGGAATGTTGCAGAGGAAGGAACTATGGCAAAACACTAAAAGCCTTGGGGAATAACTTTAGATTAATCCCATCTGCGTGGCTTTTTTACAATCTTGCTCAAGACACTGTTATGAAACTAGCCTGGACAAACATTTTTCTACTTGTACTTTTTTGATTTTCTGCTTTATTATCAGTGTGTTAAAATTCTTTAAATTCTACTAAGGTTGAAGGTTTGAGCCAGTTCAGTAATGGTTTCTCATCACAGAATCACAGAAAAATAGACTAGAAAGGAACACAATACTTTGCTTTTAGATGTTCTTATGACCCTAATCCAGCAATATCCTTCAAGTATTTGGATGTGGCCATTTAAATCAATATATGGGAATGTGTTTTTTCTTATTTAAACTGAGAACCCAAGTAAGAAGTCAACTACCCAGCACCCCGGTTCCTTACAAGGTCTTCTGCAGTGTCAATGTAGCTAAGTGCAACAAATAAACTAACTCCATGTAATAATATCAAGGGCTGTTCCAGATTGACTGTGAAGAAGAACAGATGATTTTATTGTCATTTCCTTTCTTGTTAATTCACTTGTAATAAAGAACATATGAAAAACATTGGTGTGAGGTTTTCAATCCATTGGAAAAAATGAATTAGTGAGAAAAGTGGGAAGTTAACAGAGCACCAGCGCACCCGACACAGTGCTCCTGTGGTGAATGCTGCTGCACTGCATGCATTGCTGTGACCTGCTGTTCCTGCTGCCCCGGAGCTCGCTCCCTGTACAGAGCCAGGCCCCTCTCTGTAAGCGCCTGCTTAAAGTCATGAACAGTAATGAGCAGCCAAGGATGCAAGACACCTGAAGCGGTGGCAGTGCCTGAAGCCACTGCCTGGCTCTTCTGCTGGAGGCATAGAATCACAGAATGGCTTGGGTTGGAAGGGACCTTAAAGACCACCTGGTTCCAACCCCCCTGCCACAGGCAGGGGCACCTGCCGCTAGACCAGGTTGCCCAAAGCCCCATCCAGCCTGGCCTTGAACACCTCCAGAGATGGGGCATCCACAGCTTCTCTGAGCAACCAGTTCCAGTGCCTCAACACCCTTACAGTAAAGAATTTCTTCCTGATATCTGATCTAACTCTACCCTCTTTTAGTTTAAGGCCTTTACCCCTTGTCCTGAAGTACTGTCCTCACACGCTGCCAAAAGGACAGAGAAAGCATCCCTGGCCTGGCTGGGAGCAAGCTCAGCTGGCTTAGCTCCAGCCGCCCTCCCAGGGCTGCTCACTACACCGGCTGTCTCAGGCCCGAGGACGCTGGTGCGTGCCCGGACGAGCCCCCGGCACCTCCTGCCCCGCTGGGTTTGGTTATTTCCTCTGGGGCTGGGGATGCCTTCGGTCACACACAGCAGAGACCGCGCGCCTCAGCCCTCGGGCAGGCGCAGGATGAGGGCTTCGGGCCGCCAGGCTGCGCGAAGCAGGCGAACGGGCAGCAACCGAGCGCCGAGGCCTAGCTCGGTACTCGCCGCCTGCAGCCGGGCGCCCGCCCTCCGCCCGCACCGCCCCCGCCGCCGGCCCGCTTGCGGTGCGCGCCGCGTGGCTNGGGGTCCGGACTCGGACCCGGACCCGGACCCGGACCCGGACCCGGACCCGCCTATCGCCTCACTGCCTTTCTCCCGCAGATGAACGGGGCGCAGGAGGCGGCGGAGCCGGCGCCGGTGTGGGAGCGGCCCTGGTCGCTGGAGGAGATCCGTAAGGGCAGCCAGAGCTGGTCCTTGGCCTCGGAAGCCGGGGTGAGCGGCGGGACCGGGAGCGGAGCTGGGGCGGGGCTGGGCTGGGCGGGGAGGGGTGCGCGGGCTCCGCCGGGGGCCGGGGCTGGAGCGGGGCTCGGTCCTGGCGTGTACGTGTGGGGCTCCGCAGCCCGGACCGTGTGCGCGGTCGCACCTGCCTGTGCCGCAGGCTCACCTGCCTGTGCCGCAGGCGGTGCGGAGGGGAAAAGGAGCGGCATCCTGACGGTTGCCTTCCTCTGTCGTAAACAGCTGCTGCGTTTTCTGCAAGAGTTCTCCCAGCAAACCATTTCCAGGACTCACGAAATCAAAAAGCAAGTAGATGGGTTGATCAGTGAAACAAAAGCCACAGACTGTCGCCTTCATAATGTCTTCAATGACTTTCTTATGTTGTCCAATACACAGTTCATAGAGAACGTGAGTATGTTCATGTACAGCATCAAACTTCTACTTCAAACGTCAATGTGTCACTGTACCGTAATTGGGAAAAATGCTTTGACTTTGTGGCAAGTCTGATGTTAATTTAGAGGTGGAGCATCCTTTAAACAATTTTTGTTAAAAGGTCTCCCAACTCCTTTGTGAGTAGTGCACAATCCAAGACATGCAGATTCCCTTTTGCCTCTTCTGAGGTACCTTTCTTCTTGTTTCTATGTAATATGGTGATCGGGATTTCCTTTCTAGAATTATGAGTGACTTGGGATCTGTGGGATGCTGTGGTGTATCTTTACAGGTAGCATAAATGTGGTGGTTGACTGCTGCACTTGGCTGTCTAAATATGAAGAATGCCGTACAGTGCTGTAAGCTTGCCCAGTAGTGTTATACAAACTGCTTTTAGCATAAAATTAAAGGTGCTGGTCTGCAGGCAGTTGTCAGTTATATTCGGTCACAAAGAGCATATTTGTTGGTGAATGTTACCATTTTGTAAATATTGCTATTTTGGAAAGGTTAAAAGCTAGACATGAAAGCCCACTAAGATACTGTATTGCTAGGAGCATGTGTGTAATTAAGATGTAGAGCTTTAATAGTTTTTCAGATTTGTGGGCTTTTTTCTTTTTTTTTTTTTTCCTCCTCCTAGCACTGGCTTTTATCAAGTGTTTTGTTTAGATCAGCATTGTTCTCAGGACATGTGTATCTCCTCTGAAGCCATGGTGCCGTTACTGGAAAGATGCTGCCAGAGGACAAGGCAATGAAAATCTGGACTTCTGTTTTTTGGATTTTTGTTTGTTTGTTTGTTTTCAGTGCAACAGTGCATTTTCTGGCTTACCTTTGCTGTTCAGCTTAATGATTTTGCTGAGAACAGTTTGTACCAAACATCTTAAGTCTTGGGTGCTTCAAAATGTTTGTGCCCAAATTTAAGTGTACAGAAATGGGTCCTCAATTCTTGTTCTCAATTTAGCAATAATAAGACATCTGTCTCTTCCAAGGGGGTAACGACCATCTGTGTTTGAGAGATTTGGATTCAAGTTGCAGGTTCAAGGGGTACTCCTTATTCCACAGTGTCTCCTTGTAGCTGATACTACAAGAGACTGTCAAAAGTGCTGGATGGAGGGATCATCAGAACAAACTGAAGGCTCAGGGAGGATATGACCCTTCTCTGTAAGTTCAGGAGAAGGGTAAACACAAAAGAAGGAGAAAAGCTGCGACATGACAAAACCCAACTGCCCATAAGTAAATTTAGGCTTGATTTTGAAGGCTTCTAGAATAACTTAAAAATAGAAGGTGAAACAGTGTTGTGTGTATTTTTTTATTTTTTTGAGACATATCTAGGCCAATCTGTGAATGGGATTAAGTGGCCAACTTGTCTTCCACTACTGCAGTGACGTTTGCAGTCTTGAATAACCTCAGCTGGCTTGAGAGGCTGCGTGATAGGAACTTCCTAATGACCGCAATGCATGAAGGCGGCTATGAAGATGCCTGGCATCATCTATGGCTTGTTTTTTAAAATATTTCATTAATTGGTGTATATTTTAATTGCATATTAACAGTGTGTTTTATTTTGTTGGCAGTGCCCATGTTTTAGCCTTTGCAGCAGTACGTTTTTCTTACTTGAATTAATTTTGCTTGGACTTTTAGCGAGTATATGATGAAGAAGTGGAAGAGCCTATTCCTAAAGCTGATGTTGGAGACAAAACAGAGCAGGTAGTTAACTTAAGCTTCCAAGAGTACTTATTTCCATGAGGTTTCCAAATCAAATTGTTTCCTTTCTCCTGGAAGTCTTTCTACTTTATAGTGTATGTCATTCAAACATAACATTGAAGTGTATGATAGTCTCTTAGGACCTCCCCAAGCTCAATATTGTAATCTAGTAGGCAAGACTTGTGTTGATTTTCCAACAGCTATGCGTATTTTTTCAGCAAGAGAATTGAGGCCTCAGACCTTCTTACTGGATTGAGAGATAGTGAATTAGGGAAGCAGAATCTGACTACAGTTCCCAGGGATAAAAACTCAGAGCTTTTTAAGTATCTTATAGTCTAAGATACCATAACAGTTCCCTTGATGGGCTGGGAGCGCAAATAGGATAGTGCTGTGCTGGTGTGGGTGTTTAGAACATCTCTGTTTACAGGGTTGGTAGTGGTGAATTAAGCAATGAAAAGCTTTTGAAGGTCTTTCTCTTGCATATAGTGAAAAAGCTTTCATTGTACTAATTTGAAGTTAAATTTTTGCATGTGTGTTGCAATGAGGTCAAGTCTTGAGTAAAATGCAATGATTATGTTTTTTCCTGTTGTTAAAGGAAAAGACACGGGAACAGAAAGAAGCTGATCTGATCCCCAAAATCCAAGAAGCAGTGAATTATGGGTTGCAAGTTCTGGACAGTGCGTTTGAACAGCTAGACATCAAAGCAGGCAACTCTGACTCAGAAGAGGAAGAAAGTAATGAAAGGGTGGAACTGATACTTGAGCCAAAGGTACAGAGACCTGTTCTTGCTGGGAGCATTGGGTTTGTGTTTGGCTTTGTTGGACTTGCTCTTCACTTCTGTCAGCAGTATCAGTGTTGATATAAAATTGATGTTATTTACCTAAAAAGAGGATTTGGTGACTATATCTAAAGCAGAAATGCTGCTTGCTGAGCTATTCCGTAGACTACTTGTCTTGCAGTTTGGTTAGCATAGAATCATAGAATATCCTGAGTTGGAAGGGACCCACAAGGATCATTGAGTCCAACTTCCAGCTCCACACAGGACCACCCAAAAATCAGACCATATGTCTGGGAGCGTTGTCCAAACGCTTCTTGAACTCCAATAGGCTTGGTACTGTGATCACTTCCCTGGGGAGCCTGTTCCAGTGCACAGCCGTTCTCTCAGTAAAGAACTTTTTCCCAATAAGGAAAGGTATTAAAGCATTAAGGTGTGGCACCCGTAAAGGGATTTAGTTCAATGGTGGAGAACTCGGAAATGGAAGCCTGAGCTCTGGGTGGATTGAAACCTTTTAATTTCATGCTTTTTAGGTACAAACAGTATCTTCACAGTCAGTTTTTACTGTCCCAGTAATTAAGAACCCTAGGTGTAGGATTTGCAAGGATATTTTTCTGTTAGGTGGCATCTAGAAAACATATTGGGACCATGTAAATAGAAGTAGCCCATGTTCTTTGACAATGTTAAGAAAGAATAAATCTCAGCTGGCCCACCCCACTTGAAACATGTCTGGTGGGACTCTCGTGAAACAAGCTTGTATCTTCCTTGTATTAAAATAAGGAATGTAAGACTCTTGTCTTCATCAGCAGTGTGGAGCTGTTCCTAGATGTCAGAAAGACTTGATGTTGTCTCTTTCTAGGATCTCTATATTGACAGGCCTTTACCTTACTTGATTGGCT
This sequence comes from Chauna torquata, assembly GCA_013399475.1. Lineage (NCBI taxonomy): Eukaryota > Metazoa > Chordata > Aves > Anseriformes > Anhimidae > Chauna > Chauna torquata. The sequence continues at coordinate 524,833 of VXAL01011833.1, forward strand.
CTCAGCAGTTCATGGAACAAGATGATGTTGGCCTTGGAGATCTGACTAGTGAAGGTATGTGCTGGCATGATCTTTTATTTCTATGGGAGTAGCTAGTTCCTAATCTGAGACTTTGGTCTTTGGTTTTAACTGAATAGCTTGTGTTATACTGCATAGCATTTTTGCATGTTTAGATGCATACTGAAGTTAGCTGGGGAAAAATGTGCACTATGCTGTAATAACCACCTTTCCAATATGTAAGCGAGTTGTGAGTAACTTGTGCTCTGTGTATTAGAAACACAAAGTGCTAGAATTTCAGCAGCCTGCAAAGCTCTTTCAAACCATTCTTTTCCATCTGATTTTTAGTTCTCATCACAAAGCCTTTGAAGTTGCAGTAGAAATGTCTGGTGACCAGCAAGCTCTGTGTACAGATGTCGCAACTGATCTTAACCTCTCTGTTTTCATTTAAAATAGAAGGATCAGTAGATAGTGATCGTGGAAGTGTAATTGACAGTGAAGAGAAGGATGAAGAGGTAAGCAACAGAGTACTAGCTACTTTGCCTAAGTATTATTGAGTCCTTGTTTACGTGCAAGGCCATTAGCTACCTTGCGTTTCCATGTGGGGTATAAAGACAATATTTCAGTGTCTGCTCCCCATGCCAGTTGTGGTAAATATGCTTTTCTGTTACTATTATGCAGTAATTTCCATTGCAGCCTTTCAGAAGAGTAGTAAAGTGGTATTGGCTCTAACTGCTGCTATAGTAGAATATTTCAGACTGAAGTGTTTTATTCCAGTCTAGTTTCACTTTGTGAAGCAAAATCAGTTTGCAGCTTTTGGCAATCAAGAATTGAATTTATGGAGAACAATTTTGTTGTAAGTTACAGTGACAAAGAATGGGATGGAAACTAACAGGAATAAGTTTAAACATGTTTCAGTGGTGTACCTCCAGGCTTTGCCTCATAAATCCACTGCATTGGACTATCAATTTCTAATGTTTTGTCTGCCTTGGCTGGAATGCCTTTGGTTTATAGCTGTGCTATGGAAGCACTCCCTTTTTCCTCAGGAGTTTGCTTTTGGTATCTTTGCTCAATTAAAATTAAAACCCTTTTGAGTTAGTCAAATGGAGCTCGCTCTCTTTGCTAAGTTAATGATACTTTAGTGAGCTTCTTTTAGAAAGATGGTCAGTGGTGGGCAAACAATTGTGTGGTCTGGTTGTGGCGAGGAGATATGAATATCCAACCCTAAGCAAGTCCAGAGCTTCTGAGCCCTGTCCCTTAGCCACTGGACGAAGCATGTATGATACTTGTCTTTGGGTTTATTGTATTCCAGGAATCAGATGATGAATTTGGAAACCCTAGTGAAGATGACCAAAAGATGGTATGGTTATGCACTCTGGTACAACCTGAAAGACTTTCTGCTTGAGACGCAGTGAGAATGCAGTAAAGCAGAGATCAGAGCTCTAGACAGTTAACTATTAAAATCCTTGGTTGAGCTTGATTTGTATAACTTTGTATGGGTAGGTTGTCCTGATCAGATGGCATAGTATTGTGCAATTGAACCTGTGTTGGGGTTAAAGACATGCTTGCAAGCCATCATTAGATGCAAAACATATGTGCAATGACATTGCACGATGTGTGTTTTCCTTAGGAATAACTTTAGAGCCATGAAAGTTGAAAGAATCAACCTCAGAAGAACTAGGCTCCTGGGGGATTATTGTGTCTAATTAAATCCTAAACTTGCATTGCAGGAAGTAAGGAACAATGCAGTCTGGGTATGACATGAAATCAAAGATAAAAACAGTATGAAAAATTTGAAAAGTATGACTATTTGTATAACAAATTAAAAGGGAAAAATAAATGTTCAGGTTGAAAAATTCAAGCCTGACTTGAGCTGTTGGTAATAGATGGCTCCCCTGCTACGGGAAGGTATCTTACCCATGTTTAAATGTATCAGTGGAAAAGGGATTTATGCTGGGAACCCTCAGGCTTAAACGATGAGGGCCAGAAGAACAGTGTTTCAAAAAGCAACCCTTTTTTAGTCTATGTATTGATAAAGCAATGTTATAAAAGCACTCATGTTAGTTACGTAAAGCTGTATTGGTCTTCATAGGGTAACTTTGCCTGATGTGTTTTAAGATAAGCAAGTATCTTAATGTTGTTTATGACTTAGTTCACTTCTAACTCCTTATCTGTGCTTGCCCCCAGCTCACAATGCACTTCACCTTTTTTATTCTCTTCTTTTAATTGGCGTGACTGAAGCCACGATGTGGACATGTATCATCTGTCATTCTGCTGTCCACGTTTGGAATAGCTCGAAATGATAAAATTTTGTACTAGCTGATCTCGACATTCCTGAGTTAAGGCTTGATTACTAGGTCTTTGGTGGAGAGCAGTTAGTAAACTAAGGGAAGCTGGGCAGACAAAGCTGTTCAGGCTCGTGTATGGTAGCAGTACGCTCCGTGTGAGGAGACAGTGTCCTCAGTTGTCCCTGGTTCAGAAATGTTTGGTGAATCAGCACAGGGGTGTACTCGAGAATACAGCAAGTTACTTGCAGCTAGAAGCACTCTCTCCATACCTCTCAAAAGTTATGAAGTACCCCAAACTGTCTGAATATTTCCCTCCTTTCAGTAAACTTGCTTTGAATATTTTTGTCTAAGCAGATGGAATTTTGTGCTTGTGCTTTTGTATGCCAACTTCAGGAGAACATAACAAGGTATTATTTTTTTCGTAGAGGACAGTACAGATGAGTGATGAAGATGATTACGATGGTTGCGATCTCTTTGACTCTGAAAAAGAGGAAGATGAGGATGGAGACTTAGAGGAAAGCACAAGGCCTGTAAGTAATTGTTGCCTCTCTGTGGGGACAGATTTTTTTATTTGCCTTGTGAAAAACATGTCCTTACGTGTGATTATAATAGTAGCTTGTGGCTACCTGAGATGGGATCCTGTAGAGATGGCCTGTGAGAATCCTGTATGATCTTTCAGCATGGTTGTTCAGGTTTTGCCCCTTTAAACTAGGGGACTCCTGCACCCTAAACTGGTATCAAAGCTGTCTTTAAATGTCGTTAAGAAATTGTTGCATTTGCGTGTGGTAAATGCTTCTTGCTGGTCATGTTCCTAAAATAAGGTGACATTAAAAATTGTGTGATCATGAAGGACTAGAGACAGCTCTTCCTTGGTGCACGCGTGATCTCTTAATTACTTCCTCAATAGAAAGCTGCATTGCCTCTGAGTGCTTCAATCAAAGTCTAGTTAGGAAATGATACAAATGATGTTGTAGAATACAGTATTTATAATACCACAATTGCAACCGCATCAAAATGGTAACAGAATTGCATATTAGGACTATGCTGTTTTTCCCTACTCCTCAGAAAAAGAAAAGACCAACATCATTTGCAGATGAGCTTGCAGCCCGAATCAAAGGAGAAGTACCAGTCAAACAGGATGAAGACCACTTATGTAAGTTAACTTTTAAGTTTTGATACATGATGGTGAGATAGTGGGAAGCTCCTGAGAGTGTTGGACAGGAAATTGGGTAACAATATTTGAAGTTTCACAGATCTATTATTTGAGCATTTATTAGGTGAAAGCCTAACAGGAGGAATTAAAGACACTATTATAACAGTTTTGTGCTCTGAGAAACTTTTTGGTCATAACTAATAGGAATGAACCGGAATCTGCTGAGAGTTGTAGTGGAAAACTCATTGCTTTCAGTTGAGACGGGTCACTTCCCAGGTGCACATATTATTGTAAAGGTTTTCTCTGCAATATGATTCTCCATCAGCATGTAAAACTGCAGGTTTGACCACATGTACTTTCCCCGTTTAAGGTAAGTATGTGGAAGCACTGGTCACTGTAGTCTTTCTTAGAGGTCTACAGTGGAAAATCCCTCAAGCAATAGTTTGGTGCTTTCATGGGGTATGGGTGCTTTCTTTTTCTCCTGTTTGTGGTTTGAATATGCTGTGTTTTGAGGAACTTGTCTTTGCTGCTGTTTTCAGTGATATTTTAGAATAAGCACTGCATTTACTTTTGCTTCAATTTCAAACGGAGAGACCTCTCTCAAGCAGTTATTCTTGCAGCAAAGCAGCAGTTGAATATAGCTGACTGAAATTGAGTTGTAGACTGCTTGTAAGCCTGCTTTTGGCTTGTAATGTTGAGAGCGTGAACAGACAAATGCAACATGTATTTGTTCTTACTTGTTTGTTCAAACAATCAAGCTAGGATTTTGGATATTGGAATATAAAAACTACCAGCTTAACTTCTTATACTTCTTATTCAGTTACAGGCAAATCTTCTGTTCATTGAAATAACCTTGTTGAGAAATGAGAGAGAGGGAATAAAACTTTTGGCTTTGTCTTAAGTAACTGAATCAAGGCATAATACGTCTGGAAATATTTGAGGTGTTCAAAGGTTCTGCATGTCCTCTGTGGGAGCTGTACCATCTGTAATGCTGCTTTACTCTCTGCCATCTCAGGTGACGCTAGTCAGTGTGTGGGCAACCATGCTGATCCCATAGTGTCTGACAGAATGATGCCATTAGAATTTCAATTGTCTGTTTTAGAACCTGTACTTCATAGAATTCCTTCAGTGGGCTGATATGTATATATGAAAACATATAGGTCAACTTTGTTAGGTTATTTTTTTAGATTCTTTTTGCCATACATAGAGCATAAGTTACAAGTAAAGATGGACTAGTTCATTTACACTTTGAACTTTTCTTCTTAAAGCCCTGTCACCAGAGACCAAAACAAAGAAAACCTTGACAGAGAAGAAGGAAGCTAGAATTCCATCGGATGGTAGGATTTCCTCCTCTCTTGTTTTTCAGTCACTGGCTGGATTGTAAGACACTGCTTAAGAAAATGTGGTGTCTGCTCTAGAAACTGGGTGGGATATCAGTGAGCATCCTTCAGGGAGAATGTGTGCACAAATCTAGGTTGTGCAGTGTGTATGTGCAAAACAGGGCCAGAAACAGGCCTAATGAGAGTTTCTCCTTAAATGTGGCATTGTGGAGCAACCACATACAACCTGATCCATCTACAGCAGCTTCTCTGTATGTATCATCTTTATAAGAGAGAGGGGATGGAATCAAACCAATTTTTGTTTTGGCTGTCACTTTATCCCCTTTCCTGAAACTAAGTCACAACTCTTGGCTCTTGTACTTTCTAGATGATGAAGATGACATCTTCAAACCTCCTAAGCTGACTGATGAAGACTTCACACCATTTGGTTCTAGAGGTGGACTCTTCAGTGGTGGGACAGGTCTCTTTGATGATGATGAGGTAAGAATGCTAGAGAGGGTAGAAATGGAGATCCCTGTGTGTGTGTGTATTTTAAAACACAAACAAACAAAAAAAAACATGCAACAGAAAAGCCCACAATCCCCACAGATTCCCACCTCTGGATGTCAGGGAGAGGAAACAACGTTTTGTTGCTTGGTAACATTCAGGCATAATGGGACAGTGTATCTTTCCAGTGGAGAAAGAAAACTATGCACATGAGATACTTGTGTTCCCCTTGGTGCAAAGCCCTCCCTTCTGCAGCGGTGCTGATGGAGGTTCAAGTGTCATCCTGGCATTACACTAGAGAGGTTTTGATTCCAGCAGAGTATACTCAGTACCTCACTTTTATCTGTGGAGATAAACCAAACACCATACAGTTCATTCATTTTAAAACAGGAGATTTCTATTAAAATTAGTGAGGAAGAATTTGACAGTAAAGCTGTGTAAGATAAATGATTGCCTCTGGTTCTATCATGCAGTTGATACTGGTAACAGTTCAGCTTAGTCCAGAATGGTAGCTAAATCATTGCCTTTGCAGGGTGTTATGTTCCTAGATACAACTACAGGAACAAAAGTTGTGTGTTCCTTGGAGCCAAGGAGGCTATTGGGCTGGAATTTGGAAGGAGACCTCATGTACAGCTAGCCTCAAGCTTACCATGCCAATCTGCTGGAATATATCCAATAAGCACCAGACAAGGGCATTGTGTGAGGGGAAGAGGATGGTTCTATGCAATGCTTTCCACTCAGACGTGACCATTATTGGAGGGGAAAAAAAAAAAAATTTCTAAGGGGCTTTCTTTTTAAGTGGCAGCCAACAGCTTTTTTTTTTTAAAAAAAAAAAAACAATTAAAATCTGATACTGCAAGCTAGCTTTGTGTCAGTGCAAATTCAGATGAAGCTATCATTAAACTCTCTTGCTTACTTATTGCCAGGACTACTTTCCTTATCCTGCTAGATACAGAACAGCCAAGCAGATTTGTCTGAGTGTTGCCTGCTCGCATATACTTATTTTTCTGTTACCTGAACCTGAATAATGATCATCTAGGAAGGGTAACTTATCTTCACTTAGCTTATACAATGGAGGAGGCCTCACTGTACCACAAGGCAGCCACAGTAGGTCAACAGGCAGATAGTGATTGACAAATGTGCAATAACTCACTGACATCCCTGACCTCCCTTACCCTTTCCTGAGAATTTTTGCCCTCTTGCCACAAAACTTTATAAAAAGATCATGTATTTTGAATCTCCAGGGAGGCAATAACCTTTCTTACTCAACTTCCTGTAAGACAGGCTTTCAAGAAATTAAGTGGTCAGTACTACAAAGATTTGGAGGCTTCCTGGAAATCTAGGTGTGATTCTCAGAGGGATTCAGCTGTGTGATCAGCACAGAGGAACTGTGACCTGGACACAGAACATGGGGAGTGGTTTCTTCTTGTCTTGGTAGTACTAAAAATGGTTTTGGTTCAGTTTAGCTGCTGTTCTGTGTGCTATAAGAGTTTGATGCCTTGGGGTGGGAGGAGAAGGGGAGGGACGGACTTGTCATCTGTGCTGTTCCTCAAGGACTCTTGTGGGAATGTCTTACAATGCTGTTGAGCTATAATGTACATCTCTGCACCGTACTAGTGTCTTGAAGTCTCCTTGGTGACAATATAAATCATTCATCTTATGCATGTGAAATTGAGGAGTATTTTTATGCTTGTCCTGACCTGAATTCTTCCTTTGATCATTACTCTATAAGCTTCAATAGGAAAGCTTGGAGAGGTGTAACCAGGACCTAAGCAGCTGTAGTTTAATTAGTGTAAGCCCTTGAAGATGTGCAAGTAAAAGGTCATTCCTTCTCTGCAGTAAACAGACTGATAATCAGAATGAATTGTAGTGTAAATTAAACTTTAGAAGACAGAAGGCTACTCTTCTGAATGTCTGTGCTCAGGCTGACTGTTGAGTAGCTAGGTTTAAGTCTGCATGTGCAGACATACCTTTGAGAAAGGACTGGTGGTTACCGTCTCTTTCTTGGCTTAGAAGTGGATATTCTGTGTTGAAAAGTTAATACCTGTCTTCTCCTACAAAAGACAAATTCACCACTTTACCCCCCGCTTTGCATTGTTGTCTGCTACTAGAGTGATCTTTTTGCTGAAGCACCAAAAGAAGAAGAATCAAAACAGCAAGAGGAGCAAGTCCTGATAAATGAAGGTAAGAACCAACTTTTGTCTCTGTAGTCCTGTCTATGCTGTGATTTATCACAGCTAGCAGGTAGTGTTCTGTTGTTTCTGAACTAGGAAGTCCGGAGTAGCGATTGTTGGCAAGTCTCTTCTTTTCCTCAATCTTAATAGAGAAGAGCTATATTTTCTTTGAGTTTTTACACATTTGTTCACTGTGATTGCTTACACACATACACTCACTGCACTGGGTTCCTGTTGCTGAAGAGTACTTTGCAGTGTCCAGTGGTGCGTTTGAGTAGAGTCAAGATTGCTCCTCACATACTGAACACTTAAGTTTCACATTAGCTATATATCCAGACGCTTAAGGAGTCTGATGAGCATGCATTCTGTACTACAGCAGCTTTTTCTGAAGCATTATACTTGCTGAATTTTCAGATATGGGTTGGGAGGCTAAGCCATTTTGGTATGGGCATATTGTATTGAGGTGGTTTCAAATGTGTAGATGTGATCCCTTGTAAATAATGCTGTGTGTAGATGTATACCATATGTGTAAGCTTCAGTTTCATAGGCAAATTTTAACGGACCACAAAAAGCTAGGCTGTTTTTATATGTACATGCAAAAAGACAGAAGTTCAAGGAGAATGTCTGAAGACTTCTAGGCTGTTGAGCAAAAAGTGGAGCTCAGAAGACTTCTCAGATTGGTATTTTCTATGGTAGAGTTCTAAAGGCTTTAACAGCATAAAGCAAGTGCATCCATTTGTATTGTACTTCCTATGATTTCAGCATCCTCTGCAAAGTCCTTAAAGAAAGTTCCTGCAGGTGCAGTGTCTCTGTTCCCAGGTATGATCCATTCAATAGCAAATTGCTTCATGCACAAAATGCTCTTTTCTTTAAACCGTATTGGGGAGATTTTAAAGAAGCAAGCTATGAAAATACTGCAGCACTGCCTTGCTTGATCATTTGCTTAATGACAAATACAGGCGCTTCTACCATGCTATGCCTAACTTGCAGCATGCTTTATGTTTAATCGAGATTCTGTAGGGGCTCTGAAGGTAGGTGTCAATGATGGGAGATAGCAGCAGCTGTCAGCTTCCAGAGTTATGCTAGCTTACTCTGATGGATGTGTGTTACTTTAACTAGTAATATACTGTTTAAGTCTGCGGTGCACACAGTCAGACCTTCCATCTATACTCTGAGAAGGAAATGCATTTTGGTTTTTCAGATTTGATCATATTCCCTTAGGTTAGCAGGACAGTTGAAATACAGTATTTCAGTTCCTCTTTTTGTGACACAAGTAAATAAAACCAATTATGTTTCTTCAGTTATGAGGATCTGCGTATATGGAGAAGGAGCAGATCTATCACTCAGAGCTTTTTTTTTAAAAAAAAAAAAAAAGAAAAAAAAAAGCTAAGATGCCTGTTGCATATCTGACTTCAATCTGAGCCATGAAAAGACACAGAAGTCCGCAGTATTTTTGAGTCAACTGAGTTACAGTAATTTATCTCTGTGCAGGGTCTTCACCTGAGTTACCTCAGCTTTAAGTTTTGCCCTTTATTAAGAAAGGCCTGGTTTAAGATAATGACTTCAGCTAGTTTTTATACTTTTTACAGTAGGAAGTATACAAATACAGCCTTTTTGCTCCAAGATCAAAGGTACATGCCAGCACTGTTCATTCTACATAATTGTAAGACTTGGTAGCAAAGCTGAAAGCAGCAGATAAAGATTTGCTTTATCCTTTGCTGTGTCTTGAAGGTACTATTGTATAAGCAGTGAATTTCCCATCATTCTAACGGTGTCCTGTTCAGTTGGTCAGGAATTAAGTTGTATGTAGCATTTATTCAAAGCCTTCTGTTGCACCTTTTCAGTAACTTGTAGACAGGCTGAAGTCACCAGCTCATTTTCTCTTCAAAATCACTTGATGAACACATTCCTAGTGAACAGCTTGTTTAGGAACTGGAGAATGTTTAATAATTAACAAATTCTATGGCTGTATCCTGTAAATCCTGTGGCACTTTTTAATTGTGATACTTTTTTTTAACAATGCACTGCTACTGCAATTCAAAATTCATACAGTCAGCAGAGTTTTAACCAAATAGCAGTTTTTCTACTCTTTCTGCCAGCCTTTCATTTAGTCTCTTTTCATCACTGTTTCCAAATACCTATATAGGAGGAGCAAAAAGATGGCTTAAAACCAGAGTGCTTATCTTACCAAAAAGGCTAAAAGTGTTTGCAGACAATCTGTCTGAAGTGTGCAGGGATCTTGGGACCAAACTCAGCCTCATACTGCAGTGGTATTAGTGGTTTTGCATAACAAGTACTGCTCCTTGAGAGAGCTCAGTCACCTGTCTTCCTCTTTCCCTAAGCACCTTATCACTTTTATTTGTCCACAGTGGTATAACTTACTGGTTTGTAAAGTAGGATTCTGGTTTGGGAAGTCCGTGCAGACAACCATTTGGGACTGATGAGTCTCCTGGCTTTAACATGGAACCTGGCTGCTGTTCTAGGGGAGGTGAGCAGGCTTGAGGAAGACGTGATTGCAGTGTGAGTGAGGGGTCATCTGTCTGCGAGGTGCCTTTATCAGGAAGTTTCTAGCTAATGCTTTTGATGAAACAGTGTTACAGCAGTGCATTAAAGGTTGATGTAATGGAAACTATCTGCCTGGCTCTACTTACAAAGGAGTAGCTTTTTCAGTAGCTCTGGCAACGATAGCTGTGTGTTTGTTTGTTTTTTTCCCCCCTATCTGACCTGCAGGAGGGAGTGATGTCTTTAGTTCCCATGTAACTGGAGAAAAAGACAAGAAACCTGCAGCACGGAGCACAGAGAAAGCTCCTAAACAACCTGGGAAAGTTGTTCTGTTTGATGATGATGACGATGATTTCTTTGTGGGAGCAACTAAAAAGCCTCCAGATCCAGGTACCTCTGTATGTGTGAAGCGACAGGTTAAACATTAAAGGTCCTCAAAATATAAACTGATAGGAACCAATGAGTTACAAAATTTATACCCATTTCACTGCTACTTATGCCTGTTTTTATTTGTTTTTTTTTTTTATTGGCAACTCTTTTCCTCGGAGTGGTGTGGGACTGATTTATTTGTACATGCTCTCCACTGACCTTCCTCTCTTACGGAGTTATTTCTACTTCAAAGGCAGTATTTAGACTTGAAGCGGGGAAATGGTACGGTCTTGATTCACGTAGCTTTGAGTCCCTGTGCTCAGCACTACCTATTGGCAGGCTCTAGGCCTTTAGAGGTGCCAGGCTAAATGCAAAACACCGTATTCAGGGATCTGGAGGTACCCCCTGACTCCAGCTCAGTGCTTGTTGACTGCATTGTCTGTTACCAGTGCTCTCAGGTAAATGGCGTTTCAGTTTGAGAGCTTGCCTAGTTTTTTCTCTTAAAGGTCTCTGGTGTTGGTCAGCTTTGAAAAAGGAACATGGTGTCTTTTGTGACTGCTGTCTCCTCTTGTTCAGTAGTAGCTGTTCTGTTCTATTCATTCCCTTTTTGTCTCTTATTGCAGTCAAGTCCACAACTGACCTATTTGATGATGATGATGAAGGTGACTTATTCAAAGAAAAACTTGCCATTCCTCCTGTGGCTGCCAGCACAACTAAAGAAACAGAGAGTCACAGGGAGACAGTCATGGCAAAAAAGGTAATGGAATATAAACGGATCATATGGTCAAGGTTTTAGGAAAAAGTTTTTACTGCAGCTGAAGTCATCTTTCCGTGTAAAACAGTATGGAAGTGCTATATTTGTGAAGCAGAACCAGGTTCATAGGGTCTTCTGTAACCAGACTGCTTCAAGGGGTCCTTAAATGTTTTCTGCTTCTCAAACTTTGGGTTTATTCAAGGATTTTTGTGTGTGGGCAGTCATTAGAGGAATCTTATTAAAGCAGGACTGAAATGAGAGCAAAAAGAGAAATCTCTGTTGGTTTAAAAAACAAAACAAAAAATGTTTGAAGTTCATGGCTGTAAAGAAGCCAGCCTGACACAAGAACCTTTGGTGTCACGGTTTTGTGCTGCAGAGACTGTTTGCAGTTACACAGACCACAGGTAAGAACTTTTACTGGTAACCCATTGCTTGTATATATTTTAGGATAGGAGTGTGGGTGTCACAGTTCTACCTAAGCGTATACAAAACTCTGAGTGTTCAAAAAGCTGCTTTCTAGCTGAAAACTATAAGCTATAGAAAGCTCTAAATGCTGTCCTGAGGACACATGTATAGAGTTTTAAGACCCTCCTGATGCACACTCCACTTTCCTTTTTCAGAGCAGTGTCCTGAGGAATGGTAATGTTCTTTGTTTCTGTAGCAGAAGACTGTATATATTCATTGTATACATAGTCACTGTCAAAGCAGTATGGGAACATAATGAGCTACAGTGACTCTTCTCCCCTCCACACTGGGAGGCATACAGTGCTGGGGATGTGTAATGCAAATTGCTGTAGAACTCTCTCCATATAGCATTATAAAAAGCACTTGAGCGCAAAGCCCAAAGCCAGTTTCTATTTCTGGTGCGCTGCAAAAGTATCCGTGGTCAGTGGAGCAGGAGAGGTGATGGGAGGTCATCCAGTGCCATTGCTCCCATCTCATAGCACTTGCCTTTCCTGGAGGAGAGGATGAGAACTGATTCAGCAGCACCGCTCCTGCTCTGTCAGGAAGTGAGGGCTGTTTTATATTCCACGCTTGCTGACGGTAGTGTTTGGGTCTGGAATCATTCTGACTAATGGCAGTACAGCTGGTGGCAGGCTTGGGCTGTGCTATCCTAATACAGGAAATTATGGCTGGTACAAACTGCCCTCTTTCTTTGCTAAATATGTCTTAAAAATAATTTTCCGTTGACTCACAGTGAGGCCTGGCATGAGTTGCTGCATACATTTTCTGCTGAGAAGGAAGGTGGTGGGAGAGGAGGCCTGTGTCAAGATCTGCTAGTCACCTTTGCGTAGCTCTGGCTGCATAAGAGTTGCTCACACAGCACATAGGACTTCAGCTCGTGGATGGCAAGCTTGTGTCCCTTTGACTGCTGGGATGCTGCCCCTTAGAAAGAAACATATAGTGTGCCTGCCCTTACTGACACTAAATGAGTGCTGATGCAGTGTTTTTCTTTGTCCTAAAGAGTCAGCCGTCTTCAGGTGATGACTTCAAGCCTTTATCTGAAACACCACAAAGGAAACAGATGGGCCTGTTCTCTGATGAGGAGGATTCTGAAGTGAGTATCTCTTAAATAAATCGCTACAGAAATCCTTGAGATCTGGGTCACCCTGACTTCAGTCCACTGGTATCTGGGGGACTCCTTGTTTACATGTAGGGTTGGGAACTCTGACATCCACGCATCTACTCCCAGCCTTTCTGAATGTTCCTTTTTGCTCCAAAAGTGTAATCTCTGAGAAGTTCTTCACCAACGCTAGAAACCTGAACTTGTGTGGTACACACAGGCATAAATTTAAAGTCTGATGGGAAAGAGCAGCAAATCAAGAGCAAGAATCATGAAAGACTGCATGTTTTAATCTTGTGTCCTTGACTTCCAGCTAGCAATTAATCTGCAAAGCTGAGGGACATCCCCTCAGAGTTTTAGGTGGTTGGCACATCAGGAAAACTGTCTTTCCCTACTTCACAGACACTAAATGTTTTCTAAAGGGAAAATGTAAATGTCCCATTTAGAGTTCTGAAGTGTACAGCATTGCTTTGCAAAGTGATGTTTCTTTGGTTTGTGCAGGACTTGTTTTCATCAAGTAAAACTGTGAAGTCGAAAGCTCCATCTCTCCCCACCAGCAAGTCCATGACAAAAGCTCCACTTTCCTTGTTTGATGATGATGAAGAGGTAAGTACCACTTCCTGATGCTTCCTATATATGGGAATCCTCCTGCTCAGCCTGTTGCAAATGCAGCAGGAGATACTCAGATGTTTAAAAATCTAAGCTTATAGATGGAGCACTAAATTTAGAGCACCAAATTGATCTTCTTGCATTGTGTAACAGTTCTGTGCGTGTGGACAGCATCATGGAAGAGAATTGAGCTGGTACTCTTCTGGGTTCTTGGTATCTTTTTAATATTTTAGTCAGTGCATACCATCTCTGGACCTAAACACTAAGGACATTGTCCCTCTCATATGGCTAAAAGACACTGAGACATAGAACTGATATGAGCTTGGAGAAGCTGCTTTATCCTGGCTTTGGTAGCTAGCCACATGGGTGACTTCTTGCTTCCCCTATGTCATGGCTGTTGAATTTTTTTTTTCCTCACTTTTCAGTATGTAAAAATTGTGGCTGCTAGTGCAGAGATTGAGATGAGAGCACAGTTTGTGCAAGAAGCTTTAGAAATCTGGATTAGTGTGTGCTTTCCTTATCTTTTTTACCCTCTTTTCCCTCCCATACACCCTCCAGAGAGCTTTCAACTCTGGGCCTGCAGCCTTCATGGTGAGTTAAGTTAGCCCAAGTGAGGCAGACAGGAGGCCTGTTCAGAGCTGTAAGATCAGGAACTTCTGCAAACTTGAGATAATGGTGTCCTGTTCAGGAAGGGGCTGCTTCCAGCTCACCCCCTTTCTGGATAGGGGCTGTTCACAAAAATAACAGGCAGGATAGCAAAATATTTTGTAATGCAGTAGAGTCTGTAGTGTCTGCCGGGAAGGTTGTGTTATGGAACTGAAGTTCGAGCTGAGCGAGGAAAAGAATAACTGGGTGTTATGTAGTGAAGTCAGCATCTGCTTTGTATATTCTGATATCCATATAATAGTCTGCATGCAAGTATTCAGGGGAAAAGTTGTGGTGCTTGCTCAGTGGTAATGGTTCAGATTGCCTATTGCCCATCCTTGCAGAATGGGATTCATTCTCCATCTCACTGCATAGATGTAGAAACCGTGCCCCATTGTTTTAGCAGGATCTCTTTGGAGTGGTGCCTGCCAAGAAGCAACAGGAAAAGCCCCTGGAAGAGAAAGTAAAACAGTCAGAGCCACTCAAGAAAGCTTCCAACTTATTGTTCAGCAGTGATGAAGAGGTACTGAAGAGCAAGACTTGGATGAAAGGGGTTACTGGGTTTTGTTACTGGACAAAGCATAAAACTGTTGAGACAGGAACCATAGTCAAGCTCTGCTGTGTCCACATGCCATGGCTGCCTCATTCCTGTGACTTGTTTGCGGCTGAGGAAGCTGATTCTTGGCTCAAATTAACTCAGGATCTGGATAACAGAAGTTATGTGGAAGAGATAATCAGTATTTTCAATGTAATTTATAGCAAGATAACAATGTAACATAACAAATGGAGGAGGCTGCTGCCAACAAACCTGACTTAAAAATACTGAGAGAGGGAAAAAAAAAGTTTGTTTCCTTTTACTGCTTTAATTTGAGGGAAGTTTAGTAGTTTTAGTTTTAGGTAGATATGGTGGGTTTTTTGTTTGTTTTGAAGTCTAGGGATGGGGAAAAATGAACATAAATGACGAGACTTCCTAGGGACCAGCACTCTATTAGAGATGGATTAGGTGTTGTTCTACATCTTAATTGAAAGTTAGAGGCACTAAGTAACTTAGACTTTCCAAACAAGTTTTCTGAATTAACTCACATGAATAGGATGACTGCAGTTTACACTGACCTCAGTTCTTGAGAGCAACTATAATAGGAGTGTGTGCGTACACTCTTGTGCTCATGAACATCATATGCCAAAAGGTGGCCACACCCTCTGCAAAGCCTGAACAATGTCAGATTACAGTGACTAACACAAAGGCAGGGAAAGAAACTGGTAGAGAGATACAAGGACTGCCAATATGCTGAACTGTTTCTGTTTATAGAGAAGATGTGAAAGTGGCTTTGACCAAGGCAAAAGAAACTTAGGAGTTCCTTATTTTTAAGGAACACTGGAATGTCTCCAAGCCACCTAAACTTCCTTCAGAAGATAACCGAAAAGAGGGCCCTGCAAAATCAGCCAGCACCATCAGTCAGGCTAAAGCTGTGAAGAAGACGAGCCTCTTCGAGGAAGAGGATGAGGAGGATTTATTTGCAATCACTAAAGAGAGGTGAAAATCCTTTGGGGGGGCAACTTTTTCAGGACAGTCCAGCACTGTCCTCAAAACCTGACGGAGCAAGGCATATTGCAAGTGTTGTCTCTTGTTAGTGTTGCTGAGGAGGAAGTAGAGATATGGGGTGGGGCGGGCTGGGCTGGGCTCTTTCAGATCTTTTGTGTCTATCATAGATTCTCTTCCTCCCTGCCTCTGATACCTTCTTGACCTCTTTCATCTTCATTTCTGCAGAAGGCTGTGCAGATGGGAGGGAATGGTGGTAGAATTGTTGAGATGGCGAGGAAACAGAGTCCTGTACCTGGGACCAGACCCTGCAAATGAAGTTATACTTCTTAAACAGATGCAGTACATGGGCTCTGAAACTTTTGCATTGATCTTCCACTTTTCTTCTCTCCCTCACTGCAGCCAAAGAAAGCCGCAGAAGGTATCGCTGCTATTTGAAGATGACGCTGTTAATGGAGAATCACTCTTCAGTTCCCAATCAACGCTACTTCCTTCAGCTGCTAAGGCCACAGTGGTACCTTCTCTTTCTTTTAAAAATAACACAGAACACTTGCACAGTGTTTTCATAGGATATCTTCCTTGATAGGTAATGTAAGCCCAACTTGTTTTAGACAATAGTAGTTCTAGCAAACTTGGAATGGGATTAGGGCAGACTGAATTCTTACATGTAAAATTTCTTACTACCATCAGCCTAAGAGAGATTTTAAAATTTTCTTGATCATCAGCCCTAAATTTGATGTATGCTAAAAGCCCTTCCTGAGGGTATGTTAAGAGCTCTCAGCTGTAAAATACCATTAACAGGGACAGAAGGCTTACTGCTGACTGTGAAGCTGGGATTTCATCCTTTGTGCCACCTCAGCCCACGATGACTGGCCCTTTGTGGAGAGTGCTTATGTTATCCTCTGTCTTTTGAGCTTAACCCATAGTGTGCTGCCTGTCTGGTTGTGCTTTGGAACTGGAAGTAGGAATTGCAGAAGTTTAATGGAGCTGTATCTGTAGGATTCCCTGCGCATGTGTCCCCGCTCACCAATCTTGCCTTTCTGATTACCAGGAAAACAGTTGCTACAAACATAATTATAATTCCTGGCCTTGCCTTTTTCAGGTTGGGTTAAGTGTAGGCTTGGGAATAGAAAAAGAAACAAGCAAGCCACAATCTAGCTGCTGGCAGTCTCAGGAACCAGTGCAGTAATTAAACAAGATTCCCACGGCATCTGTTCTAAGCTTGCAGCTGCTTCTTGGCACTCTTCATTCAGTCTTAAGAGCCTATAATACTAGAAATCAGAAGTCACGAACTAGAATGTCTCATGGGACGTAAACAGGAGATGTCAAGCATGTTGCCAGAGTCCATGTAGACCCCTGCAGATAGCAAACTGAGAGTCTGCTATCCCATGGCATTATGTGCTTCCTATATACCAAGCAATTTTGTGTCAATGCTATTCTCTTAATTTTGCAGGAGAAAGTAAAACCAGAAGAAGCACCACCTTTGTTTAATGAGGAAGAAAAGGAGGAGAAGGAAGATCTGCCAGATGTGGCAAAGTCTAACCGGGTAGAAGGTACATTGTGGTCTTTAGAAGAGCCTGGAGCAGTTCCCGTGCCTAGAAGAACAGATGTTGCAGGGCAGCAGACAAAGGAAAAAGTGAGGGATTTTATTATGTTAATCTGAAGTTTGGCAAAAGTTCAGTTTAAAAATGTAACAGCACTGCTCTGGGATAGAATTCTTTTTCTGGATTGCAGCTGCTATTGCTAAGGAGAGAGTAACTCAATCTTACTTCAGCAAAATCACTCGTTGATCAAGCAGACAGCAAATTGATTAAATGACGCTTACATTTGTTTCCCAACTGGCATACATAGAGGTTTGTGTTTTGGGGTTGTTCCACCCCCCCTTCCCCCCCAACTGAGTGGGGCAACCTTTATTCACATTTGTAGAGCTCTCCTTTCAAAAAACAGACGGCCTATACTAATGTATAGGCTTTGTAAAGCTCAGTAATTTTATTGTTAGAGCATACTGTCTGATGAATTATAAATGGTGTTGGTAGCTGTAGAAACGTGGCTCTCAGGACTGTGAATTTCTTCTGGGCAGCACTGTTTACAGAATGAGATTTGAGTGCATTATTGAAGAAGCTTCAGCAGAACTTACTCTTGGGCATTCTCCTCCTGAGTGATTGTTGGGGAATTACCAGCTGATGGGTTTCCAGAGTACTGCTAGCATGCTTTATGCTTTCCTGTGCATATTCACTGTTCAGGCATTGCTGCCAACTCCAAGGAATCCCACGTTCTGAGAACTAGGTACCTCATAGTTAACAGCAAAACTGCTGAATGCAGCCTTGTGGAGCAGACGCAACCTGACTTATAGATGTGGAAGAAACCTTATGCAGAAAGCTGCTTATCAACAGCATTATGGCGTAGGGTACCAAGAGGAAACCTGTGTTCCCTTCAGAGCCATGAAGTGTGTTCTTTTCTTTATCTACTGAAATGTATCTTGATAATCTGCATGTTGCTATTCTATCTGCTTAGGAAAAATGAATTGAATTTAGTTGTCTGCTATGGTACTAGATTGCAGAACTCTGACCACTGCTGGCATTTAACCAATAAAGCTTAGTGGTTTTTTGGGCAAACCTGAACTAAGTAACAGCTTGATGTGTTTGTTTGTTTATTTATTTATTTATTTATTTATTTATTTTGGTGGAGCCTTTTGCAGCAACATCCTTGGAGCCAGTCAGCAATTCAGATATGTTTGCAACGTCACCACCAGCCCTGGAGAAAGACGTCAAGACCCAAGCTAAGAAAGTGTTAAGCTTGTTTGATGAGGAAGAAGAGGAGAGACTGGAAGATGATGTCATTAGAAATGCACAGAAAGAAATTGGTGTGGTGAGTCTAGGGAAGTTCTGGGAAGTAATATTTCTGCCTTTCTTGTTCTAGGCAAGGTTNCCGCCTTTCTCTTGAAGTCATGCAGTTTAATCTTTCTCAGATTTTAAACTTCCAAATTCTTGGATGAGAAATGATTCCTGCACTTCCCCATGATCCAGAATCCCTCTGTAAATTTTTCCATCCCACTAACTCAAAAGCATTTTGCTGTATGCTAGTTTAAAAAAAAAAAAAGTACAAGGGTTGTGGAGTTTGAAGCCTTGTAGTTTATTCCCTCTTTTAATAGTGGTCTGCCTGCTGTATATATACCTGCAGACTTAGAATTAAGATGACTCTAGCTGAAGCTATGTTGAATTCTGTTTTTCAAGCATGTATTCACTTTTTTTAAAAAAATGCCGTATTCTTAGTGTCTGTCTTTCCTAATATAGTCTATGCCATTCAAGAGGTGGTCTTTGAATCTTCAGCAGCAATATCCTTGAATTTATGGCAATGTTCATATTCTTACCTGATGCAGCTATACCAAAGTTTGTTCAGTAAACTTGAAATCATGTCTAAAAGTACATACTATATACTACAGTATACCACAAGTTTTTGTCATCTTATTGTAAGCTTGTAAATTGTCAACACCAAAGGCTATACATACTCTATTCAGAAGTCCGCAGAGCTGAATGAAACGGCTGGCTTTTAGAGGCAGCTATAAATGGGGATTTTTGTCTAAGTTAAAATGGATTGTTAGCTTGAACACTTTCTTACCTGTTGT
>VXAL01011833.1:546707-559466 GCA_013399475.1 Chauna torquata
TTCCATCTTTCATTGTGTTTCTGTCTACCCAATCATACTCTAGCTCTTGCCAATTTGTAATACTAGCAAATGAAGTCTCAGTTTCTTCCCTGTGACTCATGTATGACTGAGCCTTGCTTTATGACTTATGCCATTAAAGTCTGCAGATTGGTTTAATTTAATGTAATGAATGTGTTAATAAAATGCTCTTGATCACTGGATTGTTTTTAGAGTGCAAACAGCTGCAGTAATGAACTGGACTGCATTATGGGTGTTTTGAGGTCAAAGTCCTAATGTGCATTCTAAACTGCTACTCTAAACGTATTTACAATTTAACTAAATTGAAGCCAACTCTAACCTATTTTCAGGTCTTTAGCTGAAAGTAGGCTAGAAAACTGGCAATATTTCCTGAAAACTGTTTCTCTGAGGACTGCAGAAGGTGTGGTCTTAGCTAATTAACACTTGGCAGCTATGTACAGAGCCTACTTGCTTGAAACCATAAAAATAGCAGTGTTCCTTAGCTATCTTTGTGCTTTTATTTTCCCTGCTGTCCTGTCTGAGGACAGCATATGTATGCATTTGGAAGTTTATCCAAACTCACTTTGTTTTTCATTAGCATAGACAACAAAAGCTTGGGTAGGTTAGAAGTATGAGGGAGTGGAAGGCCCTTGTCATTGCAGACTCAAAAGATGTGGGCAGTTTTCTTTGCAAATGAAAGTGAGATCCTAAAAAACTTTGCTTGTTTTCTTGTTCTGCAGAACATGCTTTTTACCAATTCATGTTGACTTGTGCTCTTCATGCTTTCAGAAAATAGTGGAGAAGAAAACAGTTAAAGCCAGTTCTGGCCCTTCCTTGGAGAATTGTAACCTTCTGGAAAATGCTTCAAGTGCCAAACAGGACGAAGCTCTGAAGACAGTGACTACAGAGGCAAGTGCCGAAATCTTGTGCCTTGGACAGCATATACAGGAAAAAGAGATGTTTTAAATAAGTCTCCTGAAAAGATCAAAACTGATGCCTGAATTCACTGCCTGCAAAGCTGCAGAAATGCAGTAATGCATGGCCGTATTTGTCTCTGATTATCAACAGGTGCACTGTTACTAGCAAGAAGTGTAAATACTATTGGTGGTGTTTTATTCATTACCCCATGTTTGAGGGCAAAGTGCAAGGCAGTGAATAACTAGGCTTCAGGTGCAGTTTGATGGAAAAGATGGTGTGATTTGATCACTTGCTTGTTCTTTGAAGTGCCAGTGTCTGCTGGAGTGAATGTGATCTTTAAAGTATGGGTAGGCTTTCTCAGAAAAGAGATCAAGGCATACAGCACAAATCTGTGGCTGTTGAGAATCTTTTCTCGGAGGCTTTATGATGAGCAAACAAGACTCCTACTCCTGTTCTTAATCTTGCAGAATCGAGCATGTCAGAGAGAGGCAGTCTGGATCTGAATTCTAGCTCGTGTCTCATCAGAGCTGCTTGTTTGATTTCCAGCTGTAGGAAATGAGCTTTTTATCTTGGGGGAGGTTGTTTTTTGCCTCCTGGGCTGAGGGACACAGAGCAAGTCTGTAGGGCTGCTAATTAGCCTGTCTTCCTTTTTGGCAAAGTATTCCTTGATATAGAGAAACACACTTGTCTACCCTTTTTTGTAACTACTGATAGCCTGGAATGATCTTAGCCTGTGTGAGGTTCAGCCAAATCGCATGTGCATTTAAATAGAGAATGATCTCAGGCAGCAGGATTCCTCTGTCATGCTATCAAGGCCCCCAAAAGAGTGTCCAAACCCTCAGTGACTGCCCAGTCACACCAATGGCAGTACAGCCCAGCTTATAGAATCATGGTAGATCAGACACCTGCAGAGAGCAAGCCCTGGATGAACACCTGAATTGACTTGGTTTATCGCTGAGTCTAGAATTAACCCAATTTTTCAGGCCACACAGCTGCTCTTGCTCATTTAGTCTGCTGGTTTTATTTCTGGTACTTATGGCCTGCTTGCTGCAGAGGAGCACTGCATTCTCAGAAGCTGTTTTTCTTGCAGGCTGAGAGGTCCAGTTTTGGAACAATCTTGGCTTCTGTGTGGGCTTCATTAAAGTCTGTGGCCCTGTCATGGCAAGTCACAAAGAGAAAAGTCCATTATATCGTGGTCTGGCAGCATGACCTCAGAAGATCACAGGGGAGAGGATAAGCAAGGAGGGAGGGTGTGACGTGGAGAAGATAGAAGTTGTAGAGTTACTGTGGCAAAGCATAACACTGGATAGGAAGAGGGTGGAATGAAATGTCATAATGAAGATGGGGCTATGATGCAGGGAACTGAGAAGTTGAAAATTGAATGATTGTATCTCTGGTATTAGAATGTGTGTTGATAACAAGGTATCTCCAGAAGAAGCTGGTAAGCAGTGAGCTGGTTCCTTTCTGTAGACGGATTAAAATGTAAGCTATGGTCTGGTTGAAGATGTTAGTATTAACTTGTCCAGCTGTTGTTTAATCCAGTGTAATTTTGTGCAGAAATCCACAGGTCCTGTTCCCATTAAAACCAAAGAGCCCTCATCTCGGATTGGAAAGTTACAAGTAATTACTTTATTGGCATTTTGACTTTCAAAAAAAATAAATCTTCCTTGCCTCGCTGATGGCTCTCCCTGAAACAAAATCTTTTTACTTCCCTACCTTACTCTTGCATTTTTTTTTCAGATGACATTCTCTATTGTTACTTTTTCTGTGTTGCATGTTTAACATTATTGCCCGCCCTCACCTTTCAGACCTGACTATGAGCAGTGCTATTTAACTCTACTGGGGGGCAGAGGGTGGGCTGCTCTTTGGCCTGCTATTCTTCTCAGCACTGTTTAAGGTTGTTCAGAGAGTCTTAGGGGTTTTGAGTTTTGGTTATTTCCCTCTTCTGATATAAAAAATCTGTCTGTATCACAGTATCACTCTAATGTCAGAACCAGTCTTGTCCTCAGACAGGATACTGAGCTACATAGGTTTTTGTCTGATAAAGTGCAGCCATGCTGTTCTTGAAGCTCTTATACAGGCTAATAATGTTGAGCACTCCATAGATTTAGCGAGACTGATGTGGGAGATGCAGAAGTGGGTAGATGTGAGAGAGACCAGGTACTTTTAGGAGTAGAAGTTGAATGCCTAAAGATACTAGTTCTTGCTGCTTCTCTGGAGCCATGCTTTCTCTTGAGCATTATTAACATGATTTCTTTGTGTGTGTGTGTTTTTGTTTTGTTTTGTTTTCCTGTTTTGTAGGCTAACTTAGCTATTAACCCTGCAGCCTTACTTCCTGGTGCAATGCCTAAGGTCTCCAGTGTGAAGTCCCCCTTGCCAGTTTTGGATGCTCTGCTGCATGAACCCAACGATGTACAGAACAGCGAAGCCTTCCCTGCTGCGGGAAACAATGAAGAACTAGGTGTAAGCTTTGACCAGCCTATGCAAGCGGATACCTTGCACAGTGCCAATAAGGTAACCTTGGTATTTAAAAGGATAGAAAAGGGGATTAAAAACACAGTCTTTGTCCTCTTGCAGAAACCTGTGATTTGCCATGCAAGTTCTGCTGACATTGTAGTCTATCTGAATCTGAATAGAGGTGTGGAAATCTAATCCACCATGCCAGACCAGTGAAGAGAAGGTCAAGTTTACTGCATTCTTAGCTCTGTAAGGGGCTTATGCATATGCTTGATTCAGTGCCTTTTTAAGGTATATGTGTATGTCCCCCCAAATACAGTGGCTTTCCCTATAGGTTCAAGGTATTTTAGCCTAACACCTTCTTCTGTCTCAGAAGATGCCAACCTGAAAAACATAAAGAAGTCATTTCTTTAGGTTAACCATAAAATACGTTATAGGCAGCTGCTGTGGCAAGATGTCAAGGACATGTCACTACTGTAGGTTGAGCATTACCTCCTCTGTGGATAAAAATGTCATGCTGTCCTGAACTGTCACTCCCAATTCTTTTTCAGACAAAAACTCAAAAAACAAAACAAAACCCTACAGCAACAAAAAACAACCACAAGCAAAGAAGAGTTACAGCTTTTGATATGGCAGATCTCTGCCTCCTGGCTCACTTGTTTTTCATTCCTACCTTTTTCTTAATGGACTGCAAAAGGCATATTCTACTCAAGGATTTAATGGTTCTTTTAAAAAAGGCTTGAACCATGTAGTTAAGACTTGGTCTGGGTGTTTGATTTTATAAATCTCTAGGGTTTGCTGAGAGTAGTGATTGGAACAAGATAACTTAGGATCTTAACATTGGTTGATTCTTTCTTTCCTTAATGCTGCTGGGGCTGTTCATTACTAGATGAGAAGCAGAGACGACTTGGGAAGGTGCAGCAGCTGTCACCATAATGGCCACCATGAAACCTTAATGTCAAATGAGTTTGAAGCTTGTAGATCAGACGAATGCTTTACTATGTAGGAATAGTTGTTTACAACAGCAGTGTGTCCTGCACAGCAGACAAAACCCTGTATCACAGTACTTTTAAATAAACAGGTTTGCAGAAGGGTAGCTCTTCTGTAGCTGCATATGGTCAAACCTGAATGTTCATTTCAGCATAGTGATGATGCATGTTTGCTTACAGAAGTAACCTGGGGAGAGACATCTCATAACTATAGTAAATAATTTTATTTTTATTTTTTGTGGCTTGGGCTGCATGTTTTAATTTTGGCATGTCATTGCTTCTTGAACCTTTCAGTTCTGAATTTAAGCTGTAAGTGTATGCAACCAAACAGCCTTTTTTCTCCCAAAATCTGGATCAAAGCAACCCACCTAGCATTCTGGGTCTCCTTTCAAAGAATAGTGTATAGATCAGGGACCATTCTTTCAAGTGCATGTCCCTTCCATCATAGTTTTCCTGGTTTTCAGCCATGTTCTGATTGATACAGCCCCACACTCTGAAGGCATATGGCTCTTTTAAGCTGTGCTTGTAGCATATCCATCCAGATTGTCCATCAGCTCCAACACAGCAATTAATAGCAGGGAAGATGAGGTTGTACTGATCCATTTACCTACCTGTGTGAATGCTCCTGCCCATGTGGGATATGGTAGAGGCTATAATGGAAACATGGGGGGGGGTCCTTCTTTAAAAGCAATGAAATTAAATGGAAAATGTAATTTGTCATGGTTTAGACTAACTGTGCACCACAGAAGTCACTGGATTAGCAAACTGTCATATTAACTTAAGTAGTACCTAGAGATGAGGGATTAGAGTGGCTTGTCGACCTGTGTTGTGACTCTCTACTTGCAAGTGCTGTGTTGCCTTTGCACCCCAGTTCTGCCTTCTGTGGAATGACCAGAGAGTGGCAAATCAAAAGTCCTGAGTTATTTTCTGAACATTGCTGCAAGCTACTCCAAACTTGAATGTCCCACTTGTCTATCTTCCCCCTTTCAGCAAATGCTGAGAGTGGATAATGCTGAAATGATGATGGTTGCTGCTGCTTCTCCCTCTGAGCAGATACTGATTTAGTTTCATCATTCCTTGCTTAGGATTCACAATTGAACATTTGCTTAAATGTACGGGTAGCTGCTTAAGTTACTTAAACCAGCAAAACTTGGGGTTAATTCAGTTTGTGTGCTAGTATGAAACGGGTAATGCATGTTAATTTGCAGAAGGCAGACAAAGTGTTACAAGGGAACAAAACATGACTCCTAACCTGTCTTCCATAAGTGTTTTTTTTTTTTCCCCCTTTCTGTATGACCCTGCTCCGCTTTTACTCTTTTCTTGCAGACCAGGATCAAGGTTACAGGAAAACGAAGACCTCCTAGCAGAATGGCCCGTCGTCTAGCTGCCCAAGAGTCTGGTGAGAGTGACGAGGTGGACAGTGCTAAGGAATCCCAATTCTCACTACCAAAACAGAGAGCAGCAATAGAGAATGTAAAGGAGCCTGTTGTTACTGAAGTAGAGTCCAAGGAAAATGGCTTTCCCTCTGGCTTGTCACTACCGGCTCATAGCAGCGTTCTGTCTGCTGGGACAAACAAAATCCTTCCTCCAGAATCCACAGACCAAGGAGATGATCTATTTGAATCAGAAGACCTTTTTGCAAGCAGCTCAGCATCCAGAACAGCTGCACAATCAAAGCTGAAGGAGGAAATGCCAGACAGTGTGGCTAACATACCCATTAAGGGCAGGGAGAAAAAGCCAGATCTGTCTGTTCTGGGTAATCAGGACAGCGGTGGTCTCTTCCTGTCTGCACAGCAAAAATCTTCATCAAAAACCAGCCCTATACCTTTTCTGGAGGAGGAGGAAGATTCTCTTTTCACCTGTCAGAAAACTGGAAAGAAGGAGTTGAAATCTGCTGTCCGTCAAGCTGTTGACCCTACTGCACAAGATATCTTTGAGGTAATGGTTGAGGCTTGCTGGAAAGAGTCGAGGGGGAAGGTCTGCCACCTTGGCCTTTTTGATCCCCAGGGCCTTATGCAGAAGCTTCTATTTAAACACAGGCTGAATGGAGGCTGCTGTAAGACGGGGAGTGTGCAGGATAGTTAGTGAAGTACAGTATCAATCATGCTCTGCTACTGGGCAACAGAATCCCTAACTTTGGATGTTCATCAGTTTATTAGCAAGCGTGGATTAAAAGGTGGAGCCTTAACACAGAGCAGACACATCAATGAATGTGCTGTGATGACATGCCCATGATTATGACCTTTTTCAGAGTAATAAAGTATTTGGTTCTTTTCTGTTACCTGCCTGTTCAATGCACAGTAGGTGAAATAGGTCTTTCAGAAAAGGAATAAAGTTGGCAGGCTGGATAGCTGATACAAGCATCTCTGTGTTATACTTGTTCTGTGCACAATCCGACACTAGGGCACTTCTGCTTGGGGACAAGGGACTTAAACTTTTCAGGTTTGAGAAGCCCAAGGCTGTCAGTCTTCTAAACATCTTAGCTGCTTTGTACAGGTAATGACTATTCTCTTGAAGTGCATTGTGTATTAATGATTTCTCTATGCTTTGCTCCAAGGATGATATATTTGCTACTGAGGCAATTAAACCAATGAACAAAGCAAAAGAGAAAATGCCAGAGACTAACCTGTTTGATGATAACGTTGATATCTTTGCGGATCTCACCATAAAACCAAAAGAAAAGAACAGCAAGAAAAAAGTGGAACAAAAATCCATATTTGATGATGATATGGGTAAGTGTCTAATGTCTTGCTACTAATCTTATAATATTGTCCTGAGTTGTGTTTATTGGAGATGTTTTTAGAGCCCTTTGCTTTCTTTAACTATTAACTGCTCTCAAGTCTCTGAATGTCTTCGGATTTTAACCTTGGATGAGAACTTCCTAGACATGTAGAAACAGCACGGAATTTAAATGGTTATACACACTTTCATAAACTCTTCTGAGAGGAGGAATAGTTTAATTCCTGTAGGGATTTTCTCATCTGTGGGAATTAGAAAATTTCTCATCTGGAGTAAGAGACTAATCTCATGCTGTTACAGCACTAAGAGAGATGTTCTCTTTTTAAATTTGCACAGCTTCTTGTATCCTATTTTCAGATGAATCACTGATGATGTGAAGAAATCAGCATCTTTCCCCAGCCCCCTTCAGTATTGCATTGACTATCTTGGAGCCCATAAGATTTTGTTTATATCTGTGTGTATCCAGAGCAATTTGAAAATACTGCACCTGAGAGCAAAGTTTGCCCTGTATAATTAGTTGAAAAAGCAGCATATAGTAACATGAAATCATGCAAAGCATGCTCCTTTCTTGTTCTGTCAGTGGAGGTATCCGAAGTCATTTGATCCTTGACTGCATCTGTTCTCAGGCTGTTCATGTTTATAGCTGTTCTTTGGGATGGAATGTATTTCTTTTGCTCTAAAAGAAAAAAAAGTCCCTTCACCTCTAGCTTTGATTCCTGTCTGCCTTCATTTGGTTCTACCTATTCAATCTGATTTAGCACTGTTTTGCTTGTGCTGCTATAAAACACTCCAGTGTGATGGAATGACCTGGCTGAAGTCTGTAAAGGTGTTAGAAAACTTGCCAGAGAATGAAAATGTTGAAATTTCAAAACCTTCTCAATTGATATAAAAAATATGACTTACAGATTTGCAGGCAAGATATCTGAAATATGTATTCGATCAATAGAAATATTTTATTCCAGTCTTTTACGTTTTTCCATGTAGCCTATAGCAAATGAAAGAACTTCGGAAACAGCTACCCCTTCTAAATATTTCTGCACAAAAATCCAGAACCTTATGCTGAAAAAGCAATTGGAGAGTGCCATTTGAAAATAGCTTGGAAAATTATTCACGACAGAACCTGTTCTTTGCACTTCTTCTACTTTTGACATTTACTCTGGTGCTAGAGCTTGTCGTCTGATGTCACATCTGATGTTGATACCTATAAGCATCTACAGCACCCTGTATCTGATAGACTTCAGCTTCCCCTAGAGCGTTGACTGTTTTGTGGTGCAGCCACAGGTATGCAGCTTCTTAGTGTCCAAAGCTATGGAGCTCCAGAACACCAACAGGAGTGTAGGGAAGATAGCTGATGGTAAGGATGCTCTGCTGGCTGTAGGGTGGTAGAACTGGCATTCACCTACCCTGTAGGTTGAGGCTTGGCTTCAGGAATTGTGGTGGCACTTTATCTAGGCTGAATATTGCTGTCCTAGGAGATCCTTTATGCTGAAATAAAACAGAAACTGGATGCCGTTTGGTGGGGCGGAGGCTGCAAGCTGCTTGCTTTCCTTGTCCTACCACAGCCTTGAGTCATTATTTAGTACATTTGTGGTAAGCTTGTGGTTGCAGTATTAGGAAAAATTCTCTCTCAGGTCTTTATTCTGCTAGCCTCCTCAGTGACCTTATGGCTGATTACATAAACATCTTGATGTCATCTCTGCCTATCTGGGAGAGTCCAAGAAACATGGAGATTGAGCTTTCTTGTGCATTGAGAAATACTGTTTTCCATGGCCAAAACTCTTTCCTCTTTCCTAAGCCTTTGTTTTAAAATGTGAGTGATACATCTACTGCTGATGGCACTCGCTGTGCTTCCCAGCTGGCTGTGAAGCTAATCCATGTGATAAGTTTTTGCTTTGGAGTGATGCCAGTAGGGGATTACTCTATTTTACTGCCTTTCTAAACTGTTCTTGTGCTGAGATGCTGTCCTGGATTATTCCTTTGTAGTCCTTATGATCAGTACAGTAGCAAATGTACTGGAGGGGAAGAAGCAGCAAGAAGAGAAAGGCAAGCATGTTGTGATAGACCACTTCTTACTTGGCCTCTGCTCAAGATTAAGATATAAGTTGCAGGCTGGAATATTAATTTTCTTACTCTGGAACACTAAATAGCTATGAATCTCTGTGCGAAACCTGTGTTTTCTAAATAGGGATTCATCACCAGATACGTAAGGGCCTAGTGATCTAGATACCTCAGACTTCTTTTTTTTAAAAAAAAAAAAGCTTCCCCCTTGTAGTCCCCCTGTGTAATCTGAGTATCCTAAATTAAAAACCTTAGCATGTAGGAAGAGAGATGCTGTTGTGTGTGCCCAGGAAACCTCATGGCAACACTTCAGTGCTTACATGATAGAAACTGTCATCTTCTATGAGCACAGTCTAAACACTAGCAGCAGTAGCCACAGCTGGAACTGAAGGTCTGTGGGCTCCACTGTTGGCACAGGGTATTTGTGATGGAGGGTTTCTTCTTACCCGTTGTTATTCTTTGGGAGAGAACTGTCTTAATAGCAACATGACATTTTTCTACTTTGAGGTCCTGTTTATTCATAACAGAAGTGCTTATATTGAGGAAGGTGGTGAGATCTTGATTCAGGACTGTAGACGGACTTTTTGAATACTCAGCAGGATGGCGATCAGAGCAGT
The DNA here is from genome assembly GCA_013399475.1 of Chauna torquata. Lineage (NCBI taxonomy): Eukaryota > Metazoa > Chordata > Aves > Anseriformes > Anhimidae > Chauna > Chauna torquata. The sequence goes on from VXAL01011833.1 coordinate 556,483, forward strand.
CTGCCTCCTTGCGTCGTATCTGTGCCCTATTCTCAAGTGATGTATGCTGTGCTTTTATTCTGCTGTAGGCTAAAGGTTCTCTTTTATGACTTGCAGATGTCGCCATAGTCAATAGCAAGTACTATGTTTTTCGCTTGTGATTTTCTTTGGCACGAGTCTCTGCTACTCTTGCAGTCTCTGAAGTTCTTCACACTAATGTTCTAGATCAGCAGGATGTTATCTGGAACTTGCAAGATGAAATTTATTGTAGAGGTTTAACTTATTCATACTTCTCAAATGCTTCTGAAAGCTTGAACATGTTCTGCTTTACTGAGAAGAAAAAATATTCTTGATTTGACTTACAGCTAACAGCTCCCACGTATGTCCTTACAAACACATCTAGAATTGCAGGCAGCAGGAAAGCATTTGTTTATCACAGAATGTCCTTGGCAGTCCCTGTTGTATGCTGGGGACTTTTCTGTACAATGTTACTTCTGCTTAGCAGTCACTTCCTATTGAAACTATCTTTTTTTTCACCCCCCTCTAGATGATATCTTCTCTAGCAGCCAAATCAAGATACCCACTCCCAAAAGCAGATCTTCCCAGGCAGCACCGGAAGCGAAATCTGAAAGCAAGGCACTGAGCACATTTGATGACCCACTGAATGCCTTTGGAGGCCAGTAGCCAAGGGGAGTGTGTTGCAGAGAGGAGGCCTTCCTTACGCTCTGTCCAGTACTAATACTCTGGATTCCCTAATCCAGTAGAACTGAAATGAGATGGCTGTGGATATTTAAATGACAGATTACCCATTTTAAATGGTTAGTATGCTCTTGTGCTGGGTATAATTGCGCTTAATGATATACTAAGAAGGAACAGTAACCTCCTGCTTTTTTTTTTCCCGTGGTGGCCAGATGAACATAGCCTGTGCAATATCTGCAATGAAGTAATCTATTATACAAAGTATAGTTTGTTTTATTGAACAGATCTATAGAGAAAATCATTGATATTGTTAAATAGTAAATGGAGTCTGTTAAACGAGATCTGTCTGTATGTCTTGCTTTCCTCTTAACTACTTGTTAAGGACATCTGCATCATGACTGGAAAATAACCAAAACCACTACTGTGCTTTGTCTGGGTCAGCTGTCAATCTGCTGAGCTAATGTTAGTGTAAGACTGGGTTCTGTTATCAGGTACAGCTCCTCTTATGTAATCAGGCACTGAAATCTTAGTGCAGGGATTGATACCAGATAGAGACCAGTTATTTCATAGGGGCAGCTAATGCAGTCTGTAAAAATAACAATGCTTAAAACTTCTCTGCCTGTGTGTTACAGAAGAGCACCTAGTGCTCCATGAAAACAGTAGAAACCTAACATTGTCTTCTGTTCAAGTTGTAAGCCACCAAATGGGATTTTCACTTGCTTGGATTTGCCAAAGTTTTGCAAGTAACACTTTCCATCTGTACTGAGCATGCTTGGTCACTTCCATGTTGACAAGCCTATGTGCATACCTTACTGCAGAGGCTCACTTGTGCCCAAAGGCTTGGTTCACCTCTTACTGTCTGCTTTTCTTTCTCATCTGTAACACGTTATAGGCTGTTTACAGGAACTCATTATTTTGTTGAATCTGTGTAACTCTCTAGTGCACTTGGCTTAACCTTCTTGGTTCCCGTATGTTCTAGATTGCCCTTGTAGAACAGGTGTCATTAACCATAGTTGATGTCCAGTGGTAGACACTCTCCTGCATGCGTTCAAGCAGAGCACATGTATAAATGCAGAAGGAACAAATGTTTCTTATTTTACAAGTGACTGCCTGTAATCCTGACTTTTAAAACTAGGTATGCTGTTTTTATGATAGGAATGTACTACTATAATTTTTAGACTGTTCTGCTTTCTGTGAGTTTAAAGCAGGTGCTCAGAGGATCTCTTTGAGACAGATTCATGCTGTCACTCAAGCCCTTGTTCTGAGACACCTGTTTCAGTCTGTCATTTCTCCAGTTGGATCTACTTTATGAGGCACAGTAGATATTACAGCCGGAGCATCTAGCATTAATGAGGGTAAAGTAGAAGGGAAGGTTGGAAGGGATAAGAATGGAGAAATATCACGTATTGAGTTGTACCACAGGTGGGCCTGGCAGTGACTCACGTTAAGTGGGGGGTAAGTTGGGAGTAGCAGCTTGGAGAAGAATGTAGGAGATATTTGCAAAGGGGTGTCTACACTGAAAGCACTTGCAATTTATTTTTAGGCATTGCATCTGCTGCATATGCCTCATACGTATGTTTGGACAGCCTCTTTACTCCTTTCTTTTGTGCTTAAAAAGGATTCAAAGACACAGGGGGAGAGGTGAAAAAGATGGTGAATTTTTCTTTTTCTCCGTCCTTTCTTCTTGGCCCTTCACGTTAATAATTTACATTTAGCATTGCAAAGAGTGCTGCTCACGAGCCAAAAACCCCGGGGGCCAAAAGCAGAAAGGAGCAACAGCCGTAATTAGCACCTCCCACTACCCCCAGCCCGTGTTCCTTGGTACTTCAGCAGCAGCCCGCTCCGCGGACCGCGGCCTTGCTGGAAGGGCACGGCTCGCGCCCGTGCTCCCGGAAGCCGCCGCGCCCGCGCTGCGTTGGCGCAAGAGGAGCCGAGCCTCCCCCGAGTGACGGTGCCCCCGGGCAGCGCCGAGCGGGTGCTGCCGGCGGGGCACCATCGGCGCCGCCCGCCCCGGTAGACTCCGTGTCCCAGGAGCCTCTGCGGCCTCCCCGCTGGCTGTCACGTGGCCGCCGCTGCGGGCGGCGGGGGCGCTGCATCCGGGTCCTTCCCCGCGCACGCTCCTCCGCCCCGCGTCTTAACGACCACAGCAAGCGGAATGAACGCGCCGAGGCCCGCCCGGCACCCGCCCCTGCCGGCGCCGGGAGCACCGCCCCCCGAGGGAGCCGATTGGGCGAGCTGCCGGAGAACGGCCGTCGCATTGGCCCGTAGGAGGACGCCCGCCGGGGTTGTCATAAAGGCTATACCTA
>VXAL01011834.1:0-49314 GCA_013399475.1 Chauna torquata
CCCCTTCAGACCCCCTCCCTCCCATATAGAAAGAAGCTGTTATATGATAAGACCCCTCTGCAAGTGATAATTATAATGATTGTTATGATGCCAGGGTTCTGCTTGCACAATTGGAAATAGGAACTCCGGCTGAGCTAATCCGGCCGTGTGGTCCCTTATTTCATTCGACGTCAGGAAGCTGAAGAGTGGAAAATTCAGAAAAGGACTTTGCCCGAGCTAGTTATGAGCCCCCTCCCCCTGCCCTCCTCTCCCCTGGCTCTTTTATTCATGCATATTTATGATCAGTAGATCTCAGTGGAGAGGAAAAAAAAAAAAAACACATACAGAAAACAAAACCGGCGGCACAATGGGGAGAGCTGCTCATGGGAGGTCACAGCACCTTTAAATTACACCTCTTGGCTTTGTTCACCCCCACACAATGGAGCTAAGAGATAGGAAGAATAGCACCCTGCGCCCTGGTGCATCACAATTCTCCCAATGATTTCAAAAAGAAAAGAGAGCCCCAACTAATTTGATATCTTATTGGGTTTCTGTTAACCCAGGGACATGCCTCGTCCCAGCCACAGAGGCTCGTCTGGGGCTGGTCCGTACAAAGGGCATTACTAAATCTCAGCTCTGCGCTGGGTTTTGCCAGTCAAAGAAGATCTGTCTTGGTCAGGTTTGAATTTGAGCTGAGTTAACTGGTTCAGAAATACAAAAGCACCACCCGCCCACTGAACCTTTGCCCCTTTAAATTAATTAATTTAATTAACGTGCTTATTGTCACGGCGCCCGTCAGAATGGGATCTTCCTGGGGCCGCACCAAACTGGAACTGCCCGTGTGTACAGAGGAGATGGACACATGGTTTTGGAGCTGAATTTGAACTAAATGACTTCTCAAGGCCCTGAAATTTGAGTCTATATATTTATTCCCCGCTCAACTTTTTCCTAGCCTGCCACCAGGACAAGCGAGCGGAGCTGGGAATTACCATGAAAACAACGGCTGCCACCAGCATTTGCTGCCACAACCAGGTAGCGGAAACCAGTTAGATGAAAAAAAAAAGCAGTTTGAGGCCAAATCCCATTTCAAACAACATTTGTAGCAAGCTGTTAAATGCACTAACCTGAATATTCAGTAACAGCTGCCCCTGAAGACAAACTAGATAGGGAAAAGAGAGGCTGGTGCTGATATACAGCAAAATAAGTCCCTTCAAGAGAAAGCAAACTGTCCAGGGAAGGCTCTGCCCCTGCTAGAAGAGGACCAGGCAGTCCGTGAGTATCAGCCCATAAAGCCCAGCCTTGCCCCTTTTCTGTTGCCCTCCCTTGCAGTCCTGGTTTGCAAGGCAGCTCAAGGGAGCAAAATAACCCTGAGTCATTTTCAGACCCTGAACGCTGAAAATGTTTGAATGTTGCAAATGCTGCCAATGTTAAATATAAGCACGTTGTTACATGGCCGAAGGACTACTGGGAATTTGTAAAGCTATTTTAATTCCAGAAATGCTAAATGGAATCACTACCATCCCGCGATGACTTTGAAGAGCCTAACTCTTGATGTCCGTACCCACTCTATGCACGAACTTTGCTGTAGTCCGTACTTGTAACACCGGGCTGGGTTACGCTGTCACGGCTAAGGGATGTCAAAAACTGCCTGCTACAGTCGAACTCTGGTCTCTAAGCACTGAAAAGAAATGCAATATTCATACTTCCCTACCTCGCTTTATTATTCATAATGACCAGAATTAATGTTTAAATACACTTTCACTTTAATATCAACAAAAACTGTCTCCTTCCAATTCTACAAGACTCCCACAGCTGCCTAGGAATGCCACTGAAAGAGGAAGAGGAAGCAAGTTCTCCTACCCGAGGAAGGACAGAGATAGAGAGAAGCTTTCAAAGTGCCTTCCAGCAGCAGCTGACTGTTTTCCCAGCAATATAATCATACCTGCTGCGAGTGTCCTGCAGAAAGCTGCTCGCCCACAGTTATGGAAGTCTGGGGTATGGATTTCTCTGCCCGGGAGCCAGGGTATGGCTTGACTGACATCACCATGGGTACTAATAACAGAAGATTTCCCCAAAGACACCCAGGGCTTTGAAGAATGGTCTTTCACTCTGTGTTGAATGTACAGATAAAACGTCCATGGCAGAGCCAAAGAAACTAATCAGATCATCTGTGGTTTGCTTTGCTGTTTGCTCAGGTCACTGTCCCATGGTTTACAATTATCTCAGTCAAAAGCCATACAGATGTCCAAACTGGCCTCCTGGCTTTTTCCTTAAGAGTCCTACTTTGGGAATAACGATTTCTACCGGGAAGTTCTTGGCCAAGTCCTTCACATTTAGACCTATCTCCAAGGAGAGAATCCTGCTCCAGCTTTCAGGCAAAGCTGAAACATCCCACCACTGCGCATTGCCAAAATAAGCATTGAAAAATCATGAGTCTCACTGCAGAAACTCGGAGACAAAGATTTATACGTAGAGAGGAAAGGACAGAGGAAAAGGAGGCGAGACTCCCAAGATGTCTGTGGGATTAGATTTCCACAGCCACTTAAAAGAGTTGGGAGTTCAACATGCACATCTTTGGGATATCTCTGGGAATTTCAGCATTTCATTCTGCAGCTCTTCTGGTGAGCATCAGTGCTCATGGGCTTCATTTCACCCATGCGGCTCTTCCTGGGGATCAAGATATAGGCAATGTAGCGGTAGCGTAGCAGTGACAGTCTGCTACTTGCTCAGGGAGTTGATCATTTCACTGCAAAAGTCACTTTTTAAATAGGGTAATTGTCAATAATCTGCTGAACTTCTGTGATGGCTATAATAAGGAAGCATGCCTGTGTGGCAGCATCTGCCTCCCTGCCTGAGAGTGGTGGGGTTGTCCTTGGAGCCCACAGAAGTGCTGCTAGTGAGAAGGAAACATGAGGGTCTCAGCCCCAAAAGTCAGCCACTCTGGCCAGCTTCATTTGAGTCAGCTGAAATATGGAAAGTGCTTCTTCTCAGCTACTCCGCTTTGCGCAAGGTTTTGGGCCTGTGGAAGCACTGTGTGCTGCTGGGTGTGGAGCTGGGAGTGCTCCTGAGCCGCTGCTGCTGCTCCTGCTTTTTGGAAAAGGCAGAAGGCAATCCCAAGGGCTTGGGCATCACGGCTGAAGGTTGCTGGGGTCTCCAGCCGATGAGGACACCCCCACAGCCACAAGGACATGTCCCCTTCTCAGCGCAGGAGCCCATCTGCCCCTGCACAGTCCATGAAACACCATTGCTCTTCCTGCATGAAGTGCAAGAAATCTCTCCAAAACCTTACCCAAGCCTCATCCCCTGTCCCACTTAATATTTAGATTTGTACCCACATGAGAGTTTAGAAACAAAAAAATAATAATTTCAAAGGTGATGTATACCTAATATAACCTTAAACTTAGTCTTGGTTGACGTGGGCTGGAAGATGAGGTTTAAAAATCAAGTTCTCCAGCAGCAGTTGCTATCCCCCAAACGCTGCATCCAAAGCCGCTGCTGGTGCTCCTGGGCGAAGGCTCGGCTGCCCTGCAAGCACCCCTCCGCCCCTGACCCCATGCCAACCCGAAAATGCAGCAGCAGCAGCAGCAAGTTCAGCAAACATGCATCGAGCACCACCCTCTGGCACAAAGCTAAACTGGAGGGAAAACGGGAAAAGATTTTTCTCTGCAAAGAGGAATAAAACTCTTCCTTGCGAAGTACCCCGAGCGCAATGACACCAGGGCAGGTGTGTTGTGTACAGCGCTGCAGCCCTGAAAAGGGGAAAGACGTTCCTATGGAGTTACAGTGGCCGTATACAACTAATTAGCAGGTCTAAAAGGGTCTGTAGGGCTTAGACGTTGTGAGCAAGATGCACTCCAGAACAAACATGCAACCAGAACCTTTTAAACCTTTGCTCCCGGGATCTGAGCTTAGCTGCCCTTGGTGTCGCATGGGAGCAGCAGCACCCATGGCAAAGGGGAGCCCAGTGCACGGAAACTTGAATTCAGTGGCATAAACCCAAAACTGAGCAGAGGAGTGAGTGTCTGCTTTGCAGCAGCGGTCACTGCTCCCCCTGCATCCCAGCTCTGCCAGGGAAATGACACCTAAAAGCCTGGGCTGATGACCTGGGCACTTGGGATGCCCCATCCTTCACGTGCGGCTGCTGAGCAGCTGGAGCGCCGTGGGAAAGCTGGGCTTTCTGAATTGGCTGCTTTGGAGAGATGGGTTATGGGCAGGTCCCATCTCAGCATCACTGGCACCAGCTCGCAGCACTACCACCTGCTCAGCCAAGCTCTGAAATCTTTTCTCAGCTATGTTCTTCTTTTTCCTAACTGAAAGGCCACTCAGTGGCCAGAGGGCTTTTATGGGTCGGGTCCACCTGTTCTCCCACACTGAAAGAGGAATGATTTAAAAAGGAGATTTCCTCTTGGCCATGTTGCCTTATCTTTCCAAAAAACCTATGGCCACCCTGTATGGTCTAGCCCTGAACTGCTTAACCTTCTCCTTACCTGCAGCTTGGGTTTTATTTAACTGCTGCCATGTCTTCTGTTCATACTTTTTTCTTGCAGAGGCGTTTTACTGAGGTTAATTACAAGTTTAATACATTATGAAAGGGATTTTTTGGTAGCAGATATTTCACAGTGCCCACAGAAGCAGCAGGCTTGGTGTTAACCTCTTCATAGAAGGCCAGGCTTTGACTAATCTGTATTTTGTCTCACTTCCAGAAGATGGAGCTAGAAAGCAGGGAGTAGTTGCTGCAGCGTGGGAAAGCCCCCTCCTCCCCCTGCCCAGCCACAAGCCCTGTCCCCTCTCCGCAGCCCCCTCCGGCCGCCAGCGTGGCGTGGTCGGGGGGCAGCCTCTGGGAACGTGTTCGTCACATGCAGTAACCTGACGGGTATTTTCAAAGCACTTTGTTGGGTTTTTATTGTTACTATTAATAATGAACTTCATAATTTCATGTGGGAAGCAAGTGATTTGGACAATACTTTTGTAACAGCCATTGCCTTGGTTTTTGTTTTGTTTTGTTTTGTTTGCTTGCTTGCTTGCTTTTTTACTGCCTGGCAGAACTGTTCAGAGGTCCTTGAGTTTTTAATTTTCAGATGTTTCACTTACAAAAATAAAACTAGAAAAAAAAAAAGAAGAAATTTTATCCAAGAAATTCTACTCATTGAGATACAATAAGTCTTGGTATTCAGCTATGATTAGTGAAAGAAGTTTCTTAATGTCGTCTGTTCTCCTTACAGGTATGAACCACTTAAATTCTTAGATAGTAGGATTATAAATGTGAAATTTATTAAAATTAATTTGAATCAACCTCTCTACCACCACAACTCAAGCACGGGATGAACATAGCGGGCAAAACCCATTGAGAAAACCCAGCTGAATGTTTGTGAAAGACTGTTTATTGCATTATTGTACTTCTTTTGGTTTTACTTGCTCTGTTTTGTCCAAAGGACTGGTTAGATCAGGCCATGTGCGAGGAGGATGCCTGCAGGAAAGCATCAGTGCTGCCACCTTGGAGGCTCTGTTGTGCCAAAAACGGCTCGTGCTGGCTGCTCTGCACCCCTTCCCCTTCGTGCCAGGGCTTAGAGAAAAAGCCTGATGGCAGCAGGCAAGCAGGCGGGGTTGGTGCCCTTGGCACCTGCAGGAGGGGGTCTCGCCCCTGTTTTATCACACCAGAGAAAGCGGGGTCGGGGGGCCTGGGGCTGGCGGGGTCCCTGGGTAGAAAAACATCCAAAAGTTGCAATGTTCCCTCCTGGTTCCTCCTGCCAGGTTGATGCCTGCCATGGGTTGCATCCTGCTTTTTTTTTTTGCTGCCTTCTCTTCTAGCCTGCACAGCTTCTCTAGTTAAATGTAACTTGAATGATAAACAATGTCAAGAAATTCGTGCAGCTGCAGTGCTTTCCTCTTTCCAGTAGCAAGGAAATCAGCATGTTTTGTTTTGTATATTCAGGTAACAACGTCATTTGAGTGCTGCTAATGATTTATGTCCCTTTCAGCAGCAGGACTCTGGAAAACTACTTGGAAGATATGAACACCAAGCGTTTTTTCATTTTCTCATCAGATTTCAATTGTTATGATATATGCCCTCGAGAGACTGCGAGGAGGGGAGAGGGGGCAGGGGAAAGCCTTTTATAGTATATTGGGATCCATATGGAAAAAATATATATTTCCCACACATCTGATTCAATACAGCGTGCACATTTGTAAGGCACATGTGAATGAATGCCAATAGAGGTGAATTTTTATGAAACCAGACTGATTACATGGCAAAAAATATATCGGTTGAAGCAAGATTTATTTACAGCATAGTAAATTGGCTGCTCAGAGGGGCTGGCACTATACTGGCGATCAGGATGTCTGGGGAACCATCTAGCTGTGTTTGACAAAAACCACTTGGGACGGCCAAAGAGCCCGTTGTTGTGTCTTCTTGTTTCACAACAAACCTTATGCAGAATAACATTTGCATTGGCCTCCCAGGGGTAAAATCAGAGAAGGGAAGGAAGAATGTTGCAAGCTAAAAATGCAGTGCATTATACAGGGCTCCAGAGATTTGGATTTTATTCCCACTTCTGCCGCTGGCCGGGGGGTGACCTGGACAAGCTATTTCACTGTTTTCACATTAGCAAGAACAAAGTGCCCTCCTCCATCAGAGCTGTGGCCAAAGGGGAGGCAGAGGAAGGTGGGGTCCTCCATCCTGGGCTCATACGCTGCCACCTCGGCACTCTCATCCCTGGTCAGAGACCCTGCCTGCTGCATGGCAGGACACTGGAGGATCCAGATAGGACCACAGAAGACATTGCCAGGGAGATGGGCTTCCAGGAGAAAAGGAGAAAATATCTGGTAGCCTTTGGTGGGCACATAGCAACCATCTCCAGTTCAGAGAGAGAAATATCTGAAGGAATGAGGCTGCTGCCCTTTCCCTCTAGTAGCTCTTGCCCACACTGTGGGATTTCAGCATTAGAAAGAGCTTTCTGTAGTTTGGAGCTGCCCTTTGTTTAGTTTTGTCCCATAATTCTTATTCCTGTTGTCACCTTTCATCTCCACCGTGCTGTACACTGCAAAAAGGAACTCATCTTTTATTTCCCCAAGTTCATGAGTGACTTTAATACCTGGCCCTGTAATTACTGGTTCATTTTCTAACTGGAAATGAGCTGAAGCAAAAGAGATCACATCAAACTTGAAGAAATTGTGTTGCACCACTGATAATCTCTGGAGACACTCAGTAAGTGCTAAAACCCGTCCTCTTTCAGAGGAGTAGATTGTCTCGTTACATTTTCCTACATTGAAACGATGGAGCAGGTGGAATCTGTTGTCCTTTCTGCAATGAGACTAATTTGGGACAAAACTAATGAGTTTTTAAATATTTATTTGCATTGCAAAACAGCAAAGAGAGACTGAGAGAAGATACCAGAATCCTGTTTAAAAGCACACCAGCGTATGCCTGCACACACGCTCACTCACACACACGCACATTTTTTTTTAAGCAAAAGCAAACCAGATTGCATTACCCAATAAGATTAGTACTTTATTGAACCTCATTATAGGTTCACGTCCTCCCATAGTCATATCCCACTGTGTTATTTTTGGCACATGGAGCCATCATGATTTAGTATCCTGTGTGAGAAAAATGAAGTCTCTTTCTAAAATATGTTGACTATTATTCCAGATGTGGTAGTTGCCTGAGATTCTTTTCAAGCAGGTTTTTATGGCTGAGGTTGTTTGAATCAGGCATTATTTATTTATATGTTGGAGTTAAAGAAGGGGTGGGAGCAGTTTTTAATGAAAGCTAAAGGAAAAGGGATAATAAAGTGTGCTCACTGGAGAAAGAAATATTTACACATAACTTTTGTATGTTTCCCAAGAAAAATAAAGTGAGGGCATATTGAAAAGCACAGTTATTATTTGGCATTCTCCTGCAACAGCAAAATCCCAGGAAAAGGCTGAATTTTAAGTAATTAGACTTTCCAGTTAATTAACTGGTTATAACTAACTGTGTTATTGGCAGGAGGTCAGGCAGAGGCAATGAGTCACCGCAGATTCTTGCAAGGCAAGATCACAGATCTGCAGATCTAACCGAGGCGGAGGCGGGAGGGGGGCAGACCCGGCCGCTGCCGCACAGAGCTGCCCGCGTTGGCCGCCGAAGGCTTGATTTACGGCTGACCCACCACAAGCAGAAGAGGTGTTTGCACGACACGGTCATGGGCACAAACACGCAAAACCAATGTGCGCGAGCCAGAAGAGAAAGCAATTAAGTGGGAATAAGGAAGAAGAAATCAATGCATTGGGTGAGAAATAACGAGAAATGAAAGTGGGGATGAAACTAGCCAAGGTATGAGCATTTGGGCACTGATGCCAGTACGGTGAGGATGTGGCCCCAGTGCGGGAAAGGGTGGTGTCCATCTTTGTGCTTCTGGGCATTAACTGACCGCTAATTATTACAGGTGAGGGAGAACTTTCTCCATGGGCAAATTCTTTCTAAATGCTCATGGAGGAGCCTCCCGTGGGTGGCCCCAGGCCGAAGATGTGATGCAGAGCAGCAGTTCCTCTGGAGCACGGGGTGTGAGCATCTCCACAGAGCAGTGGGCTGGAATTTGAAATTCAGATTACAAAGAATCCCCTCTAAAAAAGACCAATAATAATAATAATAATAATAAAAAAATAGATCCACAAATCCTGAAGGAAACTCGGCCAGAAGACAAGCTCATAAGGAAATGTGTTCAGGTCCAAATTTCCATGAAACATCCAACCAGCTGATCCAGCCCCACGTCTGTTCCCACAGTGATTTTGCCATGCATCTTCCCTCCTGCGTGTCTTGAGCAGAACTGAAAATGGAAGCACCGAAATATCAGCGGGCAGAAAGTTTTCTCATGGTGCTTCCCCATCGCTGGGAGGAACAAAGCCCTGGGAACCGTGCTGCATTTCTAGCCTGGTTTCGCAGAGTGAGACGGCACAGCCAGAGCTGAGCACAAAAGACGGGATCGGATCTTCCTCCAAACACACTTCCTCAAGGGTTTGGTTTACCGGGATTCACCATAAGGAACTGCTTCGGACATTCGGTGATTTCTGGAGCTGCAGCCCCCCGCCTGCAGCCTCACGGCCAGGTCCCCGCAGCAGCCGGATCCGCCAGCTTGTGCTCCTCCGTGTTTCCATGACAGCTGCGTGCTGGGACATCTTCTAAACACAGACAGAATAAGAAGTGAGCCTGCTGTCATTTTTTTGTTTTGGCTTGGTTTGTTTGTTCGTTTGTTTTCTCTCCTGAGATAATAAATGTTTCCAAATCTGAAAAATAAAATATAAAATAAAATGAAATGCTTCCACATCTGTGCTCACACCCGGGCTCCCTCAGCAGTTATTTTGGATCCACGTTTCAGGGGCTGGGCTGCTCCCCAGCTGTCTGGATGAGATGTGCAAATCCCTGCACCGGGCTTTGCGCACAGGAGCAGCACGGCCTCGCTGATGTCCTTCGTCCCTTCCCGGGCAGCGCATAGGATACATGGTTAGAAGATGTCTACAGCCACTGCTAATTGCTGGGTCTTAAGATCCCTGCCCTTTCTTTTCATATTTCTGCTAAATCACCTAAAGGTGTTGATGCAACTGCACTGGGAATTTTTACAGAGCCCGGACCCCGAACAGCCACGTTTGATCCAGCTCCTACAGCTCCCTCCTGCTCCAGATTGCTGCCCCATCACAACACGTCTGGTTGAGAGGCTTGAACTGAGCTGATAAGTGGGCAGCAGAAAAGTACAAAATCAATATAAATTGGTTCATCTCCTGTGCAGGAGTATAACAAAAGCCTACTTTTAACTAACCACTACATGTCCTAAATTATGCCTGAATTCAGTGGCAGGACCTGGTTTATTATGAAAGCATCACATGGCTGGTGACACATCTGGATGCAGAATTAGCTCCTGCAAATTAATTCCTTGCCCACCCAATCACTTGCTCTCATAATGGCTCGTGAATTTAGTTCACTCTGCACTGGAAGGGGTGAAGAGCACTCGCACTGTCATCACAACCTCTCGAGTGAGTGGGAGCAGGGACTTTGAAAGCCTTTGTTGCTGTTTCATGAACCAGTACTTGCCTCTTGCCTCATGAGCATGTCCTGTGATTCTGCATTTAGCTGATGGCAATAAAGCAAAAGAGAAGACAAGTGCTCAAAGTCAACAAAGGACAGAGCAGCCAGAGCAAAATACCCTCCAGCAAAGAAAGCACAAGCTTGCTGGCGTCTGCCTTCCAGCAAAAAATATCCAGCCCAGGCACAATGCAGGTCTTGTTTATTAGCGGCTCCGTGCAGATGCAGCGAGAAAAGCAGCACAGAAAAAAGGGGAGATCAACCGGCTCGTAGCACAACAGTGGCTCCTATATGCGGCAAGTGGGCTGTCTGAGGCCCGGCAGGTGGTTTTTGGGCTGCGCTGACACCCAGCCTGCGCACTCCTGCCCTGAATGCCTGCCTTTATCCACCGGGACACGTGCCTCAGCCTCGCTCACACATGCACGCACACGCTTGTGCTTATAAAAGGGCCGTGAACTTCTTTAGAAGCGTAATACCCAGGAGAAGACAAAGGAAATGTGGCTGTGAGCGGAGCGCAGGGCTGGGCTATGCCGTTTTCCCACCCCCTTGGGCAGAACCTGGCGGCACAGCGGCAGCCCCAGGCTGGGCGTGAGGCTGCCCGGGTGCCTGCGAGCATCCCAGCGCGGCGCTCAGCGACCCGGGGAGCCTGGCTTTCCTTCTCGTTGTGCCAGACTGACACCGCTAGCGATCTCCAACTGGCCTGCACAAGTGAGAAGAGAATCAGGCATTTTTTTGGCTGGCTTTTCAAAAGAGCGCTAGGCAGCTCCCAGAGTTCGCGCTATTGGCAAAAAAATAAAGGGGATAAATCTAGAAAATTAAATATATATCTGCTGCTCTAAATCTATTTGCTGATAGCCAGATGTTAGCTTTAATCCGAGTATTTCAGCTAGGAGGCACAGAAGGGCCAGCTACAGATTAAATACAGGAAGGTTTACTTTTATCCTATGGCCTTCATCAGGTCTTCAGGGAACTGAGGAAAAAATATTACCCGTTTGATGCTGTGGTGAAGCAAAGTAGATTGGGCTGAGGTAAGAGCATGAGATGAAGGATAGTTGTATAGGAAACAGCAGATCCTTCGAATGATACAGACATTTTCTAAAAAACACCAGGCAAAGCACACAGAGAAGGAAGAGCCTCTGTTACACTGAAAATTGGCTGTTTCCCAATCTGCTGATGTGCTCAGACGAGGTATTTGCACAAAATATCACATTTTCAAGCAATTCTGGTCATTCCTACTGATTTCTCTGTTTCACACTTTGTTCTTACAGCGTTTTCTTCTCCAGCAGCACGGTGCCCATGACCACAGCTCTCAGCACTGCTGTCCCTCCTGCTGCCATCACAGGCAGCGGGTACCAAGACACTCCCCAGTTCTGGCGTTTTTTCATTGCCTCTTCCCAACACTCAACATGCATTTTTATGCCGAACATTCTTTTGGGGGAAAAAAAAATAGAGAATTTCACACTTTGGCCATTACATAGGCACACTGAGGTACTAGTGTGAGGTTTAACATTTTTCCAACATTACTCAGCACTCAGGAAAAAAAAAATAAGTCAGACGATGGATTTACATCTCTGAATTTCAGTGGATGTGAAGGGTCTAAAATCTCCCTCATGTTTCTTTTTATTGATTGCTCCCAAGATGAAACAATTGGAAGTTTGAGTAAATTTATAACTAGCTTGTGAAATAAACCTCACATCTAGCAAAGATATTACACTGAACAGGAAACAAGCCCACAGAAATTCATTATGTTCCCAGAATTAAATGAAAACAATATAGTTTATGGACCATAGAATGTAGTTACAGTGAAAATGAAAGGAAAATCCCCCGGCTGTACAGACAGCTCGCGCCGAGGTCCGGGGTCCTTGGGAGCGAGCACATTGTAGCTGCCAGTTTTGTGTCATCACTTCAGCACTCCTGATCTCTCAAACGTGCACCGAATTGCAGCAGAAAAACACACACATACAGTCTCGTGCCTCTTTTCATCCAAAAAATGCAACCAGCTGAGCCCCTCCATAGCCCTGGGGACCACAGAGGGCATGGGATGCAGTGATCCAGCTGGGGATCCAGCATCCTGCAGCCGATGGTGCGAGGTGGAGCCTTTTGAGCTGGCAGTGAAAGGCAAAAGGCTCTTGATAGCTGCCTCCTTGAGCATTTATTTTTAGAAAAAGAAGCATTCCTCTCCCACCTCCTCTGTGACCTGAGCTGAATGGCTGCAGTGGGAATCCATTTGCTGGATTTCCAGCAGTAGAAAACTGCTTGCTCCTGGGTAAACTCTGAGAAACACATATATATATAATTTATATGTATATAATATATATAATATATAGTGTATATATATNTCCATATAGCGCGCAGATGTTAGGACATAAAAGAGTAACTGCAGGTTTGAATACATCCTGAAAGGAGGGCTTTAACGTCCTGACCAGTGATGCTCATACCTGTGACAGAAATGTGCAGCTGCTGGGCTGTGTCACTCGGACCCCAGCCAGCGTGGCCGTGGCTCAGGCTGTTTGTGAGTGGTCCTGCAGGTGAAAAGGGAAAGGCTTTGGAGTGCATTTGATGCTGCTGGCTTTGCCCAGCCATTCCTGTGCTGCACCCGTGCCGTCCCTGCCCAGTTCGGCCCCGTTTGCAGCTATCACAGCAGTGGCCAGAGCTGCAGGGACGGGGCGTTTCTGCTGGTGAAAGCAAATCTGGTTTCAGGCTGATAAAACCAAGTCGTATTAAACTGTGCTAATCAAGAACTGACCCAACGTGGGAAAGCCCTGCTCAGTGGCCCATAAAGAATAACTCTGACAGTAGTTAAAAAATGTCCAAGGACCTCAGTGTGCAGCAAGCCCTGGTCCCCATGTTAACGGAGAGCCAGCCGAGCGTGACGGGCTCCTTCCCCAGGCAGACAGACACACGGACAGTGGCAACTGCCCGGCAGTGGGCAGAGCTGGGGACAGGCGGGTCCGGGGACCCAGTTGGAGAGTCCCTGCGGCCAGTGCTTGCCCACACCTGCAGCCTCAGGAGGGTTTTAAAACAGGAATCGGGAGGGACTTTTCCATGGCTGTGGCTCCCAGCTTTTTGTAACAGGGAAAGAAAGTTTGTCTGGGCGAGCCCAGCAAGGCAATGGAAAGAGCGAGTGGACCTGGTGGGCTTGAGGTCCCTTCCCAGTCTCCGTCCCTCGTTCCTCCCGTCGCCCAGGCACACGTCCCCAGAGGAAGGGAGAGCCGAGTGCTGGGGCAGCCGCGCGGCACAGCTCAAGCAGCCCTCAGCTGCGGGGAGAAAGCTGCTCGAGCAGCACCAGCCAGAGCTCACACTAGGAAAAAGGAAAGCCATAAAATGGCTTCATCGTCCCTGCAGGGAAGCAAGGAGGAGGGAAACTCCAAAAGCAAGAAAGGCAGCGTACAGAAGGGTCACTTCTGTAGGAATTACTGCATGGAAGAAATAGAGTCAGAACTGATTCATGATCCCCGCTGCTCGGGGGCTGGGGAGAGGAGCTGCGTGGGGAGGGACTTCCCTCCAATACCGCATTCCCAACAGGATCCTTTTACCTCTGGAAAAAAGGTTTCACGTCCACTGAAATAAGAGAAGATGTAACAAATAGCGTAATGGAAACCTGGCCAGGCAGGTTCCCCGCGCTGGCTTTTCCTGGTGCATGCGGTGAGTTTCCAAAGGAGTGGCCGGGGCTGCAGCCCTGCTCGCTCCTGTGCGGGAGGCGTCTCACAGAAAGGCAGCAGGAAAGTTTCCTGGCATTACAGCCCCACTGACCTGGCAGAGACTTTTAAAAGAGACCAGGTTCCCACTGTTAAAAAGCTGGCCCAACAAAGAAAAAAAAAAAAAAGATAATATTAACTTTGTGAGTTTTAACATAGCAATTTATACTATGAACAGCAAAAGTAATAAAACCTGTGTCTCTCCACACTTTTTTGTTGTGATTGATTTTAAAGGTCAAGCAAGAGTAGTCTTTTTTTGGGTTGGGCTATTCAGAGCATCTCTCACGTGGGGGTTCTGGAGCATCTTCTGGATGAGATGGTCTGTAACATTTCTCAGTCAGGACAAACATACATGACTTCTACTTTCTTAAACTTTTAAGAATTTAATTCTGAGTTCTCTCTTGCTGTTTGTCCAATTTGGATAAAAATTATCATTAGATTCAAAAGTTACAGGCAGGCCGGAAATGGGAGAGATGGGCAAGCATGGGCAGAGACAGGAGCATCAGAAAGCTCTCTTCACGAGAATTCAGGCTCAGGGCTGTTCAACCCAAGCTGCCTTCATTTCCAAATGGCAGGAAAGTGTCTGCAGTATTATCCTTCCCCCAGTTAAGAGGAGTATCGCTCCCCTGTGAGCAGTGTTTCTGGCCAGGTTCAACTCTGAGGTCATCAGGACTTCCAATGAGTTGAGAACCGGGCACATCCTTAAATACCTCCCTCAGCACGCAGCAAACAGCCTCCACCACATGCCGTGACCTAATTGCCATGGGAGACTGCTGGGTTTTCCAAACCCAAGCTCTGTTCACACTGAGGTCACCACTAAAACTCCCGCCTGCTCCAGTGAGGGCAAAAGCTGGGCCAGAGCAAAACACTTTTGAAAAATTCAACTCCATCTAAGCGTTCAGATTATTACATACGGCAATGAAAATTACACACTGCTTAGATGAGATATCATTTATCCATTTGCAGACAGAGGCTAAATAAATAGCTGCAGATTTTTCTCATTATCTGGCAGCATCCTTTTCAGACCACCAAAACACTGGCCACCGTGTGCCAGCTACTGTGGGTCAGACACCTTCATCCCTCGGGATGAACAAGTCTACTGGCCACAAAAGCCGTGTGTGCCATGGCCAGGGACACACCACAGCCTACCTCGCGTGTCCTTTGCATGCAAAGGAAACCCTGAATGCAATCCAGAGCATTTCTGATGCTGGATGCTTTTGGAAATAGTAAGGCCAGCAGGAAGCCCAGCCTCCCGGGCTTCTTTTCTAGTATTCAGAGGGTGTTTTTATAATAAATGTAAATATTTGTCACAATTTACAGCTGTTTCCTTTTATTATTCTACAGTCTTAAGGTAAATATTCCAGAAGAAGCCAAACTATGAAACTTTTGAGCATCATCCATTGCTGGTCTGTACCAAGGCTCATTTCTTTCTCGCTTTCACCAGGACACTAACTACACGGCAGAGCTTTCTCAGCTTCCTGCACATCCACAGGCTGCATTCAAATGGCAATTATTCCCGCAGTGACTTATGTGGTTGAGCTGCTGAGGCCAGTACTGGCAGGAAACACATGTTAGAAATTAGTGTATGTCTGGTACTGTCTCCTTTCTCTGTTTCTCCAGGTGGCTGAGCAACAGCAAGCACAAGAACATTTTCTGATGCTGACCCTGGTTAATGTGAGCATAAATACAAGGTTAATACCCAAAGGATGGTTGATGAAGGAAAAAGTGGAGAAAAGTAATCAGGATGAGGAAAGTAATTCAAACAATTCCTTGAAAAATGTGCACCTTTGGCTTGTATTCTGACAACAAAGAGCGAGGATTACCATGAAATAGGAGAACAGCATGTGTTATGTTACTTACTCCTCAGAAAGTAAATCAACAAGGTAAAGAAGATGTTAAATCTCTTAGCAAAGCTAACGCTGCCACTATTTCGAATCAGGCAGCGTGCCCCAGCAACAGGCAGTGTGCAGGCCCCTCTGGGTGAATTCAGACGGCTTCCTCTGTGGGGAGAGAATGTTTTCTTCCAATCTTACAGCTCAGCTTATCCTCAGGGCTTTCAAAACCCACTGCACTGAAATGAAGATCCTGCTGCCTGCCGCGTCTGCAGAGCCAGGTGCACCCCGCTGCAGCACCCTCCTGAGCACCCATGGGTGCTGCAGGCTGCCACCCCCCACATCTCCCCGCGTGAGAGCCTCCAGGCGCAGCGCAGTGAGCATGGTTATTTAACAAGCCAAACACAGCATTGCACCTCCAGCGGCTGACAGACCCAGCGCTTGTATTCCTGTTTCCGTGCCGGATGACGCACAGCCCCGGTGCTCCCTGAGCCACCATCGCAGCCCTCGCTTGCACTGGCGGAGCGGAGCATGTAGTCACTCGGCAATCATCCGTGCATCACTGCCCCAAATGCTTCCTGCTCTGCCTCCTCCTTGTGACTCATTTCTGCGAGGGACAGGCTCAGGGAAGCCAGCAGCATCCCCAGGAATGAGGGGCACCAGCAGAGCTGCTGCTTTTTCAGTGCTGGGGACCATGGTGCAAGCAAGGATCAGCCAAAAGGCAGAGCTCCGCTTTGCCAGGGGAATTATTCATCGTCTCTCTTATTTTCTTGTCTTTATATATTTTTTCAGTACTGTGCTTAGCATTTTTTTCTACATCTTTGGAAAAGCAACGTTCTCCCACTTAGCTCTGCTGGATGGGACCAGAGGACCATGAGCTTTTATTGTCCTCCTGGCAAGAGAAGACCAAGGGTCTGATGAAGTCAGAAGAACCATGCTTGCAGCTGAGGCAGGATCACATCCTAGATGTACTGAAATATGTTAAAATGAGAAAACCTGTGGTTTTGCCATCTACCTGGGAGAGATGTGACACCCACACAGGTGGAGGTGGGAGCTCTGCACCCTTTGGCCAGGGGCGAGCTGCTCCGCAGGATGCCAGGGCTGCCAGGGTATGCAGAAGACGTGACTGGAGAAGGGAGGTTGAACATTACCCTCTCCCTTCTCCAGTCCTCTCAAATTGACCTTCCCTGAGCCATTCGATGATGTCATTTTGGGCAAATAAATGTACTAAGTCCTGCATTTTTTAATGCCAGAGACTATAACACTTTCCTGTGGGAAGGAAGAGGGAAATTCCTGCTCCCTCCCCCAGCACATACTCATTCAAAACACAATCTGTCCCAAAGCTTTAATAAATTTTTATACATACTTCAGGCCAGTTTCTGCTCCAAATTCACCAAGGTAAATCTGGAAGGAGCAGACTCCAGTGGAGCTGCTCCATTTTCCCTGAGAGCAGCATCGCCCTTTCTCTGCCCAGTGCAAGAAATGAAAACAACGGGAACCACAGCGTTGAGGTTCCCCTCTCAGGCTGGATCTCTTCCTCTTCTCACTTGCCCCAAGGTTTACTTCATTACCTGTTATCTCCTTTGATTAGCTCGTCAGCTATGTTTTTTGTCCCTAGATGGGAGACTAGGATAAGACTTGGGATGGCCCCTTCTGCCTAGGAACACTCTGGAATCATCCCACAGCATCTACTCAGCTCTGTCCATGCCAGGTCTTTCCACCCAGGGACCAAACCAGCAGCACCAGGTCCCCTCCTTCATTCATGGGCTGCTTGCCTACATAAACCTGCTCTTCAGCCAAATAACAGCGACCTGGATCCCTACCAGCGCTGCGAGCAGCACTCTGAGTCCCATACACACCGGCCAAGCTCTGCGCCCCGGCCAGGCAGCTCTGACACCCCCAGACCTGTGCCCCAAATGTGCAGCTGTGGGGCATCGCTGCCTCCCAGGCCCAGCACCAGGAGCCGCCGAGCCGCGGGGACGTCTCCAAAGGCAGCCTTCAACACATGCAGGACGCGCCAGGGAGTCAAAGCAGAGGGGCAAGAGAGATCTCCCCAGATGATGGAGGGATCAAGATAAGAGAAGTAGCTCTTATTCATAAAAAGAAACATTCCCAGAGCATTATGACCAGCACGGGAGAGGATGAGTGTGCACTCACCCCCACTCCTGATTTACAATGTTGAGGATGAGCATTAGGAAGTGCAAGTCTTTTTTCAAGAGAGAGGCTTTCAGCACGAACAATAGGCAAGGATATGAATACTTCTAACACTGCCTATAAATTCTTGCTGAATGTGTAGCGGGGAGAGTTAAGCATGAGCTTGCTTGGTCACAAAAACATATTTCAAGTCTTTTCAGACGCAATGAAAAGAAAATTAATACAATATATGTTTTCAACCTTCCTAAAGGCGATAACCTCATCAAACAGCAAAGTACAGCTTTGATTCTGCTCCTCTGTCATATTTGGGGGCTTTAGGCCAGAGAGAAGAAAAAAGGGTTAACCCTCTGGAGTGATCATTTTTTGAGTCTTAGGTTCCCTCTGTCTATTACGGCCCTTCTAATTCAGCTTGGTGTCACGCTCTTTGCTTTTAGGTTGTTTTTGCTCTCCTTCCTTCTAACCACGTGTCAGCCTGGGATCAGGGAAGGGAGGGGATCTGAAGTTGGAAGAAGTCCTGCTTAAGGCAAAAGTCCAACTTGAGGCGAGCTCCCTGGTGCCCAGCCAAGCCTTGTGCTCGGCTTCTTCTGGCTGTTCGTCTCCCCCTTGTTTCTGACAGAGCCGCTGCAGGAGCAGCACTACATCTTTATGTCATCTGTGAAATAAGCCTTGTCAGGCCTTACCGTGTCATCTGACCACCCAGTAATGCATTCAAATATACCACATCGCTTATAGTCTCTAGCTGTAGACAAAGAGCCTGCCTAAAACACTCTTCCCTCAAAGAAAACCAGACGTACTTGCAAGACCTTCAATTAGCCCTCACGCCACCTTCTCCTCCCTGCTCCACTCATCCCTAAAGTCCCTGGAAAACAGATGGTCCCTGCAGCTCGCCTGCGAGTTTAACAAATCTGGTGTCTGGTGGGCCAAATGAGAGGAAGCAGGTTTCAGAAAGAGGGGGCTGTGATGAGGAGGCCCCACCAGCTACTCCCCCCGGTCACTACAAATTTCAGCTCGGACCCCTCTGATGCTCGAGCCCCACACTGTGAGGAGGAGCTCCCTCTCCCTACTACCCACCCAGGTCACAACATGGTTAAGGCTTCACCAGCTCCATCCAGGTCTGGAATTCCACCCAGAAACATGCTGGCAGCCAGTGCTGATCCCAGACCCCTGCTGCAACAGGCTGCTGGCATGAAATTCGGCAGGAGGGGACAGCCAGCCCAAGGAATGCAGCACTTGCCCTTCAGGGACAAATCCCACTGACACCTCCCTGAGCATGGCAACTGGAAGCTGTATCCAAGATGTCCCTGGCCTGTCCCAAATAATTCATGCGCTCCTGATAGGAGGTAGGTAATGACTTCTCACGTGTGCTGTCTCTGAGAAGGAGCAAAGGCTGAATTTACCTCCTGCAGACACCCCAGAGGAAACATGTTCGCTAGCTTTCCTTTACTCGCTGGACATATACACAATCCACCCCTAATTGTTCACAGGTCGCCTTGGGGAGCAATGAAGCCATGCCAGCCGTATTTCTTCTTGGCTTTCCCTCTCAGATTTTTCCTGTAGGAACCTCAGCAAGACTATCAGGCAAATCTCCTCTAAAGCCATTATCTGCCTGTTGCTCATAACCAGTGATGGGGATAAGCCCCTGCATGCACAAACATGGGACTTCTGATGGGCAGAAAGTATCCTCCTTCCAACGGCAGCTCAGGAGCAAGCACTGCAGACACCAGCAACTAGCACTCATCTACAAAACTCAGGTCCAGCCTGGACCGAACATGTGCCAAAAATATGGACATATTCAGATCAGGGTAATGATGAATACTTATAATCAGCTCATAAAGAGGACTTTCATCAGCTGTTTATGCAGTTTTCCTGAACGGGGAGACTGAAGCGATGAGTTCAGGAGCAGTGGCTTGGATATCACCCGTTCCCTCTGCCCCGAGCTGCAGGAGGCTGCCAAAATGGTGGGGAAGAAGTAAGTAAAAGGATGGATTTTGCTACTTTTAATTTAAATCTCAGTTTGTTAGAGAATATCAAATAGCTTGTATAGACACATGCCGAGCTTATCTTTCCAATGCAGCTCCCAGAAAGGAAATCTATTTCCAGTTTAACCCAGGCTGCACTGAGGTTCCTACTTTGGGTAACACAATTCTGATTGCTTAGCCACAGGACAGGGGTGTCCTCACAGGTGCTTCAGCTCTGGGGTCACCCCGCATTCTGTACAAGGACATAAAGTATCAGCCAAACTCCATTTCCTTCCTTGTTCTGATAGAGCAGAAAGAAGAAATGGCAGTGATCCCCAAGCCCCCTCTGAACATGCAGAGGGCTCAGACACTGTGCTGTAATGAGCTGCTATCACCTCGACTGGAGAGCTGAAGTATTTCAAGACGTTGCTCAGCAGCTGCATTGCGAAGTTAATGATCTGTTCATTGCAAGAGCACATACAGATTCAGGCTGAGGGGTGTGGAGTCAGCCTACTTGCCCTGGACCTTGTGATATTAACCTTCTCCCAGCATTTGACCTCAGAAACGTGACCAAGGAAAGTCGTCAATATACGAGAAGAAACTGTGATCGCAATTAGGTGGTGGACTGCATGTTTCTAGAGTCTGAGTATGACAGATGCAGTTATGGATGTTTTCTAAAAAAAAATCTTCTTGCCTCAAACCTGGAATTGACTAATAGATCAATGCAGCCCAAACAGGAGTGAATGATGCATAATAAATAAATAAATAAATAAATAAATATGTATATAAATAAAAAACCGCATAATGTGAGTCAATAAAAGTTGGACTAGCAAGAGTTAGCTAGCTTTGTTTCCTTGAGTGGAAAATTCTACAGAACAAAACAATGTAAAAATTCACCAGTCTAATTCAAGGATAAGAACAGGACTGTTGTTTTAACACACTTGAGTGTTAACAGAGAAAACAGAGGACTGTGTTCATATCTGAAGATTTTTCTAAAAGAAAAGCTTGAATTTACAGGTAGGAAATTATTGAGAGTGAAAAGCTTGTTATATAAAAGTAATATAAAAGTACACTGCCTGAGTCAAAGGTACTTGGATGCACAGAGCAGAAGATCGTCATCAGAAGCTGTTTTGCTGACATGCAAGTATTTCATTTTGCTGAAGTAACTTTGAAGTGTTTATATAAAAAAGAGAATTGTGGTGAACCACTTTGAAATCACCTCTAAACACTGAGAACAGGCCACTTGAGCATCTGAGTTTGCCAGGGAAGAAGAGCTTCAGGGAACAGAACCTCAGAACACCCAAGGATGTTTCTGTATAGAGGGAAAATTAAGTGGACAGGATGAGAAACAGGGGAAAGGCTGCTAGGCACATCTACAAAAAAAGGCTCTTCACATATCTGTGGCCTTGAGGACAAATAACTTTCAAGCACTCTTGCAAATATGAGAGCAGGAGAACTGAGGAGAACGAGAATTTGCTATTAAAATGGTTCTGACAAATCGAAGAACTCACTGGCATGAACTCAGCTCTTCTCAGCGAGGTCTGAAGTGCCCCTTTGTGGAGTGGGTTTTGCAGAAGGCGAAGCTCCAGGCCTGCGCAGAAGGGCAGGTGCCATTGGCATCCCGGGACATGAGCTTTCAGAGCCTGATCCAAGGCCTGGTAAAGCCACCAAGAAACATTTCAGGAGACACTGAATCTGGCATGTGATGCTTGAGTGACTCAGAATCTCGCAGATATTCTGCGGGAAGCTTAAGAATAATAAATATGTTTAAGGGAGACTTTTATATTTTTGCATGAGGCAAAATGAATGTACTGTGCATTATTTCAAAATCTGGATTTTTAAAATGTCACTTTTTATTGAGGAAGGCTTCCTTTTTCAGAATCTCACACATTGCGTGCAATTCTTTCTGGAACACTACTCATTTTTAGACAGAAAACCCTTTCACTGCCAGCTTCATGTGGGAAGAAAAAATTGTTTCCCTGGATGCCCACATGCAGAATTCAACGTGCATCACCCTCCCCACTGTAACCAGCCAGCTCTGGTCCAAAATGCATCTGCCAGCACTCAGTGTCCCCCATTGATCATGTCTCCAGTGATGTGCAGATCTTGGCTGAGCTACAACCATCGTTTTGACTTGCACCATACACTGCTTTCAATATTGCAGATGCTCCAAGAGCACCTCTCAACTGTGGGGAAAATAAAACAAACAAACAAACAAACAAACAAATAAACATTTATTGCTTCAAGATGGATCTCCTCTCAGGTGCATGCAGGCAGGGGCTGAGATCCTCCAGACGAGACCTGCCAGAGGATACGCAAGGGCTTAAAGCACTTGATTCTGCAAAGTCTGAAGAGCTCAGTTCCCACTTCTGTAAGGCAGTGAAATACAGGCTTAGTGTTTAGCATGTGAAGAATCTCTCCTACTTAGTAGAAGTTCTTTTCCAGAGCACATTTAAAACAAGATTAGACAGAAAACTAGAAATTCCAAAACAAACAAAGCAAAAAGGCCAATTCCCACAATAAGTAGGAAAGTGAGAAGGGGGTCTGATAAGCGTCCATCATTTCTCGAAGCAGTGTTTGCTGCCTCGGAGGAAGATCATGTTTGGGTCTGAGCCAAGGAAGTGCCGTGTTGCCCCAGGGCACCTCCGATGTTGGCAACATGGGGGTGTTTTCTCTTTTTTCTGGAGCAGAGGGGAGAGGGAAAGAGGAGGAGATTTTTTTGTGGATAGCTCAGCAAAAAAGAAATCTTTCCCCAGTGTTGCAAGGTTTCTCTCAAAGTACTTCACTTGGTCACTAAAACTTCATTTGCTGTTGTCCTTGATGTACCAGCAGGGTGATCTCATGGTTCGTATTGCCCTCAGAAGTACCCAGAAACCGTTCTGCATAAGCAGAGTCGGGGCTTCTTCCAGAAGGAGCTGCAGAATTTAATTAACTCTACTCCATGTTTGCAGTCCTGTGATTTCTCTTACCTTTAACGTGAACTCACATATGGATTAAAGTGAAATAAACCCTACAATTTGAGTTCAATTCAAAGCTGATTGGAAACATGTATTACCTTTCCTTGACCCGGCAGTGAGAAGGGAAGTTATTACAGTTCTTTAGTGAGTTTGTAAACTCTTTACTGCTGTGGCAGTTTTAATCCTGCTGAGAGAAAATTTGATCTGGAAAATAAATTGCTCCCATTTTATTCTTATGTTTCACAATCTCAGGTTTAGATAGCAAATAAGCATCAAGTTCCTTTGGAATCAACAAGAGAGAGTATTATCAGCATCCAGATGGCATTTTTAGGTTAAATAATAAGCAGCCATAAATAATAATAAAGAAATGCTCCAGATCTTGCAGACTTCAACATGCTGACATGACACAGAAAAAAATGGAAATTTTAGAGATCCATTTACACTGTGACCAAGAAACAAGTTGTATGTCTGAACAAAATTAACTGACGAGTAGATAATGCGCTCCCAGAGAAGCCATCAGATTGTCACCATCCTTTGCAAGTCTGCAAGCATTTCAGGGTTTCACAGAAGAGAATCACATACTTGAGATGCTAAAATACTGGAAACAGTTTCACGAAGATGAGAATGCAGCAATGGAGGGCTAGTCCCCCCGAGTCCAGAGCAAAATCCTTTTAGCTCTAACACACTAACAAGATCTAACGGCTGTTTGCATGTCAGCTAAATTGCACCAGAAACAAAGCACGCGCTCTGAGCGATGCTGATTAACACGTTACGAAGGGGAGAATTGGATTTTCTCTCTCTTGAGGTCTTCAGACCAAGGCAGGATCTTCCTGGAAGATGCGCTTTGGCAAAGTAGAAGTTATGAGGTTCCAGACAGAAATCAGCTGGGCAACATTTATTGGCCCGTGATAGATGAGGTGTACCCGAAGTGTACCTAATCTAATGTTCCTCCAGCTTCCAATGCCATGAATCTCTGAACAAAAAAACATGACGAGTTTCACCCAGGAAGTCTAAATCAAATATCTGGAGTCTTGCTCAAATTAAGCAAATCTAATACTCTGTGCAGGACTGAAGTGCCTTGCTAGTTGGAGCGGTTCCACTGTTTCCTGTGTTTGGTTTTTTACATTTGCACCATGGTAAGGCACTAATCCTCCATGCAGCGTGAGGTTCCCAGCCTTTCCTTTCAATGTACCAGGATGAGCCGGTTCTGCTCATTCTCACACTGGGGAGACCTCAGCCTGCTCAGACACTTGTACCTGTGTGTCCACAGGAAAGGAGCCGACGCCATCAGGCTCAAAGAACTTCATATATTTTAGCAATAGAGTGAAATGCCACCTGCTAAGGATTTTTCCATAATTCCTTAAAAAGAAGCTAATGAAGAAGGTACAGGAAATGGGAAAAGAATTTTTCCCTCTACTCCTAACTCTGCTGCCAAGCTGAATGCTTGTGTAAGCCACCTGGGCATTCGAGCATTTCGAAACACACAGCCCAGTTGCAGGATTTTCTGTAGCACCTGGGCACCTCTAATCCACAGTTGCTGAGATTCATTTGCCACATCATTAAGACTGAAATGTTAAACACTCCAGGATAATCAGCTGAAAATTGGGTTTTATTATTCTAAATGAGCTTCAGTCTCACCAGGCAGAAAAGATCAATAATATTTCTTTTTAACCCAAATAAATTATTCGACCTACACAGCAGAGTCAATACAACATTATTTACAGGAACTTAATCATGCCATCCCTTTTAGTATCTCCACTTTTTGCATGGTGCAAGGGTAAAATGGAAAAATATTGATGCTGAAAGCAAATCAGAAGACAATCCAGTGTAAATAGAGCATAAGGGAAGAACTTTCTGGATTTGTTTTCTCTGCTGACATACATTCCCTTCCGACACATAACATTAGAGAGAATGATAATCTGTTTTCACGGGCAAACAAAGAACTAATGGTAAAAGAGAAATAAAAACAGACGCACATATGATGTGTATAATGAGTCACACCAAAATGAACCAGCGGACAGGGGCTGGTGCACAGGCTTGCTAAAGAAGGAGGCAGAGGACGAATGCAGCGTGCTGCTTCCCCAGCATCCTCTCCCTGCTGCAGCAAGCTGGCTTCAGGGGATCCTAACCTGAGGTTCAAGCCCAGGCCACCATGTTTCACACCAACCACCTGAGCTGCCGGACTAGGATTTAGTTATATTTCTGCTTGTCCAAAAGCTACTGCCTTGTAATTTCACTGGGTGCTCCCTCCTTTTGTCTTATGGCAAAAACTACTAACCGTCCCCTACTCAATTTCTCTATCCACATACAGTTGTTCAGATCCATGCCCTATTCCAACTCCGTTGCCTCCTTCCCGAGCTGAGCTGCTTCTGCTTAGCCTCTCTTTTTATGGCAGCAGTCACATATTTCTGGCTCTCTGGATTGCTGTTCTCCAGACCATCCTCCAACCGAGAGCCCTCCACCAGCCCCCACATCTGGGTGTTGCTGCCAAACCAGGAGCGGTGCAACAGCCCCTGCTCACCCGTCCCCACCGGCTGCCGTGGGAGGGGATGGGGATGGTGTCTCCCCTTCACCGCCGAGGGACACAGCCCTGTCCCCAGCCCTGCTCCCAGTCCCTGTGCTGCTCCTGCGGAGGAGGATTGAGCACAGGATTTCAAAGCACTTTCTTCAGCATCGCTGCAACCAGCTGACTGCGCTCCCCCCAGCCCCGGTTTGACTTTCTGTCATTAAACATCAAGGTAGGGCCCAGAATATCTAAAGCCTTTGAGTGGTCGATGTAAACTATACCCGTCAAAAGCTCCTGATTCACAGCCAAAGCTAACTCATTAGGTACCAGAGAAACAGCAGTTGTAACACTGTTTTTCTTGAAATGCTGACTGCAGTGGGGATATTATATGAGGAATGTTTAAATGGAGTATAATTTTTACTTGGTCAGTAATAACCCTATGAGGTTTATAATTGCTCAGGTCTTACAGGTCATGAGTTATTAAAATGCAGTTATTAATTTTGCATACCTACTAATGTCTGGTGTAATGCTCCGAGAGAAAAAAGAAACATTTTGGAAATTGGAAATGAAATTAAAGCTGCTGTCAGAGGAGGCAGAAGGGGGCAGCAGCCATGGTGGGAGCAGCACAGGCAGGGGGAGCGGGCAGAGTGGGGGCACATGGGGCATCCTCCCCTCGGCGGTGGGGGTGCTGCCCAGCTTGTGCCAGGAGCTCCTCTCTCTCACACCAAGCTTGTGCTCTGCAAGTTTTTCTCTCCAGCCATTGGGAAAGAAGAACTTGCAATTAATTTTTTGTTCAAACTGTCCTAAACCTGGGAGAAACCAATCCAAAACTACCTATAGTGATTTCTGGTGAGAGGCATTAATTTCAGCAGATCCAGAGCAGGACCAGGACCCACTGCCGTGTTTTGGGGATCCGCAGCAGTGGGAAGACTCATCTTCTTGACTCACCAAGCTCTTCTTGCAAAGCAGACGTCACTCCTGATGCCACCCCATCTGAGAGCAGGATGATAAAAAGTGTCCTGGGGGACCACAAGCCTTTACTTCTCTCGCCGTTGATCAGAACAGGGTTAATATGTTCGTGGGAGCATTCAGGAATCACAGCTTGGTGCCTGGCCGCAGAGGTGCTGGGCAGTGGGACGTGGGGTGGAGATGGGGCCGGGGATGGGAGCAGATCCTTCCCTGTGCTGCTCCCTTCCTGCTCGCGGCTTACGAGCCTGCTTGCTCACAGCTAAACATTTCAACCAGGCTTTCTGTGTTGCTTTTGTTCTCTTTCTGCCTCTAAAAACCTGCCAGGGAAATGCCGTGCTAACACGTTAGCCAGTGCTGTGCTCGGCACATGAAGGGAGAAGGCGGGGGACGCACAGGCACTGAAACCCCGAGGTCACTGCACCGATGAGAAGCACAGAGCAGGCTTTGTGCAGATTTGCCCTGCCAGCTCCCTTCATTCTTGACTTGAAACACTTGCTGATAATCCACTCCTTGACCTCGCCTACACAGGATGCAGTGTCACTATATGGAAGCCATATGGAACAAAGGGATTGCTCTCAGTACATGCTGAGCATAAAAAATAAAGTTTACAATGGCACTGTAACCAAGGCAGCTGGGTCGGCTGTTTGCCAGCGTGCCCTCGTGCTGGCAGCTGGAAGCTCGTGTGCCTGGTATGATACAGCGCGGCACATCAGGCTTTCCTAAGAGGCATTTCAGCCAGAGGATGCGTTTGCACCTCTCTGTAACTGAGCAAGCTCCTGAATTTATTATTCAGCTTTTTTCCCCTTTTGGATAATCATTAAAACTGTGAAATGCTTTTTAGAACATGAGAAACAGATACGATTCTTGATGTTCCTGTTCCTTTGAAGGAGGATACCTGGTTCCCATTAATACCCTACGTGTTATGGGATGTAGCTATGGACAATTTGCTTTCTAGCGATTGCAGATTGGAGTACAAAGCTCAGTAATGCTCAGAAAATACACTGAGTTTCTGCTCCAAATGTTTTAAATGTGCACGCATATGTCATGTCTAAAATGTAGAAATATCTCATTATTTACTGATTGGTCCCCTAA
The DNA here is from genome assembly GCA_013399475.1 of Chauna torquata. Taxonomy (NCBI): domain Eukaryota; kingdom Metazoa; phylum Chordata; class Aves; order Anseriformes; family Anhimidae; genus Chauna; species Chauna torquata. The sequence continues at coordinate 27,200 of VXAL01011834.1, forward strand.
CAGGACTTGAACAACCCCCACCAGGGTAAATGACCTACGTGTGTGTTTGGGGGACCCGGCTCAAATGCAGCATTATTTTACAAAGAAACAGTAAGACTCAAAATTTGCCCCTTCAGTACAGAAATAAGTATGAGGCTTCAAATAAGCCTGGCTGCAGATTTAGACGGATGGAGCTCCGTGTAAGGTTTTGACCTTCTTGTTCTATATTTCTTCACTAATCTCTTTCTCTAATAGCAGGAAAGATGTTCTGGCAGATGCAAAAGCCACCTGATGACCAAATTCTAGCTGACGTTTCCATCTCACGTTTATCGACAAGGTGCTAGTCATGCCCTGCCCTGCATTTGCAGCACTTCTGGAGCAGATGGCTGGCAGCAGATTACCACCAGCATCTTGTCTCTCCACTCCCTCAGCTTTCGGGAGGGTTTTATTGGAAATCTCATCTGCTCCCATTGGTTTGGTCCTGTGCCAGCTCTAAATGAGAAATGGCCCATTTCCCGCTTCATTTCCCCCTCAAAATTCACAGAGAGTGCTCAGGGAGGCTTGACAGCTTCGAATCAAGCCCAGTCCAAAAAGCCCAGCACGGCCAGAAGCAAGTGCCAGGTCTTCAGCCCGTCGCTGTTGTGCTGGCACCAGTTCGGGGGAGACTGCGCTCTGCTTGCTTTCCATCTGCATGAAACCCTACTGCCCTCGCCAGAAGGGAGCACCCACGCTTCTGGCAAATCACGGGGAACATCTGATAGCGAGAAATTTCTCAGCATATGGCAGGGCACTAGCAATGGCTCCTTCAGCAAGACAAGTGAAACCCTTCTCCAGTTTTCAGCTGGGAAGTAGAGGGTGTTAGTTTGGGGCCAAGTATTCAGTTATCAGGTTCAAGTGTTTGGTATCCAGTAGGAAAAAGATGGAGAAAATTGTGATGTGTTTTAAAGCAGAGATTGAGTGATCTTCCTTGCCCACGGATCCCAGCTTGCTTCTCCAGACTTTTGGGTGGCAAAAAAAATGAAGGGCAAAATGTGTCTTTTCTTGTAAGCTAGCAGCTGACCTCATTGCAGACTGAGGGCATTTTAAACCTATCTCCGTCTTTATTATGTGTGTCATATGCCCCTATTCATCCTTTGTAGTTTAAAGCAAAAATGACCTTTTATAGCTATCTAAAGTGTAATTTTGCTCATGTTCTCCACTCTCACCATTTGTTTTGAGTTAAATATCAAACAGATGTGCACCCATTTTTTTAAAAAATGTTTAATATTAGAGAGCGTGCCCTCATATAAGACTGGGAAAGTCTTTCAGGGAAATAAGCCTTTCAAATAAAAAGGCATATTAGTAAATTTTAAGGTGATTTTAACTGTATATTTTCAAGCATTAAAGGAAACAGATCCAGCAAGCCATAAAGTGACAAGTGGGAGGTGGGGAAAGATATACGGTACTAGTTTGAAAGAGAAATTAGACCTGGAACAGGGTGGAAAAATCCACCTACCCTGGAGCTATTTGGATTCGCAGGTTTGGGGGCAGGGTTAGGGAGGGAGCGCCAAAGTCTGGGAGGGGGCACAGGTACGTGCATCAGCTGCATCCCTCACCCCTCTCAGACCCAGGCTGCTGGCTGTCCGAATCACACTGCGGAGAAGGTGACAGCCTCCAGGTTTGTTTTATGTCTTGCGACCAAAAGATAAAAAGTGGAGCATGCAGGTTTTTTGAAGCTCTCTGTTTGAACACCGTGCTGTGGCTCCAATGAATGGATCAATCAGCTCAGCAAAAGCTTTGCTCCAGTTCCCTTCCTGACTGCAGTGCTGCATTAAACATTCCACATCCCCTAATATTTCTTGGCGTTGCACATCTTTAAAGCTCAGAACCAAATTACCTGGCTCCTATGCTCTGCAACAGCCATCTCCTCTGATGGTTAATGCTGAAATTAAAGTATTTCCATGTGGCTGCTTGGATTTCTTCTCCTGTAGGAAAGAACTTTCTCTGCTGACACAGGCCTGCAAATTACATTTCCATTTGGCACCCATGGTGGTTTGCATAGCATTATTCTACTCTGTTCTGGGGCTATTTTGTTTGCAGTTTGTGGCACTAGGGAGGAGAACTGATACTTTTGGGGAACTGCAGGGCTGTTGGTGTTTTACAAATCTAGGGCTGTGTCCACTTGTACAGTGCAGGAAGATGTGACTGGTTATCACTCCATTAGGCTGCTGCAGCACGACCTGAAACCCAGAATAATCTGAAGTCATTTTCCTTAATGACTGCTTAAGGGAAATGATCCTGTTTCCATCCACTTAGCTCTGACAATGCAGCCAAGCCCAGGGCTCTGTAGGAATTAGAGCTTTGAAGGCTCGGGGAAATAATTCTCTTGCTTATTTGCTCTCAGTTCCTTTTACAAGCCAGGCTGCCAGCCTGCACATCCACAAGTCTCGCAGGTCCAACCGTTTGGCTTTACTTGTGGTAAATGAAGTTTGGTTTCCTCAGCTTTGAGCAGGGGAAAGGACTTTTCTATGTCTTTAAATCTCTTTGTTTCTCACGTGCAGTTGAAGTGGGAATGGAGCTTAATTCATGGTTTGAGAAGCGTATCGAGGATCTGGGATATATTCTCGTGACCGCCACTCCTGCTGAGTGATCTCTGAGCCAAGGCCTCACAACTCTGAGGGCTCTGGAGCCTGGGGCAGAAGGAAAAGCTGGTGTTTGGGTAACCTTTGTGTACCCCTGGACTGGGTCTCACAGAGCACAGGCACCCAGCAGCCACAGCATGCCCAGGGCCAGAGCAACCGCGGTCAACCTCACCCATGGGCAAACCTCACCCACGGGCTGTGCACAAGGGCAGGCAGAGCCCGTGCTTTGGCCCCATGTTACCCAGCCCAGGGGCCCTTGTCTGCCATTGCCAGAGCATTTGTCTTCATCCCAGTGATGGTCACTCTCAAGCCAGCTGCTCGATTCCACCCTACCAAAGAGCGTTTACCCCTGTTTGCTTAACCTGGAATGACTGCGCTTAGCACCGCAGGTTTCTTTTTGAGAAAGGCAGTGGAATTGCACGCACGAGCCTCAGGCAGCAGCCAGTCGAGGCTGTAAGCCACCGCTGAGCAAGGATCATCTCCACGTGCCTGCTGACAGTCCGTCAGCTCGATCACCCTGCCACTGGAGAAAATGCAGAACCTTGCAGGCATAGCTGTGCCACTGCTCTTTTGCAGCCACCCTCACTGGAGTCAGTGCACATTTTCCATGCTAATCAAGATGGCCGACTGCTGCAAGGTATGTCCATTGAATATATATCATGAATATTGAGGTCAGAAAGCATTGCTTTCATCCAGGGCTATTTGTTTCTTTGTTCATCTACTTAGCTAAATTACGAAGGCTATTACCACCACCTGGGTCTGGCACAGGGTCCTCAGTCACTGAATTAGCACGGATTTTGGTTGTGTTCATTCACAAAAGAGCAGCTCAGCCACTTGGAGGCCTTCCAGCTGACTAGGGCCTGATCCATCTCCCAGCCAGCATTTGCATCTGGGAAGGGAAATTAGCACGAGTCAGGTTGGAGAACGGGAGCAGGAGAAGACATAGCTATATTATTAAAGCAACTCAAATCACAATCCAACAGGAGTCAATAGTGTTATTTTAAATTCAGTACATTAAATCAGGACAACTCTTAAAACGAGCTTTTCACCCCAACTATTGAAAAAGAACAATGAAATTACCGCTGCTTGCTGGACCTGTTACTCAGCTCAGTAGGATTTTCCCATCCTTCACTGAGAACAAACACAGCAGCAGCCAGAATGTCAATGTGTGGTACTGAGCAATGAGAATCATTTAGATTCCAAACCATCCCATCCTAATCCTCGCCTCCCCACTAGCCGAGTTATTTGTCGGATAACCAGAAACACCTGGGTACAAGGAATTTCCTGCTGCAATTCAGCCTTAATTTCCTCAGATAGTAAAAACCTAAGGCTCGCAAAGGTGAAAGAAACCAGCAGTCAATCAAGTAAATCACCACCACCACCATCGCAGCAGTGATAGTACATTCTAAATTAAATTTTAATTCCCACCTGATGGTTCACCGGGAGTTACTTTTATACAAACCATTCATCTGACCCACCTTTGTATTTCAGACTATTTGTTGGAGTCCCATTAGTTATTAACACCCATCCAAGTTCCAGAATGTTTTTTTCTGTATTTGTGATCAGAATCAAAACACGAATCAAAGAAGGCAAGGTCTGTAGGTGTTAGCTGGACAGATACATTAAGGCTAAATGGACAGCATTGCTCTGGAAAGCAATAGGCATCAGAGATGCTAAGAAATTTCCCAAAATTAAAGCACATCTTTAAAGTCAGGTTTTTAAGAGGGATATTCACGGATATTCTATTTTTACATGCTCAGCATGGCATCTGCAGTCATTTTTGTTTGCAATTCTGCCAGACCTGTCAAAGCAACAGACACAATTAAAGGATGTTTTGGAAAAAAAAAAAAAAAACTGAAAAAAAAAAAAAGCTGCAGAGGAAAAAAAAGTGAATGCAATAGAAGATTCACCAAAAACTGCTGACATTCCCATTTTCTTCTCAGTAAATATAAACATGAATATTCAGAAATGCCTATGAAAACTAGATTCGTTATCCTGAGAAGAAGCTTCACTGCACAGCTTCATAACACATTTGAAGACTGAAAACCAGGCAGCTTACTGTCCTCACTGGGCAGGGGACAACAGCCTAACGAGCTGTGTCAACAAACAGCTGTCAATGCCAAAGGAGCAAGGCCCCCAGCACAGCTGCTGCTGGGCTTCATCGGCAGGCCCATGGAGACTCGCATTTCAACAACCCACATTGAAGCTTCGGCACCCCGACTATTGAAAAATACAACCACATGCTTCTGTGGTGGAAGGCCTTTTGCCTTATGAGTGAGGAGAGGTATATAACTTTCTTGATCAGCTTTATAATTATTTTGAACTGAAAAATGCAGTTGTCAATGTGAATGCAGAAGCATCTTTAAGGAACAAATTGGCTCTGACACATTGCAGTGTGGACTTTTTGAAGAAAATGCTATTTTAGAACAGTCATATTAGTTGTGTTTCAACAGCTGCAGCGTGGCAGCTGGAACATCTGTTGTCAGACAGCGGGACAGTAACAATCTTCACACACTAGTTGCCTCTCTCATGTCGAGATCCATGCAAGACAATTGAGACCTTTCCAGTCCCTGAGACAAAGCGGTGAAGAGAGTGTCTGTGCCAGCAGTGACAGGCAGCATCAACCCAAAATTCGTACAGGAAAAAAGCTAAGGCAAAGGCATAGGAGATTCTGCAAATGCAATGTAGGAAACAGCACAGGATGTTATGGCAACAACCGAGTGATGTTCTTGCCAGAGTGAAATTCATGTTGGAAAACTGGACTCCTACGCTCACAAGCAGAAAACAAAGCAGAAGGCATATTCAGGTTTTTATCTTTTCTGACTTCTATTATGCTACAAAGCTGACCAAAGCCAAGAAGGAGTCAATATCACCGTTACATCTCATATGTATTGCTGGGAACTTCTGAAGAAGAGGGAGGAAGGTCTCAGTCTGATGCATCTGTAGGGCCCAGCTCCCCAGTGGTCAGCTTGCTCCTTGGGACCTTATTGAAGAGAAGCCAAAGAAAGAGCTGTCAAACCACAAGGGCAGCATTTAAAACCCACTTGGTTCCCATTACTTGGACCAAAACCTGCCAAAATAACAGGTCAGAATAAGCGCTGGTCTCGAAGGGGAGGACATCAGCAGTGAAGAACATTTTCCAGCCTATGCCATGCAGATTTCCCAGACAGAGTGTGCTTTTCATTATTGCTCTAATGATATATGTATACATGGGTGACCACGTCCAACACACAGCTCTAACAAGGGAAGGTTAATGCATTGACTGAACAAGGACTGCAGCGGGAATAACAAGCACAATCATTTGAAAATAATTAGAGCTCTTTCTCAGGGGAGAAGATTCTTTCTCCTTCCTCAAGGTTTTCTGTATATTCCTCCTTTTCAATTAGTCTGTGCAATTTCTTAATTCATAACCTATATTCTGTAGGTGGGATTTTCCAACCTCCTGGCTGTTTATAGCAATTAGGGTTGCCTCTGTAATGATATCATGTCTATTTCAAAATGTTTATCACTCACCACTTTAGCCAAATTTCAAAGCATAGCTGTTGCCTGGCAACAGAAGAAAGCTGGCTGCTGTTTCCTGAACAGAAAAGCAGGAGCGTAATCACCTGATGTCATCATGTTCACTGATAATTAAGCAAATTGTGTTCAAGGAAATGCCTTATATTACAGTTACAGGAATGATTTTTGCTTCCACCTGAAGGATCAGATCTTGGCTGCTCCTCTGGGCAGCCTGAAAAACTTCATGTTTGGTGAAAAGTCTTACTCCTATGTTCCAGTAGCCCCGGAGAGCCTCAGAACTGCGACCCAGACCAGGCCACGTGAGAGAGGGAAGAATCACACTTAGACCTCTTGAAATTCATCCCAACGCCCCAGCCCCAACAAGAGGGCTACCAGAACCATTTGCTGATATTTTGTCTAGGTCTCCGTGGCCCTCTCTGCTTCCCATGGCCTGGAGGCCTACCTGGGTCCGAGGTCCTGTGCACACCCACGGCTCAGGGACCCACCAGAAATGATCCTCGAGGCCTGCGCTCCCCAGTGGTCCCCTTGGCCTCAGTTTGGGTGGATTGACTCCCAAGTGTCTCTGGATGCAATGTGCTCTAGTAATAGCACTGATGATCCCAAGGAAGCCTAGTCCCGTTGTGCAAGGGAAGATGAGAACTGAGTCCTCCAGAGCCCTTCCCAGCGCCCACAAGAGGAAACCATGGGCATCCTGAACAGTTTAGTCTTCATAAAATAAGAGCAATTAATTTTAATCCCCACTAGATGGTGCAGGAAGTCAATAAATGTCAATCGTCCTCTAACACTGGACTTGACTTTCAAGCACTTCCATATTCCACTGCAATACCTCATCAGATGGTGTCTCTCATGAAGCCCTAAGCAGAGCTTGTGCTGGAATCTGAACAGCACCTGACCTGCCTGCAGTGCAACAGAAAGAGTTGGAAAACACCTTTTGGGCATAGCTCTGTGTGTTTATACAGCATATTATTATTATGAAGAATAATAAAAACAATGCTAATAATAATACCTATATAGAAATTACTTGTAAGACTAAACAGAAATTTAGTTCTGTTGACACTCAGAACTTCTTTATGAGATTTAGTAGGAAATGGCATCCTTTTTCTATGATAAGAGGGTTTAATGTATCAAAAGACAAGATCTGTTTTCTTATAATTACACTGTAAATGATTTGAAAGTACAGATTGTACAGCTTCTAGTACAAATGGTCTAATTCATGGTTAAAGACCTCCAAGATTCTGGAACAATATAAAAATATACGTAAAGATAATAAAATCCTGATGTTTTTTATAATTATTTCTGTCTTGCAAGATTACAAGAGCTTCAAAACCCTATTTCAGCTTTCTGAATCTCAGGCCATAAACTAGAGGAGTATTGCAGGATCAATATGCAAGTTATTTAGAAGACTGTTTGATGCACATATGACTTTCTGTAACACTGACACATGGCAGCATGTAGATCTAAAACCAACAACAAAACATGCATACGCTTGGGTAAGGATGAAAGAGAGAATGGACATGGCAGATGTTAGCTGGATCACAAAATGCTTAGCTGGAAGGCACTCAGATACTCTGTGGTGATGAAGGTGGAATAACATCCTGTATAGATGAGAATGCAATTTACCCAAGGAGCTTGCAAGCAAATAATAATAATAATAATAAAATATACAGTACCATACTCATGAAACAAACCCTCTCTCTTTAGTCCTAAATTTTGCCATGAGGCAGTGCTCCTAAAAATCTAAATCTATATGGGTCAGAAGAGTTTCCAGCTCTCTGAACACAAATCAAATCCAAAGAGATAATGAGCCAAACAGGGACATTAATTATTTTTTATGTTGTCATTTATTTTGAGACATTTAATTAATGTCATAAAAATATATAATATACATTTTCAATAAAGAATTCAAAGTACCACAATCAAATATCACGTGACCTTAGTTTCATTATGAAAAGTACCTGGATTCAATAAAAAGAGGACATAGCTTTATCCTAGACATAAATTTGGTTCAGGCAGCAATATTGAGAGAGGTTAAATGGTAAAGAAAACTAATCTCTTAAGGCAATATGAATCATAGGAAAAGAGGTTGTGGTAAAGCGATAATAAAAATCACAGCTGTAATTTTGTTCTCCCAGAACCCATGACTACTAGCCACTACAACACTGCCAGTGCCTCCGCACCACAGCGATGGAATCATAAACCTGACCAAACAGGGACCGAATCTGCAGTGTTTGTAGGTTACACATGGAATTGAAGGCAGGGGTAGATGCCATCTGCTCCGTATTAGGCAATGAGCATCTCCTTAACATGGCTGGCTTGCAATCTTCAAAGTGCCACTGGGGTAAAATGTCACGAGCACATCATCTTCTGATGTCAAATGGTGCAGCAGCAACGTTTCAGTGGAGCTGTGCCAGTTTACCCCAACTGACAACTTGGTGACATATATTTCCAATTAGAATAGTTGCTTGCTTATATTTCTGAAGCCAGTTTAGATTAATCAAAGATGGTTTAAAAGTCATCCTTTACTCCTCACTGTTTATTGTCTTTGCTGTCAGCCTGAAAGTGAGACTACACCAAATGAAGTGAGTTGTCTTTATTGCCATTTGCACAACAGCTTTAGATTTTGATATGCTTAAAATCTAGAGTCAAACAGCAGAGATCCACCTCTTGGGCAGCACATCTGGTCAGTTGTTTGGATTCTGGAGCATTCATCTACAGACAAGTATGGGAAACCTTCCTGTAGTTCTGCTTCTATTTCAGTTGTCTCCATTCTTTATCTTAAACTTCAGCATGTTTTGGGTTTACATTTTTTAATAGTCTCTTTGAGGAGTCAAATTAGATCTGAAGAAATATTTCATAAAGTAACTCTTCTGCTAATGCACTGATGCCATCACAGACAGCTAGCTGCTGTGTGTGAGTGCTCAGCACAGCGGTAAAGGCTTGCCACAAAAAGGCCTTTAATTGTTTGAAGTTGAAGCAACACTAGCTGTCTGCTAAAACTTGCTTTTTCTACAGAACATGATAAATGCCTCTAGGAAAGAATGAGCAAAAATAAATAAATTAAATAAATAAATAAAAGGAAAAACAATGTCCTTTTTCTGCAGATTTATTTTGGTTTACTTTAGTCTTCTGACTCCAAACTGGAAAAACACAATAATGTGAGGCAAGCCTGTCAACCCACAGTGAAAAAAAGGCTGTGTCTTGAAACCAGTGCTTCCTGAAGGGTGGAGCTGCAACATGCTCTCACACATTTACAAAGTAGATGACTCCCTCATTAGGAAAATGCAGGTTGGTTTCCCTCCTGGCATCAGAAAAAACTTGCTTTAAATGATCATTCTGAATGACAGCATTGCTGAGAAGCTTATGAAGAGAAGACTTAGATTAAATCTGCTTCTTTAACAAATCAGTTTGTCCCTGTATTTTCCTGATACCTATATGAAAATCTTTGCTGCACATACATTATCCTGCTATGAGCTGCCTAAAACCATAATGAGTATCTCTGGAATGCCAAAGGCACTAGCTCCGTCTCATATCTGAACCTCTTTGATGAAAACATGAGATGCATAGTCTGGAATTGTGTTGGCTCATGAGGAAAGGGTGATACTTCCCAGGAATGAAAATCCCACCTCTGTTACTCACCAGCTGGATGAGGACAGCACCAGCTCATATTCCTGACAATTTCCATATATTGGCATCAGACAGACTATGAAATGGATGAAAGTCGAAACCTTCTGCAGTGAGGTCTCTCCGGATTTGGTGCTCATGAAGAAAACGAGAAAGAGTGGGACCGAACTCTTTTAGGCCCTTGAGCAAACCAGGGACCCAATGTCATGCTGGCTGTTACATTTCCACTAAAATATTGGACTTATTCATAATTTCTCTAGCCCTCTGACTATTTATTGCCTGACCCTGAGGAAGTGTTCCAGCATCCCTCCTTTCCCATCTCCGTAGCAGCCCTGCAGCGACACTCAGGATTTATTCCTTCTTGAAAATACAGACTAAGTCCTAGATATGATCACACTCCATCACCTCTCTGTACAGAAGCTGTCTTCACATTCTGCTATATTCCCTGTGTGTTTCCATATTATTTTAAAACTATTTTTTGTTTAATTACATTACCTCTGCTTTTATAAGTGTTAGTTTGTCTGATAACCAAAATACAGTCATTGACGTTGTACTTTTCAGTGCTTAATACCGAACCAGGTCTCCTGTATGCCTGCTAGAGGAACAGATGTAGCACAGCTAGTGCTGCCTGGGTAATGGGAGCCCAGCAGCCAGGCAGAGTGCTGTACTCAGGTATATTTTACACAATCCAGAGCACTGGCAAATAACAGTACGAAGCAAAACAATAGCTACCTTATGAAATACACTCTAAGTACTGCCTAATGAGAAAATACCTGTCTTCAAGATGTATATCTGTCAAAGGTCTTTATTAGATAAAATCAGCAAATTCTCTTCAGATGAATCCTCTTGCAGCCTCAATAGCTGCAATATCTGCTCATTCTGGCTGCAATGTTAAATCCGTTTGCTTCTCACACTATAATCCCCTCTTATAAACAGTCAATGGCAATTCTTATACAACACTAAATGATCACAACCTCCTTATTTTAACTTCAGTAGCTAATCCAGTCAGATAGCAAAAATGAGGGGGTTCCACTTGCCTTTTGAACAACTGCTTTTCATGGCCTGTTGAGCTATTTCCCGATTTAAAGAAAGGAGCTTTGCAAATCAGAGCTGCATTTGTATCACAGCAACTACAGCACAGCCATCTGAGAAGGAGCAGCACGCATGCACGCAGCAGCCACAGCAACAAACAGCTCTCTCTGCAGCAGGAGGTGACAATTTCATGAACGTATGTCACGGAGAATAACCTAAAAAAAGCAATAGCCCTTGGTGACAAACTACCGTAGGTCTTCTGCACATTTAAAGCTATGCACTACAGGACCAAGCATGGGAGCAGGGGTCTTTTAATGAAAAAACACCAGTTTCCTAGAAACCAAAGGTAATGATCTTCCATAACACTCTCCTATGGCACTTCCTCATCTTACATTTCTCCCTCCTCACACCCTCTGACTGGTAGAAACAGGCAAAGATGTGGTAGTAATAAAACATTGACTGTCTGCTTTGTCTTCAGACTGAGGTGACGGCATGGATCTCTGCAGAAAACAAAAAGTTACTGCAGATGATGTAATTTTAAAACCATCTGTTGTAATTTACTGAATAATGAAGCGAATCCTTGCTCTCCCTGGCCTGAGCGCAATTTGCCATTGTTCTGGCACACCCCTACGGTGCCACTAGCCTCTTCTAGACATCTCCGGGTGCAACGGCACACAGGTGGATTATGGTGCTGCAGCCCTCCCAGGTGACTGTCCAAACACTCCTCATCCATGGAAAATGTGAAATACCCAAAGTTATTTCAGCCTCTGCTCAGAAACATTACAACAGAGTCAGTTTTGCAACGCTCTCATAGGAAGTTGTCTCCACCTCCCCAGTGTCTGCTGTGCGGGCAGGGAGAGCCAAGATCACACTGAATATGTGGCAAACCTGAGTAAAACTGGAGTCACTGGGGATTGATTGACTAAGGTTCAGATGCAATTCAAAAGGTAAAATCATATGTTACCTCACCAGCCCTCCTTTTATCTTATATAGCAACTTGGAATTCTTTCCCTCTTCTCTTTTTTAATGCCTGTTCACTTCCTTTGATGTCTGAAATAAAAATCAGCATGCTGGAAATATTGCAGTCAATGCGTGGGAATCCAACCATCGCCTTACTATTGGGATCCCATCTGATTTCAGGTGCATGGACCTCCTACTCCACACATCAGCTGCTAGATTTTGCTTAGAGTCTGAAGAAAATAGTATGAGAAAAAGCTAAATTAAAGAAATAGCCTGATCTTGGCTGAATATCCTGCTCCTAGTGTAGGCAGGTTTATAGCTCACCAGTAGCTGCAGCCTTCACTCTCTGCACTTTTCTCCTCCTTTATGTCCGCAGCTCCTTTCCATACGGACAGGCGTGAGGACGTTGGGTCAGTAAGCACCAAAGCACACGAGTATGCTGACACCAGGCATGAAGCGTTGCACAGGGAGGCTGGGAAGGCATTTTACAGCGTACCATTTCAAGTGTGGAACACCAGATATTTTCTTTCCTTTTGTAGCTTTCTTTAAGAAGCCTCCGTGGTGCGAGCTGCTGATTCAGCATTGCGTCCTGGCAAGCTGTGGTGCAGTGATGGTGTGAAACCAAAACACAGGACACAAGACCAGAGCAGATCCTTACAGCAAAGACAATTTTTGTCTGTGGCAGAAAATGATCACGCAGGCCTTCGGACCACTGAGGTTTTCTAAGGCGGCAAGCAAAACAGTGCTGCAGGAGTAAAGCAGGGCACACCGTCTGGGACCACAGGGGTGGGCTGCCTCCTGAAACGCTGCCCGGCTTGTGTACGACAGCCTCTGCGGCCACGGCTGCTTGCCTTCCCCAGCACCATTTGCCAACTTTCATTTTTTGGCACTCAGCGCGGAGAAAATTTTGCTTTTTGCCAGGTGAAAGGCATTCGCTGAACTGAGGGTGTTTGGTAGTAAACTCTTTCTAGAGCTCTGTTTAACGTTACTTGGATCTAGTGCAGTTTGTCCATCTGCTCACTAGCTGCTGCGTCCCTTATGGGTGCTGAGACGTTAGCAGCAATTCAGTCTTCAGTTTTATGGCCCCCATTATTTTCTTCTCTCTTCTCAGGCATTCTGCTGAGCAGGTGCCTTGCTGATTTCAGTATATGAGCTTGGATGCAGATGCCACGGCCTGAAAGACATTTCAATTCCTCAAAACACAGGCATTTTTCAGCAGTTTTTTGGCAGCCTGTGTCAATGTCTTTGAACACACTTTTTGTTTTGCTTTGGATCTCTCCTCTGAGCCCTTTGTCACAGGTTTTGTGCCACCAGTACAGGAACAGATCTGTTTTAGATTAAAGCAGTAGCTTTTCCGTAGCCTCTACAAACTGAAATTTCAGCCTGTCATTTTTCTTCAGTGTTCTGCCCGTAATTCGCATTGTCTGCAGCAACAGGGTTGTGTCATCATCTGCTTTTAATGGCTGCCAATTTCCTTTCTTCTTTCGCATAGCTCAGAGGAAGCAGGGCTAACCTGGCAGGCCCAGATCTGCCTGTCTTTCCCTTTCATTTTTGCTTGCTCCTGCCTGCTTTCGTGTCCAGTATTACTTTGGACTTTGTAGACTGCATCTCTGTGAGGTTCTGCAAGCAATTCATGTCAGGAAGGTGCGCGATATCAACCTTCAAATCACCACAGCATAGTTCAATTCTTTATTTATTTATTTATTTATTTTGGCAACCTGTAACGTAAGGACTTCTGTAGCTGCCAGTAGTGCTTACATTTCCATTAGCCAAAGCATAGTCCATGATCGTTTTTCTTTGCAGTCTTGCACACTTCCCGCACTGACTTCTGGATAGCAGCAGAAGCTGCCTCCAGAACTGAAGAGCTTATCACAGCAGCATTCATAAATCAGCTCTTGCCTTTAACCTTAAGCCAGAGCTCTCAGTGTAAGACAAAGTGGTGCCAGACCACACAGTTCCTCCATCTCGAAGATGGAGGTATAAGCTTTGGAGCCTGGCTTCGTTCCCGGGCAGATGCCAGCCCTAGACACATCCTGCTCGGAGGGGTCAGCCAGCTCTGGCTTCTCTTGCTTTGGCTGTTGTTCAGCACGGGATTCATAGTACAGCTTAGTGACAGATGTAATAAACCCCTCTCTCATCTGCCTCCCATTGCTACCAAAGGAACATTATGGTTTTTGTCAGCTATTTCTTGACCCTCTCATCTCTTTCACTGCTTAACACAGCTTCTAGCAAAGCATTGCCATCAAATCTTGTCTGATCTTTTTTCCCCTTAGGAACCAAGGCAAAAAAAAAAAAAAAAAAGCTTAAATTGGGAATTCAGCTCATCTAAGTGCTCCTTCTCCCTTGTTGTCAGTTAAGGTATGTATAAAATTGACGGCTGAGGTTTTTTTTATTAATTTACTTATAGTAACAATTATTTAGCACTCCTCCACAACTACTGCAAAGTCAATGTGAGTGAGTTAATAAACTACACGCGCCATCTTTGTACCAGCAATGTGGCCTACAAATAAGTGGCCTGACAGCTGATGGAAGCTTTTAGGACCCGAAGCTCTTCCAGAATGGTCAGCAAGAGGCATTTCCAGGAGCACAATTCCAGCTAAGCCTAAACCTGAGTCAGAAGTTCTGCCGTTTAAATGCAATTTAAACTCCACCTGCTGGCTGAGCTCCTTAGTGGCATCATGTCTGCACACACAGTAAGGGTGCTTAAGCATCCTCTTTCAGTGGTTAGGGGCTTAAGGAAAATCTCATGATACATCCAACAGAGAAAAACACTAGGCAAGTCTTTCTGAAGTGATTAATGACTTTTATAAGTCTGTTTAATAGACACGTCTAAAAGATCTGATTTGCAAACTCACTAATCACTTGCAAAAATGTTGGCCAGAACAGCATAGAACTATTGAAATACAAATGGGTCTAAGGAGAAGCAAAAAATGTCCTCTCAGTTCCAAAAAAAAAAAAAGAATATATTTCCTGAAGAAGGTTTGAGTAACCAGATGTTGTTTCATTTGCCAAATCCAGTTTCTACAGATATACTTCAGATAATTATATAACAGTGGACTTAATTGTACATACACATGCAGAACACGATGCATGCACATGATAACAAGGGCAATGAGACTGGTGCAGAAAGTGGATGTTTACTTCATTGAGCATTCCTGTATGCCTATGTTTTTACAAAACCATGCATTGAAAGAAAATTAGGGTTTTGTTTTTGTTTCTTCATTTTAGTACCTAAAAAGTAACTTCAGTGGAAAAATAATATATAGAGCTGTTAAAGAATACGAGGTATGTTCAAGAGAAATGCTGTGCACTACTAAATGTTTCCATCTGTGATAAGGGTAATTTAGCATAAAACTGCACATCTCTTATTTTCTAAAAACTGGCCAGACCTTAGAAAAATGTTATTATATTAATGAGACAGAAACCTCTGAGAATTCAGTGCATAGCATATAAGGAAATAAAAGAACAATTTAAGAGGCATATTCCCAAGCTATGGGGGTTGTCCACAACAATCAGTACACTCAGCAAGTCACCAAATACCAACTATTTCCTTTTCAAAATAGTACATAGAAAGGTTTATATTTTCATTTTCTTTCATAGTCATATTTCGTATTCATTTATTATCCAATAAACAGTTTATGTGACTGTATTTCTAATGCATGAATTGTTCGGAAAGCGTTCACCACTACTATCACCTGGAGAATGCTTTGCTTTCCATGGTTTGAAGTGCAGGACAGGTCAACTGACACATGAGACTAATTCTGCTTGCCTGGTTGATCCACAAGCCTCACAATGACCTTCTAGGCACCTCCAAACAAATATCCTTGCATATTTCTAATCAATACTCACCCAATGCTTTCCTTAAGCCACTTTTTATGAACAAAAATGTCATCAGATGAATTAGCAGGAAGCATGTAGAAGGGAATAACATATCTCGAAACAAATTGTAGGGCTTTATGTAAATATGGCAACAAGGAATATTTTTCTGTCAAAAAAGAAAAAGAAATCTCTTATATTTATACATTACAGACACCTGCTTATTCTTATTGTGCCTAGTAACATAATGTGAAGACGACAAAAAGAAGTCTGTCTCACATCTCTGGCCTTGTGCTTGAGTTCAGGATAGTGATGTTTTCCTGCCTTTGTAATGGTTAAAATAATGTGTTCCTTCTTCCAAGGGCTATGTAGAAGGATGGACTCATTTGCTTGGTGATACACAGTTGGTTGCACCCCATCAGAAGCAGTACATCACAGCACAATCATATCACAAAGCCCATGAGGAAAAAAAAAAAGGAAAAAAAAGGAAAAAAAAGAAAAGAAAAACCCCGTAATAATCATCGGGCATCTCATTAACATGTGTAAGCTCTTTAAAAGCACGAGTTCTGAATAGTTGTCAAGAAACCAAGACTTAGTTAGGACTAATTGGTTATGGTTCATACCCTCAGCATCTGCTCAGTGTCAGCCCACACAGCCTATCTGGAACGAGCAGAAGCAGTGACGAAGCCTGGCCCAGCAGCCAGGTAGTCAGCGCTGCTGGAGGTTTGGGCTGCCAAGAGGCCGGGGTGCAATACAGGTGATTCCCGTAGAGGGAGATGTTGCTTTGTTTCTTCCTTATTTTTTCTGTCCACGCCATGGGAAAATCTTCATGTGTTCCAGTCACCACACAGACACCTCTCAACATGTAGGTTTTTAAGATGAGCAACGCACGCACTAGAACTTGTCATTCATGTATATTCCTGAAACGAATTTTTCCACTGTCCTCTCGTACAGCTTTTCTTCCAGTTTCTGCTCCACTAAGGGCTGAAGAAAGACTGTTACAAAGTCTGTGGCAAATCTTGCTGAGCCAGCATTACTAAATTTACGGTTCATGTCTGTTTCCTTAGCCCACCCTAACTACGTTTCCCAGGCAGGGCTCGAGTCAGCAACCGGCCCGACAAAGCCGCAGGGCGGCTGCTGCGTTCCCAGCGCCACCCAGCTCTGCGGGTCCTTCCGCAAAGCCCGCTGCGGCCGTGTCGCCAGGCGCTACTTTTGACACAAACATGCAGGAACAATTCGTATTTCAGTCTCCATCACAAACAAGCGTCCAGCACCACCATTTCTTCTTTTGAACTCCCTTCCCTGCACAGAGAACATACTTCAGAATAAACAGAAGATGCAATGGTCTCTCTGATATGAAATAATTTATGAAGTTCAGTTTAAACTGAGGGTGTCAGCCTCTAGTAATCTTTTGTTTGCTATGAGAGTGATCATCGTATCGGCAAATTTTGTTTAATTTAAAGAGTAGGGTTTGTCTCATGAAATGAATATGAAAGCCCCCAGTTTCAGTGCTGCCTGGTATTATGGTAGACGCCAAATCTCTTGACTCCTTCATGAACTATATTCTATATAGTCTGTTGTCCAGCGCAGGAGCTTTTTAAATTAATATTCCTCTGAGAGGTGATCTGATTTTGCTCTTGAAGGCAAAGAAATAGGTCCATTTTAAAAATAACCTGTTATTTGAAGTGATGCATCATAGAGCTTTCATGCAGAAGAGCAGTTAGTGAAGTATTCCATAGCAACAGCCACATCTTAATAGACGATCATCTCCTGGATATCTCCCGGACATCTCCCTCTGCATTTCTGCAATTACCAACTCCGTCTCCTACCATCTGCAATTACATAAAATCCCTCCAGCAGCTACAGCTATTGCTTACATGGAAAACTAACGTTGGGGAAGCTATGGGATTTAATAACTAAAAATAAGAAATATGAGTTATTACTGCATGACTATCCACCAAGCTTTCCACCAGCTACCAGGAACCACTGAGCAGATCATCATGGGGAGTAATTTTGAATCCTCTGGCTTAATGATGTAAATCATAGCTCTTAGATTTAATACTTCATTTGCACAAAGCACAGAACTTTCCCCAGCCACTTGACTTTCAATATGCAGTCATGCAAGAGGCTGTTTTGAGTACCAGAAGAAAATGAGCTGCATTGCTTAATGCACAACCCGAATCAGGTTATGCTCAGAGCAGAGGGCTGACTACACGTAAGAGGCAGACAAGTGTGCCTGTTCTCTGCGCGCTCCGGCGTGCTTCAGTCTTATTTTAGAGCACGCTTTTTCTGTACTGCTGGGAGACAAGCATTTACGTTTCCTGATGTCACTGCGTCATACTGCAGTTTTGCTACCAATTTTATAACTCTAAACAGCATTTCACTTTTATTTTGATGAAGTATGTTTTGAAATGCATTAGGTAGCTTTTACTTTGAAGAAGCAGGTTTTGAAATGCATTATATTGGAGGTTATAATTTTCCCTACTCCACAGATTAATTATGATTTTACAGATTTTGGCATGTTTTGGAATCACAGCATCCATTAGCTGTATAAATGACTTCACAATCTTGGTTAAAAAGTCCAAGTATCATAGTGGTTTTCATCTTCCAGATTTGAAATGGGGAAAGTTTGCCTTCCTTTAAGTGACATTATTTTAAAAATTTTCAAAGCAATCAAGGATTTTTTTTTTTTTTTGTGATAGGGGACATAAGTATTGATAAAAATTTGCATAGATTTTATTTTTCTAGAAAAAAAGCAATTACAAAAATGGCATAGATATTCAAAAATGTGGTTGTCACAAATTTCATTTTTGTGAAAACACAAAAGGTAGCCTGCCTACAAAAAAAAGGTTTGGAACAAAAGAAGTCAATTATCTGTACTAACTCCTTTCTGTTTACCAGCCTGAAAAATGAATCCTAGACACACACTTGTGCTCTGAAAGTATTAATCTAACCATAACATATTAGCACCAGTTGGCACTTCTGCTACCGAATAGCATGTCTGGCAATAATATAGAGTCGACAGTGCCTTGAGAACATTAAGGCAGGAAAAAATAGTTGTTTTCTATGTTCAGAAGAGGGTGAGTACACTCACAATTTTTGGGACCTGAATGTCAAAGCAAAGAGAGACTATCTGAAAATGGAATTAATTCTGTTCACCTGTGGTTGAGGATGGCTGGATGTAAAACAGCAGCTCACTTCAACAAGTCAGCTGTTGGTTTTTGAAGCATGCTGGAAACCAAACTGCAGTTCTTTGTTTGGTTATGTAATGAAGCTAGAAAGGGATCATTATGATCAATGGCTCTGACCCTGCCCAAAGTAGGTATCAAAACTCATGCCATGGTTCCAGCATCACTTCCAGGCATTTGTGGTCAATCTCACTTGCAGAAGCTCCTGATCTTGATGGGTTATTTTTGAATAATGAGGAATCTGCATATCTTCACGGTGGCAGGAAACCAGAGCAAAGTGAAAGAAAAGACCTGTTCCACACACATTCAATTTCTGTAGTGCAGAATTTCTCATGACAGTAACAGCCACGGTGGATTACAAAAATCTATATGAAAGCCGGAGTCAGCCCTCTGGAAATCACAGTTAATACTCTCTGCTGTCAGTAGGGATGGATACTAGGTCTGTGCGTTGCATTAAAAGCGTGATGAGCATTGACTGGATTTGGTAGGAGGTCACCGTGCCCGTCTGACACAGAGTGCAAGGATGTCGATAGCTTTACACTTACTACAGGTACATATATGTGATTGTTGCCTGGCTTTAAGGAGTTAACTGAAGCATGGATTAGTGGTACAGTCCGCAGAAAGAGAGTAGACTAAGCAGCTGAAAGAGGTTCAGATAGCCGCTCCAGAGAAGTAGGTCACGCCTGAGGAATTTGAACTTTCTCTTGACCATGTGAAGGTGGAAGGAAACCAGCAGGGATCTGCTGGCTTTGCACACTAAATCCTGAGAAAATATTTCAGCAAACTGAAGTAACCTAGGCCATGTATTCTGAATATCCAGTATAATAAACACACAAAACCACCAATGACAAATGATGTGATGCATTCAGAATTAAGACAGCTATCCCAAAGTGAAAACGCTTATCTAAGTTTAAGGGGATTACATCAGCCACAACCCTTCCCACATTGCTCCGTCCCCTCCCAAGTAATATTTCCTTCTCTGCCACCTATGCTGCATAAACAAGTTAGGTGTTTAGATTCTCAATCACTCAAAACTATCTTCTGTAAATAGTCCCTTGAGGTTGCTCAAATTGATTATAGAGTCAGGGTGTCAAAATGAAATAAGAACACAAGAATGTAAGAATACAAACTGTTTATATTAATCATAAAGGCAGCAGAGCTCTAGGAAAGGTGCTTTTTATCATTCTATATCTAAATAAATACATTACTAATCTGGCAAAGGGAATAAAACCTAAGCCAAGGTTTGTTTTAGTGAGGTAGTTTATGTAGTGTAGTTTTACAGACTTTTGTAAGCAATGCTCCCTTTTAGACAATCATTTGTGCCACACTATGTGCTTTCAAAGCCAGCCAAAATGAGCCCTCTTTGCAGACCCAACAGACATTCGGTGTGATAAATCTGTGTTTTGGTGGGAGGTAAGGCAGTTAATGTTAACATTAAAATGATCAACAGCAGCCTCTGCACTAGCATCCTACTCCACAGTCAAATTTTTCAGTCTCTCTGTAAGCTCAGGCAGCTGTCACTCCAGAAATTCTCACCAGTTGTGTTTGGAAAGCTTTCTTCAAAACCACAAGATCCAGAGATTCCCTTTAAAAAACAGACAACACGAACGATGACAGTAGAAGGGCACAGAAAGCAACGTATGATGGCTCTGCAGATAGCTCCATCTTCACCTGGTTGCAGTGTATCAGCCCCATTGGACAAACACAGTTGCAGATTCTTTAAATTCCATATAGACCTTTGCAGCTTATTGTGTCAACTGAGATATTTGGGTTTGTTTGTTTGTTTTTAAATAACATTTTTGTGGGTGACAGCGAAACGGGGTGGGAAGAGCGGAGCACTGGAGGAGCAGTTCTGCTCTGTGCGCTGTGCCAGCCTGCGGGAAGGGTGCCTGTGTGGGCAAGCGAAGAGGAGCGAGCTCGGCTGCGGTGTGAATGCGGAGGAGGAGGTGGGAGAGAGATGGCGTGTGTGGATGGGAACAGTGGGAAAGCAGAGCGTGTCCTCAGCTGTGTGAGATGAGGCACGGCAGATGGCCTAATAAGTACTGTATCCATATCCTTAGGTTAAAGGCAGTCAGGGACTATACGGTGCTTTACTTAGCAGGGAGTCTTTGTTAGGCAAAACCGCGTGTGTGAATAGCGTTCAGTTTGCAATTAGCGCTCAGGGAGCACAGTCGGACCGTGGTTGCATTTGACGGTGTGCTGCACTGAAATGTAATGAGGGATGTCTTGGGAGACCAGGAGTTTAGCTGCACTAAAACACAGGCCAATCCTCATCATTTGCATGTATGAGAACGGCAAAATTATAGTAACTGAGCTTGGTTGGCAGAATTGCACACAACTTTGCTGTTGTGGGCCGCATGCGCTGCACACAGCTTTGCCTTTATTCCAGAAACCTTTTTGAGTGATGTTTCTCAGACCAGGGGCAATATTAACCTTCACTTCTTTGTCACAGCCCAACCTAGGTGCCTAGTTTTCATTCTTCCTTTATACCCCTCTCTTCCTTTCTGCTTTGTTTTTCATATGACAAAGGTTCTGTGAATATGTGCTGATACTGAGCAAAATAAGGAGAGCTGGAGCACGGGGGTTGCTGACAGAGAGAGACTGCTCGCCTCTACCGGCTGTTCCTCAGTCCTTCTCACCCCTTTCCCCAAAGGGTTAACAGCAATGATGCTGTGCCACAGTGCCTGTCACCTGTCACAGCTCCAGCCACCAAACAGCAAGGAACACTGGGGAAAAGGCGACGGGCCACGTCCCACACCAGGCACTGAAGAGGGGGAGCAGAAGGGCCTGGCAGCAGCTGGAGGACGGCAGGAGCGGGGAGCGCGCTGAGGGGATGCCAGCCGGCGCGGGCAGGGGACACGGGCAGCAGTGAGCTGGCTCTCCCGACGCAGCAAGGTGCGCTCACGGACATCTCTGCCTCCACAGCAGAAATTCCTCCAAAAGCTCCGAGGCCTCCATAAAATGGCAGCTAGCCGGTTTTGTACAGTATGAGAGCAGAAAGAGCATTTCTTGCAACAGCAGTAACGATTCAGTCACTTGTTCTCTTCCCCCTGAACAAGAAACTTCATTCAGGGAAGAATGCGGCATTAACCCTCTGCTTTGTCCTTCTCCACCTCCTCTTCCCTGCCTTTCCGCTGAAGATTTAAGAGCGAGCACATTTTTACACAATGGCCTGGCTAGGGGCTGGGAGAGGGGCAAGAAGCAGCTGTGGACGATGCGGCGCCAAGGCCCTCGCTCCACGCAGGGACGGGGCTGTCAATGAAGGGGCCGGGCGCCCGCCTGGCAGCCAGCTGCCGCAGGGGCTGCAGCTCGGCGCTCCCCGGCTGCGGAAACCGAGGGCAGGTGCCTGCTCGAGGCCTCCCCCCGCCGCTGCCAGAGC
>VXAL01011834.1:72511-270758 GCA_013399475.1 Chauna torquata
TTTATTTTTTTGGTTTTCTGGCTGGACATGTTCATGCCAAGTGAATTTTTTTTTTTTTTTTTGCCTCGACAAAAGCAAAGCTTTCTATCTTGATCCTGTTCAGTTGCATGAGCTGATTTTTGAATATCCATTTGTTGTGAATTCTCATAGATGATTGATATTTACTTGTTTACATATTCAGGCAGACTTAAATTGGTTTGTGTTTATAAATTCCAAACTTAGATTTAATTAAATCATTAAACCTGCTACAGTATTTTAAAAAAAAAAAAGATATCTATACATTAGGCCCTCCATTTGACCGCCTGTATCGCAGTCTAGTGATGCTCTCTGTCTAGGGATGCTGCACGCTTCTTCCCCCTGTTGGAAGATTACCTTTAATGAAACAGAACTCTTCAATGACTCAAACCTTTGAACCTGGTAGAAGGGCACTTCCAAAGATGCCCAAAAGTAGGGTCTGACCGAAGAATTCAGATCCAATCTCAGCTTTAAATGCCTTTTCCCACCTACTACTCTTTCAGCTGCATGCCTAAATCCAGTGAGATTATTCTGGAAATTTGATTCAGCTNAACACCATTTAAATCTTTAGAGTTGAAGTAGCATAAAACAGATGTGAAAGGAAAGTTGGCTGCAAGCAATATCCAGCCAAGTAGTTCGGATCCCATCCGGATCCAGAAAGTCTTCATTTCCAGCATTTATAAGTGCTCTGATCTGCTGGGTTTGGATTAGTTTTGTCTCTACCAGTGCTAAATCAAAAAATTATTGCCTATATTGGCTTCAGCCTCTTTGAGGGTCCCCCTTTGGCCAGACTTGTACACCTAGCATAGTTTTGTTACTGTCTGTGCTGCAGGGTCTCTGCATGCACTAGCAATGCTCGATTATTGTTGGAGAGCTGTGAGGAGAAGGCCAGAAGAAAAATTCCACCCTCCATGCCCTCCTCCTTCTCTCTCCCAAAGCTCCTTTTTTGTGGTCCTCAACACCAGTGCAAAGCGTTCTGTTCCTGAAAAGGAAGTGGGGTACCTCAACTTCCCTAAAGGACCATTAGAAAACTGTAATTTCAAAATGAGTTTCCTGTCCAAGGAAGAGGGCTTAGCACTTACAAGAACAGTTCTCCACTGTACAAGGCAGACATTTTAGTTTTATGAGGAACAAATAAAACATTCCTCTGTGCTTTACAGGCATAACACTTTCTTAGACTCTTTAGTTACAAAATGACCTGTCTGCATAGTTATGCTGATCAGTTGCAGAGAACAACACGGTCCAACTGTTTAGCAGTGCCTGACGCAGTAAAGAAGCAGAGGTGGGGGAAGCAGAGGCAAACTGAAAAGTAGTCTGCTGTTTGCGGCAAATCCTTCCCGTACTTTTCAGCCAGTAATAAAGTCTGAGATACAAACAAAACAATTCCTGCTCTAGAGAGGTGGAGATGTTGGCATTATTGCAATGCCACAGAATCTTATTGAGGTCAATGGGGATGTGCAGGGTGTAACCGAGAGCACAGCTTGTCCTTCAGAACGTGATACGCGTCTTCTGTCACAACAGGCAGTTGTATGCTGTACTGAATGCACACTAAACCTCAAATATCTGAGCTGTGGCTTATGAGAAGTATGTGAAAAGGATTATGCAAGCTTAATTCTGTTCTTTGGAGGTGTGGAAAGCACAGTCAGGTTGACCTTACCCTGTTAATCCTGCTTTAAAAATAAATTAAAGTAATTCTTGTCAGCATGAAACGTTATAAGAGTTACTTTTGGGGGCTTAGACATTGTATAGTGTCTTGCCCTATAATAAAGTAAATTGTGCACTTTAAAGAACACAAAAATATTGAAAGCTTACTAAAATCCTCGATGAAACTTAACTGTAGAACATCCAGAAGCAGCTGTAAGTTTTACAGTAGGTGTCATAACTAGCTTGTTATGGGACTTATGATGAAAAATGATTGGAGAATCATGTTAAATTCAGTCTAATGAAAAGCTATAGTACGTGCTATGTAGTACTGCTTAAGATTTACTGTGTTGCAGTAAGGGCATGTGGTCATGTGACCTTTGATTTTTGTCTTTTTCATTTCAAGATTGCTGTCTTAATTTACTTCTGTTTGCCTCTAAAGCAAGCTTATGGAGGGCTTTCATGGTGTATTCAGTTGTTAAATGTGAAAGCATCTCATACACTAGTTCTAATGTTAAATTTTAACATATTTTCATGTCGTAGATGTAAAAAAGGCATTTTCCTTTTCTTTTTTTCTCTTTTTCTCCACACATTTCCAGGTTTACAAAAGGTAGTATACGAAAAGCAATAGTGAAACACAGTCTGTGCAGAGAGAGATGAAAGGTTGTGCATAATGGAGACAGCAATAGCTTGTAACTGCAAAGTCAGATAAACATGTGCTGTCTTTTTTTATTATTCCCCAGACTTTCTTATAATTAATTATGTTCTTTGCCTGAGGCTTGTTGAGTTGAAGATAGATAAGTTAGCAGGTAAAGCTGCAGCCTTGCACTTCATAGATCCTTATAGGACAGCAAGTTAATCTTTCCTAATACCAATAAAAGTCATCATATGCACAGTTGTTAAACATAATTTGTCAGGACTGGAAATTTTTTTCTAAAAGGGTAATCTACTAGGAGCAAACAAACAGGATTTATCAATTACCTTTTCTGGACAGAAACTTCTTCTCAAAGAGGCAAAAAATCGTTAAGTCAGTGTAGCAGTTGAGTTTATATTTTTAATATCCTAACTTCGACATGCGCTTACGTGCTTCCGTAGTGTTACAAATAAGGAACTGAGAATAGCAGCTTTTCCAGTAATAAAAAAAAAAAGTAGAAGCAATGCAATCCAGAACTCGCATTTTCTTACAAGTTTGAGAAAAAACTATAGCTTTTATACATCTAGTACTCTGTCACTTGTAGAAGGGGGGTCACAGGAAATAAACACACAGTAACCTTGAGAAGAACACTGAAAAGTCAAGAATGTAGGGGAATTGCTTTAAAAGGACAGAAATGTAAATATAGTTTAGACCACAGGACTTCAAGTGTGCATTCTGCCTTCAGTGACTACACATAGAAAAGCAAACAATAATTTTATGGTTAGATGTCTCATTGAGGGTATTCCGCAGCAGTCAGGAATAACATTATATGATTCAGATATATTTTTTGCATGGATGCTAAATAACACATACTGATTTTTCTTAATGATCACAATGTAATTAAAAGGGGCTTACTCTTTTCCCAGCGGAAATTCTGGAATTGGCTGGAAATGCAGCAAGGGACAACAAGAAGGGTCGAGTCACTCCTAGACACATCCTGTTGGCGGTAGCAAATGATGAAGAATTAAATCAGGTAAGAAAAAAAAAAACCACTGTGTGAGGGCCTGGATTTCCTTCAGGGTTTTTTAAATTGTCTTTCCATATAGCCGAATTGTAATTCAAGACCTCTGCTTATTGAACAGCCCACCAGGAACAGCTCATTCACTCACTAGCGCGCTATGTAACTAACTAGAGCACTCAGCTTAATTATGTATTTCAGGACGCTTGTAATGTGTGAAAATGCAAGAGAGATGTAGTATGACAGTTGCTTGCCCTATTACAACTACTTCTGTTAAAGACTGGAACGTTGTCATAAACTCTGCAGGGAAGTGGTGGAAATCTTGTACATACTTTGTTTGTTTGTTTGTCTTCTCCCTTAACCAGCTTAGGACTCAGTGGGACCTATCCTGTTCCCATTGAAGTCTGTGGTGACAACCACAAAATTAAGAGCTCTGGAACTTGTGCAAGTCTGTGTCCTTTGCAGATTTCAAGACGTCTAACCTAGCCAAAAAAAATTTAGGCATTATTATTAGTGTTGTGGTGTCAGCCAGAGGCACTGACCAGGATTCATGTCCCTTTGTGTGAGGTGCTGTAAAAATACATCTGAAAAGACGCTTTTGCCAACCCTGTGTATCATGATGGAGCAGAAAAAAAAATCCCCAAACCATCCCCCTTCTGGTTTTGTCTGCAAGTTGATAATACTTTCCATTCATCATTCTCTTGTAAGCTCAGAGCCTCACTGGGTTGTGGTTGGGGAGCAGTAAACGTGAATCAGAAGGTGGGAATACCTGAGGGACTTTGATATCACCGTTTGTATCCTCCCTAATACTGAATTAGTCCCAGTTAGATGTTTAAAAAAAAAAAAAGGGGGGGGGGGGTGGAGTGTTAAAGTGGTTTTAAATACAGAACATGATTTATTTCACCTCTGCTTTTAAAGGCTTGAATGAACTGCACACTTTTGAGTATTGATCTGCTTTTCTTCAACTACATAAAGATTTTTTTGAAGAAAGACTTCCAGGTATAGAGATTTGTATAAATGTTACCCTCCATTTGAAGTTTCTTTTTCTAAGAAATCATTTGTTTAAAAAATGCCTGCTCAAGAAAATTCAGCAATGGAGACATATATTGTGTCGCCCACAGTGTGGTACCTATTGCAGTCCTGTACCATGGACTTTGGTGTCCCATCCATCAAAAAACAGGGCAGCCACAGACATGAGGGCATTGCAGGGCAACCTGTTTTCTAGTAGCCGGGTAACAGTCTTCATTGTGTGGCTTCACAGCTTAATGAAGAAACAGCTCTTGTGTGAGCCCAAGTGACATTTACAGTAACAAGCATATGTGCAACAGGAATACATATTCCCTTTACAGTTACACCTTAGTACATGGTCAACTTTTTTTCTGATATTTCAGACATTTTGTGTCTCTCTTCAAAGATATATGCTGAGAAACATACAAGAATTGGTTAAAACTCAAGACAATGTACAAATTTTGCAGTAAATGCCATTTTCTATTTATTGCTGAGTAAATGCTGGAATTTGTCATCTGCAACTTTTATTTTTTTGTTAGCTATTGAAAGGGGTCACCATAGCCAGTGGTGGCGTGTTACCCAATATTCACCCAGAGCTGTTGGCAAAGAAGCGGGGATCAAAAGGAAAACTGGAAGCCATCATCACTCCACCTCCAGCAAAGAAGGCAAAGTCTCCAACACAGAAAAAAACTGTATCAAAGAAAACAGGCGGCAAGAAAGGGGCAAGGAAATCCAAGGTAGAGTAATCAGTTTATTTGAAACCCAAACAAGCTTAGTTGTGGTAGCTGTAGGGAGCATCACGTAGGGTAGTTCAGTGTGTTGTTACCAACAGTGATTTCAGTAGCAGCGCAAGCAAATGCTGAGGGAGGAGTGCAGCCCAGTCCCTAGGGTAGATGGAAGATGTGGCACAGGTCTGCAGGACAGGCAAGCAAGTCATGAATACTCTGTTCTTCATATAGTCGTTGGGTGGGCGCAGGCTGGAGGCACCAACAGGCAGAAGAGGGTGTATGGGGGCTATACTAGAGTCATGGCTTACTGGTGAGCAAACGAGATCTCACGTAGCAACTGCAGGGATCGCTTTGCTGTGACCACACAAGTGCCTGCATTGGGTTAGGCAAAATAAACTCAGCTGGGCTTTGTTCAAGTACTGATATTTATCTGCAAGAAACGGGGGATCTGGGTATTTTTTTTTAAAAGTGAGATCACATTAAAAGAACATTTTGAAGTTGTAAACGTTGAAGAAAAACAGTACCTTAGGTCACTTGCGTTGTAATGTCAGCAGGCACTAATATGTTAGAGTCCTGTTTTCAAGTGTTGTATTTTTCTATTGTTTCTGGATTTGTCTTTTTGTTCCATACTTTTGTTAGTATAAGATTCTTCTTACTCTAGGTGATATGCTGAAATTCAAAGAGGGTGAAATAATCCTTCTGAAGTAGGATGCAATTCTTCTAGAGCCGGTAGCTGAGTCTCTTGCAGCATCAGAGAAATTGTATTAATTGTGGCTACACAGAATTTCTTTGGGTGAGCTAAGGACCCACAAATGTCCCCCCATTATTAGTATGTTTTTGATGAGACTCTTCCATGTTTAGACTTGGTGTTTTTAACTCCAAGTAATAAATTAAACTAATTCAAAAGGAAGCGTGGAGGTGAGGGGAAGAACAAGAGGACCAAAATGGGATTTTCTTATGCTAGAGAGATAATAAAAACATGTAACTGCCTTTTTTCCATTTTTAGTTTCTGTCTGTAGGAGTAGGGAATCTTTCTGATGTGTGTATGTGTAACCAAGGATATTTTTTTTCTGCAAAACAACTATTGTAAAGCAATAGGTTATGAAAGTAGGAAGAAAAGTACACATATTTTACCTGAAATTGACGGTTGCCTTCATAGTCAAACAAAGCTTCTGTATTCATCCTGTATGTCTCTGTTATTGCTTACTTGGAAAGTCTTCTGATTGTTTCACTTTTTTTGTTTTTTGAACTGTCGAATTTAATTTTTCCTTTTAGAACACCTAGTAGCTGACATTTCAAGTGCAGTGCTTCTAATAACCATGCACTAATAATTTTCCTAAATCTGGATTTTTTTTTTCCTACTTGATTACAAAAGCAGGAAGTCTGTTATGGGGTTCTGTTTTTCTTCCACACAATAAACTGTATTGTCTGCTTACTATATTGGTATTCAGCTAACAGTAAACACCAGGGGAATTGAAATAGGACCCATGAAAATCTAATTTTCAAAACATTTGTGTAAAGTAAAGCATGGCTACAACTCCTAGAAGCACCAATATACCTTTGCATCAAAGTCATCTTAGTTACTCAGCCACAGATATACTTTGGAAAGGGATGATAGGAGAACAGTGGCTTGCTTAGTGTTCCAGGTGTGCTTTTAGCTTCAGCATAGGTATTGCTGAGGCAACAAATATTTATGTGAAATCACAAGTAGTAATTTTATTGAAAATATGAAATGATTTTTCATACCAGTTGAGTCAATAACCGCAACAGTCAATTCACTGTCTTCATGAAGCATTCTTCTCAAAAAGTTGTTAATTCTCTTTTTTGTTCAATAAATCAATTCATTCCTGAAGCCTATCATTTTACTTCAGTAATACAATTGAAATAAAGGAATGATGATTGAGAGGACTCCCCATCTACGGTTTTACTGGAGATAAAGAAAAGTGATCGGGCTAAACAAGACAGAGAAAATTGTTCAGCCAATTTCTTACTGTTAGGCAGGTAAAAAGTAGATGTATTCTTCTGACACTGGCTCTAAGGATAGACAGATTTCAAAACAGTATTTCTAAAAATGTTTGTGAAACACATGATCACCTGCCTTCACAGAGAGACAAAATTTGCACTCTGACAAGCCAGTTTTTACCTGAGAATGAACGTCTGCTCGCACTTACAAATAGATACTTTTTTTTGCACACAAGCAGTTAGAAAGCTGTTAAAAGTTTGGGGCTGTTTATATTTTTCCTACAACGTTTAAGACAACTGTCCCCTAAATTGTGTACTATCATAGACAAGAAAAGAATATATAGATATAGAGACTTTGAGGTCCTTTTTTCTGTTGATTCCTTCAGCTGTTATCAGTCACTTTAGAATTAAGGATAAAATCCAAATGTCAGTGTTTGCACTGGCATTTTATTGCCTGGTAAGCATTTATGGCATGTCATATATCTTCGTGTTATTAAACAGTGTTTTTCTCTTAGTCTTGAGTTAACTAATTAACTATATTTTTGGAAGAAGAAGCAGGGAGAAGTGAGCAAATCAGCCAGTGCTGACAGTACAACAGAGGGAACTCCTGCAGATGGTTTCACAGTCCTGTCCACAAAAAGTCTGTTTCTTGGCCAGAAGGTATGCTCATGCATTTTTATAAATGAATACCTATTTTTCAGTGCTGCTTAGGAAATAGCCCCTCCCACCACCACCCCTTTCCCCAAAATGTCTCAGTACTATTGACATTTCCCTGCTGAGCACATGTGCAGGTGTATGATACTAGTTTTTAAACAAAGAAATTCTCTGAAACAGCTTCTAGAACATTTTAAAAATACATAAATGTCTTCACATGCCTACATAATTAAACATTCAAATAAAAGGAAAGCCTGTGTGCTTGTAATCTATCTCACCTTATTCATAGACAGCATAAATGGTACAGCTAAGTTTTCACCAAAGGTGAAATTACTTTAAGAATGAAATGGCTTTTCTGAAGGGCATCCCACTTCATTGCTGATGTGAAGGATTTACAGGTTTTTTATCAAAACCTACTTTAGATATTTGTTTATAGTGGCTGTTTTGTGTTTTGTTCTGCTTTGGTTTTTACAAAAGTTAATGCTGTGTAATAATGAACGATGCTTTTATGAAAAGCTATAAGTCAATGATCCTTTTTTCCCTGTGAATATGCTTTGGGACATGGGGTGGTTTAATACAAATACTTATCTTTTTAAAGAGACAATTCAATAAATTAATTCGGTCTTTTATGTTGAAACCTGCCTTTAGTTTGCGATACAAAATTTTATTAAGTAAAACTGCATCTTTCTTCTATCATTCAGTAATCAGATCATTGTGTTGTAAGTCATAAAAGATGAACCATTTTTGTCCATTGTGGAATGTATCCTCTGACTCGTTTTTATTTCATATTGAGGTTGTTCTCCATTTATCCTTCCACAATTTGTTTACTAAGTTTAACATGCATGAAAGTAACATTATTTCTTGCAATACTTCTTGTTTTCCACAGTTAATTTTACAGGTAGAGCCAGATTGTTGGTTTGGTAGTTTTTTATGCTTTGGTAGGTTTTTTTTGCTATTTGACTACTTCTGGGGAGTGGTTTAGAACATATTTTTAAAAACGTTTTGATGACTAAATTAGAACCCGAAACTTATAAACTAAGTTACTGTTTCAAGAAAGCAAGTAAGTAGAGTTTTATACCTGACTTTGAGCTCCTTTTAGTTACCATGGGAAAACTGTAATAAGAACTAATGTTGTATTCTAACAAGACTGGCCCTGCAAATCAGTGGGGCTTTGCTCTTGGGCTCAGAGGAAGAGAATCATGAACTCCAGAACTGCTTTAAGCAGTGGTGAGCAAAGCCAGTGTCTGCTGTAGAGCTTTCCAGTGAGTACCTTGAACTGGGAAATGGCTTTTCTGGCTTTCTCATACACTTGGAGTGCAGTCCCCTGAATACTGTATGTCCATCCTCATACTGATTCTTCATCTGTTAGCCCTTCATTTTTTCCATTGACATGAGAGAGGCCAGGTGTTAGCCTGTATTTGTGACACAGCACACAGAATTAAAAGAAAAATGAAAACCAGTTTGGCTTCTGTGAGGGAACAGTCCAAATGAAACGGACTATTTTCTGAGGGGTGTGGAATGCATAGATATTGTTGAGATATTTCTAGCGCAGATTGTATTTTGCTTTTGACTCCATGTGAGAAACTGTCTTTAGAGGCAGTAAATGGTTAGTGTAAAAATCTACGAAAAGTAGGCCATGCCTAACAAATATAAGAATTTTATATATCCTCTTGTGTGTGAGTTAAAAATGAAATTCTTGTTTGTTCTGACTTACCCCCAAAATAGGATGTTTAGACCAACCTGAATTCTTTCAAGAATTTGTGTTAAGACTGAAAATGGAAAGCTAAAATGCAAAAAACTTCACACTGTAGTAATCAAAGACATTTATTTAACATAAAAACAAAAAGTTACTCCTATTATGCTGGCTCATTCCTAGATATGTTTTTAAAATATTCTACAGAAATTATTTTCCAAACATGCATTTTCCAAATAATCAAAATATTTTTGATTTTCTTGTGTTAAAAAAGGCAAAGATAAAACTTTCAGTCATGGAATCAGTGGGACCTCAATGCTTCCTGTCTCCTAAGCTTTTGATGGACCAGGAGGCTTCTGGCTGTGCCAGGATATCTGCTGCTAAGTGCAGGTTTAGTAGACTGGGATCTCGTTAGTGGTGGTGGTGGTGGTCAGTAATTATTTGTGACACACGGAAACTTCAAATAATTTTTTTTCTTTTTTTTTTTTTGAAATTTATGGATGAAGCATAACAATTATCTTTAAAACCTGTAGTGATTTTGAATCAACTAAATGCTTCCATTTAGCTACTTCTACATGCAATTGCTGTTTAAAAGGATAATATTCATTTTAAAATGTTTATCAAAGTCTGTTAATTCTGGTGCTTGATAGAAAAAAAATCTGTTTAGTTGTAGTTGTCTTAAATTAGTGCCACATGTTATTCATAAACATAATGATAAAAGAATTTTCTTCAATAGCTGTTCTAGGCAAGTATTGTGGTTCCATTCCTTAGGCTCATGCATGTTACTTATTTTCAAAGTGTGTGAAGACAAAAGGTGATTGCCTGTTTGGAGGAGGAGCTTTCTTCTTTTCAACATAGCCTCACTCTTAAAGAGCGTTTTGAGGGAAGGAAAAACTTCTAGCCTCTTGGTAGGGAGGACAGCGCATTTAGTTCGTTCAGATGGAGGCCTGGAAAATATGACTCCTGGCTTCTGGATTTGGCTGATTCAGAGATACTGCGAATCACCTCATCTTTCTCTGTTGCCTTCCTCATTTGTGAAATGGAGATACAGCTACACTCTTTGCATGGATGGTAGGAAAGCTTAAGATGTTAAAACATTTTGAGCTGTTCAGCTTGAAAGCAAAAATATTTGTACTGATCACAGCTATTTAATGTCTTGAATTTGTACATACAGTTTTTCAGTATACTTTAACGTTCTGTATATTCTTAATAGAAATGTTAGCTACAATGCAAACACAGAAACCTAAAACCAAAAAAATCCAGCAATCAGTATCCTTGAAACCTCCTGTGACATCCTTGAACACCTTTACAGCATGTCTCTTTGGTCTGCAGAACCACTATCTGCTAGAACAGGAAATAATTTACTAGATGTGGAGAAGAAAAAAAATAATCCCGTTCTTAGTATCACATTATTCACAGAATTTAAAGCAAAAAATCTTTTTTCTTGGCCTCATGTTTGCAGAAGGGAAAGGAAAGGTTTTACTTGGAAGAATGGCTCTATGCTTTTAATATCCTCAGATTTAATTACGAAAAACACAGTGGAGAGTGTTGCAAACCTGGGTATTGTTCAGTTTCTAAAATGTACTGTTATTGCATTAAATCCTAAGATAACTGCTGACATTCAGCTAGAAATTCCTGGAGGTCAGGAAATGGCAAAGAACCCTTCAGTTATACTTGCAGAACTGCATTAGTTCTACATTATGCAGTGTTAAAATCTAGTAAATATTTAAATAATTGCACATCCTACAGATGACATCCTAATGAAAATGTGATATTCTGCCCATTAACTAGTTCAATTTTCCTGAGACAATTATGGAGCGGAGGCAGAGCTGTAAGACTGCAAGCCTAAGCATCAGGGTTTGGACTATCAGAAAGATCTCGGCTTGTTGGCCTGCAAAAGGCATCTTTAGTTTTCTGTATGAAACTCACACCAGAAAAAGTTCCAAGAATTTAAAGGTAATTTTGTCTGAAATAAGAAATGCAAGTCTTGGCTCAGTAAAAAATACTCAAGGATGTGCGAAGTGCTATCTGCATTTTATCTAATGTTTAATTGAAATTATGTCTAAAGTTATGTCCATTCTTTGTTGCACATGCATATGCAAGTTGTCCTATATTTTTTTTAGAGTGGCCCTTTAGGTATTCATTTCTTCTGTCTAAAATAAATGCTTCACACTGTTGAGTAGTAAAATTGAGCAGTTAGTCATTGGAGGATTTAATTTTATGTGAAAACTTTTGATTTTTACTGTACTAGTTGACAACCAGCTAACAGTGCATTGAACAATAAATGCAAAATTTAGTAAAATAGTACTTGGCTGCCAACACAAGTCATCAGTAATGGGCAGCTTTTTAAGCATTTTGTTGTTCCTGTTAAGTTGAAACTTTAATTACCAGCTGGTTGCTGTGTACATCCCATATATGAGTAGGTGCAGAGATAGTTTAAAGGTCTGAATCCAACATGGTATGCAGCTGATAAATCTGAGGCAAAAACTTGTAGAACACAGGGAGCTAGGGATCAGAAAGAGTCACCTATAAAATGAAAGAAATGTGTTTAGGAGCATACTAAAATTTCCACANGCAGTTGCTTGTAGTCAAACTCAAGACTCAAACTCAAGCATGAATAACTCACCGAGTGTGAAGTATTAAAGGATTCTAAGCTATTTGGAAAGCAAGCTTTCTTATATTTTTATTACAAACTCGCAAACAGACCAGTACTTAAAACAGGGCTGAATTACAGTCATTTTTAGCCAAAATCACCCTATTTTGAGGGAACATAGTTTTCTCAAGCAATATATGCAAATTATATGAAATTGCAGACCTTTAAAAAAGAGAAAGGTCAATTCATGTGATCACATGAATGAAATGGAAATAGTTTCTTCATAAAACTTAAATGGATGAATGTTGGCCTCCTTAAATGACCCATTCATTTGTATTAGTTTCATGAATTCGTTCGTATTCCCTGTTAATAAACTCACATACACATGGAGAAGATATAAAGAATTAAGTTTACAGAATGTGGATTATGAACCAAAAGATGAAATGCAGTTATTGATGAGATTAATTGCTATGCCCGAATGGATATGTTATGCTTCCTATGTTGAATCCAGTGGGCTTTGGATTAGAAGGAAAGCCTCACTTAATTTCAGCTGGCTTCAGGACTTACATAAATGGATGAGAACTTTCTCTTTTGTAGTTGCTTTCCGTATTGCCCAATCAGCTACTGAAACAATCATTTTAAATGTGTATACATACTGTAGATATAAGCATAATTTATGATATAGATAGCCTATTTCCACATATAAAAGAGTCTTTGCACTTTAAAGTGCAAAGTTTTGGGGGCTAGTGAAATCACTGCATTAAGTCTGATATGACATGCAGTTCCCAATGTTGGCTACAGAGCAGCAGTACAAACCCCTTCTTATAAGCTTCCTTACTAATCTGTCAGCATACCGCAGTTTTTACTGCTGCTAAGTCTGGCATTCGCATCAAATTGTCTCAAATTACAGAGTTGTTTCTGTGGTGTGGGTCACACAAGACACGGACTGTCAGTAGTAAGGAAGTTGTGCCATTACTTTACACCTCAGTGTCAGTCGGTTAGCATTGATGGTCTGTATGTTTCATTGACTTCTTTGTATGTGAGTTTGTAAATCTTGCTCAAAATGTGTTGTTAGAAGTTGAAATCTGCTCTTCCTCGCATTTCATTAATTCTTTTAGAGCACAGTGTGATGTGAGCTTAATCTCTAGATACCTGTGGTAACTCCCTCACCTTACAGTACATCCATGAGAAATTCTTCTGATTTTGTAACAATTAAATAGCGATTGAGAGACACGCTTAAAATACGTGGTTATTAATGGGTGGTGTTAAAATCTCTATTTTCATAAATGACAAAAGGAAGGCAAAGTAATAACTAGAAGTGATAAGCACATAATAGTGCCTATTTACAGCACTTTACCAGTCATTCACAAAGCCAGCAGAACTGTGCATACGAAAACTAAAGTGACCACAGTACAGAATATGGTGACCACTAGCATGGAAAGAAATGAAGCGTGGCCGGCTATTAGGGTGGAGCTGTCTCTGGAGAGAAGAGCCTGCTTTCTCAAAGACGTGCTCAAGTTCGCTGGCTTAAGGAGAAGCAGTATCTTTTATCCAGCTTCAGTGCTGAACAGATATGGCACATCTCTGTAATTAATGTGTAAGAAATGATTAATGCATAAGGGTGTCTTTCATCTATCCTATCAGGAGAAACAAATAACCCTTTATAGTGCCAAAATAAGAATTCCAAATAGAAGTCAGCATTAAGTCAAAATAGAGCCTTGTTAGTAGGTACATTCATTTCCTCCTAGTGTTGTGAACAATGTTTGAGTCTTGTGTTTGAATTTTTATTTTTATTTTTTTTTGGATAACAACCCTCCTTTATGACCTGCCTTTTATTTTGCATATTTGTTTGCAGTGATGCTATCTCCATCTGTGTTGCAAAGCTCACTTTTCTGCAGCTTCTCTGTGATTTCCCAGCTGTCCTGTTATTTCCCACCTCATGCTTTTCTTTTCAGCTGAACCTTATTCACAGTGAAATCAGTAATTTAGCCGGCTTCGAGGTGGAGGCCATTATCAATCCTACCAATGCTGACATTGACCTTAAAGATGACCTAGGTAAATGGGGCATGGGTTGACACAACTAATGGTCACATGGAAATTATGGAACCCAGAATTTACTCTTTAGGGCTTCATACATTAAATAAAAGCCAAAATTCAAATCTTCCAGGTTCTCTTTTGTTGAAGAACTATATTCAAAAGACATTTTCACTAAATCTGAAAACTTGCAACTTGCTAATCTTCAAGTTGAATTCAGTTAAAACAAATTATTTAAATTCTTTTCCATAATGATCATATGTGACTGTTAGCTATTTTGGGGGGTTTCTTATGTGGCTTCTTTGAGGACTAAAATACTTTTTTTGTCAGGTTGTTTTCAAAATAAGCAGTTTCTCCATTCTAACTGCAATCTTTGTTTGTTAGTTTCTGATATTCAGAGTAGGCATAACATTTTTTTAAAGAGGAATGATTAAATAATTAACTATCCCCCAATTTTTTCTACCTTGATTTCATGTTTGATTCAAATTGTTTCCATTGTGTTTAAAATACTCCCTGTCATGTTTACATTCAGCTGAAAACAAAAACTGATATTATTCCAACACTGAACTTGCAAATACTGTCATTGATGGTGTATCACTTTTAAACCTCTATCTTGTTCCAGATTGAAAAAAAATCTTCAACTGTCTGTTCTTCAGCAAACATAAAAGAAAAATTAACATCCATGCATTACTTACTGCCTTCCCCTGTTATTTGATTATACCTGCAACTGTCTTTTGTTTTTAAACGTCATTAATGGAATGCAACCCATAATTCTCCTACTACTGCATTTCCTTTGGGAATGCGCGTATGTAATTTAAGAAGAAAAAGATTTAAGAAGGCTAATTTTTAAATCAGTCTTTTTCCAACATCTGTATAATTTACATTTGTCTCAGCCTTTACAACACATAATTAGAAAATATACCTTACCTTTAAAATAGATCAATCACATGTTTTAAATCAAATTCAGTAAAGCCCTGCAAATACATGTTTTTTTCCATATGAAGGAAACTGTCATTTTTAGAAACAAAATGATAAATCACTATACATATGAAGATTAGTGTCTGTCAGCTTATTGATGCTGACAAAATGGAGAAACTAGTTATTTTGTTTGGCTTGATGATCCTGAATTTCTTTTTTTAAACAGATTCCATATTTTAGTGTCATGCTCTGTGGGGAACTAGTTGTTCTAGGTTTCTGCAAAGTGAAATGGGGTATTAGCTGATCTTAAAACTTTGGAAATGATCTCATGTGATTGCTCTGACTTGTCATTTTAACATTTATTTGATCATGTCGTACTCAATATTCCTCCTCCTGTTCCCTACACCCCTTTCTCTACACACACCTGCACACACAATTCAGCATACTCCTTTGGCGCAAGGTTTGGAGATGTAAAGGTAGGAAAATATGGACGTTGGTACATGTGTAAATGTAGAGCCTGTGCTGGGTCTCTGTCCAACGTGGTTGATATACATCTGTTTACCTGTTGTAGTTGCAAGTTGTACAGGCTGACATTGCCACGATCGACAGTGATGCTGTCGTTCACCCGACAAACTCTGACTTCTACACCGGTGGTGAAGTAGGTAATGGAAAGTTCAGTGCTGCGGAGTTTGTATGTGTGTGCATGGTCAATCAGCAGCCACAAGCTTGTTGTAGCTATGCAGATTTGCATTTATTTCTCACTTCCAGCAGTCCTGATGGATAATAAAAAGAAATTAATTATCACAAACTCAGTAGGCATTTCTGATTTTTATCACCAAATCAGACTTTCAGAAGTAACAATAGAATGCATTACCAAAATTTGAAGTACAAGAACAGTATATGTGCACTGCAGGCATGTGACCAAGGAAAATGAATTATCGCATTGTTTGTTTGACATATTAAATGCCTGTTTTGAATACAGTTTGAGTCTTGGTCTTTAGATTTCTGACCAGTTCCAGTACGTTCTCTCCATGCCAAGTTTCAGATGTTCACATCTGACATGCTGGATCTAGCCCACCTCTATTTTCTGAACTCTTTTAAGATTGGTTAGTTTTTTCATGTTTTAACTTATAGACCAGTTACCTTCGTAGCCCTGCTCAATGGTCCTTACAAGCACGTGGCTAGTGGTGCAACACACATTTTTCATACGGTCGGTCACCTAAGCTGCACTGATGAAAGAAGGCATTGTATACAACATGACAGACATCTTGAATCGGTATCTCTGGTTTGCCCTGAATAACTCCTATCTTGATAATACCCTCTTCTAAGTACAATATTTAGAAGGATTTCATAAACAGGCAGCAACACTTTAACTGAACTGCCATAATAATTTGAGAAGGCAAATCAGAATTTGGGCTGAATATGGAAGTTGCTGGTAAAGGTTGCTGATAAGGGTCATGACACACTATGCTTTAAAAAAAAAAAAAAAAAGGTCACATTAACCCAGCCTCTGTTTTACCTCTCATCTTGACCTCATCATCACTGTGCGAAGGGTCTCCCATCGTGCCTGGGGCCCTGCTTCAGTACTGGCTTGGAGATCGCTTGTCCTGCTGCAGAGCAGGCAAGTCTTACAACAGCTGTTGTTTCTGAAGGAGCTACTTTCTGAGTAACGCACAGAAAAATGTAGCTCTGTATAGCCTGTTGGAGCGGGAACAGCTGTGACTTGGCTGGCTAAACATTTTGCAGAGACATTAAAAGAAAAGTGTCATAATACCCTGTATCTAAAGAATATGCTTCTAAAGTCTGTCAGACTCATTTAGCTAATGTGCTCGTCTCCTACCCTTTGACAAAGAAATGCATAAAAGCTACCCTACAAAGAAAATTTTCTCTCAAAGCTGCACTGCTCATAACTTAGTGTAGGTTCCTGTTGCCTCTGACTGCTGTAAGAAAGAATAGAAGTGCACAAATGCCTAGCTTCCAGTGATTGATTAACTTTTACCCATCTAAATTTTTTTTAATTTTTTGTTGTTTTTTTCCCTAACAATTTAAATGTACTGGGGGCTTATCCTGAGAATTTTAGAGCCTAAATTTCTGCTAACGCTGTTTTCAACACTGATACCAATGCCTGCTTGGAAAGCATGAGATAATGACCTTATTCTCATGGGAGTGACACATATTTATGCCTGTGAGCAAATAAGCTACTAACCTTGAAGCTGTGAAGCAAGGCTTCCATCAAGAAACTTCCTAATGTAGTGGAAAATGATTAAATGCACTATGTCCTTTCAAAGATGAAGCTAATTTACAATGTAGTTCTGAAATATAATTTCAATATAAACACTCACTATTAATCAGAAGAAGAATGTAATTGAGGAGTAAATGCAGAAAACATCACTGATTCATACCAAATACTACTTTTCCTCTTCTTTGCACCATATCTGTGAGAAGAGAGCTCAGTGAAATAAATTGACAGGGTTGTTCATTGCTTTTAATTATAAATTAATTCCTAGTAGAATGGAAAAAGCTGATCCTTCTGGATTGAATTAAACAAAACTAGGCTAAATTCCATTAAATGTACAACAGCTTTGCAATGGCAAAGAGATGACCTAGTTAATAGATTTTTTTCTGTTCCTAGGTTCTATACAAGGCTTAATTATGTTTCCCCTTGAAACAAGAGAAGTTAAGGATTATGAATGTCATGGGTTCATGGACTCAAGAGGAATATAACTGGAATCTGTACACAAATATGGAAAGGAATTATATGGAAATATATAAACAAGAATAAAACTAGAATGGAAAACTATTTCTTTCCCTCCCCATCCCTTCCCTGTCAGAGTGATTATAGAAGTCCCTAATGTCAGCCACGTCAGGTAAATAGGTTCAGCAAAGGGCACTGTGTGTCATGCTGTCTTGGATATTGCTGTCTGTGAAAGGCAGTGCCTTTCCAAGCCCCTCAGTTCTGGGGTGGATTTCTTTTCATAGCACGCTCTCCTAGTACACCTTGCTGCTATAGATAAAGCCATTACTGTCTTATCTAAGAGATTTGCTGGATGGTGCCTTCCATTCAGTTGCACAGGTAACTCTGAATTTCAGAAAAATCTTAGTGAGGAATTGGTCTAAATAAACTTAGACCAAAGTATTTACATAAAAAAGCTTAAATGAGTACAAGGAGCAAATTATACTCTGACCTGCACAGTCTGACCTTGCAATCCAACTTTTGGCAAACACTAATTGTGAATTGGTTATGAAAAAAGCAAAATATGAGACATGCATTTTTTAATTATCGTCGGCTTTTGTACCCCAAAAGCAATAAACCGCCAAGAGCAAAATAGAGGCAGGGTCACATGTTCAGTTTTTGAATGAACAAATGCATTGTCGTTTTCAAGAAACCTCTGATATTCATTTTGGAAGAAATTTAACAATGGTGTCAAAACAGAAGCATCTGGCAGTCCTCTCATTTCTTAGAGCTATAACTCTATTTGTTAAACTGAATCTTGGAGGAGGGGCTCTGCTTCCTTGAGCATATAGTATGTGCACTTCCATCAGAAAATGCGTTTTTTCTTTCTTCGTCAGTGAAAGTAAGGGGTTTCACCAAATGAATGTCTAGATCTTTAGAGATCCTAGTTCTGAATTTTTGGAAATCAGTTTTCAAAGTAATATTTCAAATCGGAGCCTTTATGATACCACTGCTTTTATTTACTTTATAAATAATATGCACAATGCAAAATTATTTGGGATGCTTATGTAGTTAGGAAAATGCTTTCTTGGGCTGTTTTTTTTATATTAATACCTAAAACTAGAGCTGCAAAATAAGATCTAAACCATTTAGTGATGGACTGCCTTTGTAAATGGCATACCTTTTGGTTGCCTTGAAACACTGCACAGCTCTTCTCCTCCCAAAATGACTTTGTCCAG
Organism: Chauna torquata; assembly: GCA_013399475.1. NCBI lineage: Eukaryota > Metazoa > Chordata > Aves > Anseriformes > Anhimidae > Chauna > Chauna torquata. The sequence continues at coordinate 91,322 of VXAL01011834.1, forward strand.
CTCCTTAGCTGTAGTTAGAGAAGTTCATTGGAGGAATATGTTCCTTAGAGATTCTCCTTATTTCTGAGGCTCTTCCTCTTGGTTAAAGGTGGCTCAACAAGCTGGGCAGTTACCAAGTAAAGCAGCCCGCTGCACTCACGAGACTGTTTCATTCCTGGTGCCACCTGTTGGGGTCAGGGACCAAGATCAGGTGAGTTTCAAATTCTTATTGTGGCAAATGGCTCTTTAAAACCATTTATAAGAGAGAGGGGAAATGAATTTTAGGGGAAGGTATTATGAACCTTCAACCGCTCTTGAGCTAGTACACTCTTCTGCGGCATTTCACACTGACAGGTGCTTGTGATAAAGGAGATAGGGATGTCATGTCAGATGTTTTGACATTAAAATCAGAGTCTGAGAATGTTAGCAAGGGATACAGATGTGAGGTTTTTGGGTTTTTAGGGTTGTCTTTTTTGGTTTTTCATTTTTGTTGTTGTTGTTGTTGTTTTTAATGACTAGCTAATTCTGAAGTCCCAAAAGGTTTAGATCTTACTTTGCAGTCCCCAAAAAATGTTTGGGCAGAAAAATCTAGAATGATGTAATTGCAAATAATGATGAGTCACATGTCTGCTGTGGAAACTTGACATCAGAGGAGTAAAATAACAATTCTCTGTTCAGGGAGCACTTTGGAAAAGAAAGGCGGCAAGGAGTTTGTGGAAGCTGTCATTGAGCTTCGGAAAAAGAACGGGCCGTTGGACATAGCTGGAGGTAAGGCTCTGCGCTTTGGAAACCTGAAGACAAAACACTGCAGGCATGAGCTTCACGGTCTGCTTCAGTCCTCATTGCACTCAATCAGCCAAGCTCATTCTAGCACACCCCTTGGGTTCATGCTGTCCCTAGGCAACTTTGCCGGGTTACATGGTATTTGTACTCTCCAGAGTTAAAATACATGTGATGCATCTGAAGTAATCACTACCAAAGCAACCAGAAAATGGTGTAGTGATGTAATATTACAAGTGAAAACAGGCTGTTCACAGATACATGCATACACAAAGAATGTTGATTATTAAGGGCACAGTTCATAAAAGCAATTAATTGAATGCTTATTTTTCAGAACAGTTGAGTCCAACTCTGTTAAACATCTGCTTTGCTGAAAAGCCACTGACTTTCACTGAACTTAAGCACGTGCTTAAAGTTAAGCATCTGTTGGGTAATTGGTTTAAACAGTGCCAAAATCATCAGTGTAGCAGCTTATGATTTTTTGATGTCTAGTTATCAAAATTTATGTAATATATGAGAAAAATCTACTATAAGAGTACTAACGTTTGGTAATGACAATCTTACGCCATCTGTGATATTGCTGATACATGTTGTTCATATAGAATGCTGGTTCTGCCATCTGTGTTTATGCTATAAAAATAAATACAGTGCATGCAGTTTTGTAAACGAATTTTGACTAAAGCTGAGGGGGAGGTGTAAGACCAGCTATGACAGGAAAAATTATGACTTTACTTCTGGCGCTTAATACAATTTTTTTCCTTGCTTATTAAAATTTTTAGAAAGTTTTTCTTGGATTCCTTGTTCTGCAAAAATATGCAGAATCAATTACTTCCCCCCGCCCCCACTTACTTAAGTACACTATTCCTTATCAACCTATCCATGAGCTAGACCAAACTGTGCTCACAAATAGACCGCAGATTGGAGAGAAAAGATTTTTTTTCTCAGACATCAATGCATCCCTCAGATCTGAGCACTGCTTGGCAGTCTTACCCTGTAGAGAGCTCTATGCTACCCCAGCAGAAACAACAGAAACTGGGCTGCTAGAGAAGAATTGACACAATTTCTCAGTTATATGGATATCCAGTTTTCAGATTTCTGAATTGTATGCGTATCCCTTTTAATATAATAACCAGGATCCTTACCTGGAATATAATTGTAACTATCACAGAATGTGGCCGTGCTTCTTTGTTCGTTTGTTTCTGTAGCAAAAGTATAACTTACTTCTCCTTTCAGAGCATTTGCATTTGAAGTAAGGGACAGCCACTCTGGGTAATTAACAGTTGTCTTCAACAAAATCCTAATGAGTTAATTAATGACTACCCTAGAATACACTCCCTGTCTGAAAAATATTAAAGGTGGTGATGCATATCAATACAGTATTTTATTCATTCAGTGTGAAGATATTATCAGCATTTCACATCTGACTAGAGATATGTCAGCTGCTTTTATTAGATTTTTCTTGGATTTATGATGTGGTCTGAATCTGCCAACATTTTAGTTGTATATAAGGACAGATTAAAGTTGCTTAACACTGAGGTTATTCAACATGCCGAGAATCTATAAACCCATAAGAACGTAAATCCTTGTGCTTCCATTGTCCTTTAAAATGTACTCTTCTGATTAACCTCCTGTCAGAATGCCACATGACAAAGTCTATTTTCTTTTTTCTTCAGCAGCTGCAGGATAGTATCCATATGTGATGATAGTGCTCCAAGAGTTATTTCTACTATATTTAAATTACAGAATACCTCATAAACATTCCAGAGTGTAGTAGAGGATTTCTAGCCTCTAAGCACCTTCATAAAACTGATCTTTTTAAAAAAAATTACTGGTATTTTTTTTTAATTGTTTTTGAAGAAACAAAATCCCATTTTATACCTGTGCTTTTGTGGCCGTATATGATTATATTCCAAAGCCTGTTAGTGGGCTGACTCTTCGTGAAGGTTCAGTGCATGCCCTTGTGAGACTTTGACTAGGTATCTTTCTTCCGTGAGCTTGTGAATAGGGTGTTTTTCTTCCATCTTGTTCTTTAAACAAACCAAATTTACAAGTTTTTAATTGTAACCACAGACCTGTGAGTTCAGAAATGGCAGTGATCGTCTTACTTATCCTGCTTTCTGGCAGGTAGAGCACAGTCTGTTGCTCTGCGATGGGAAGTGGTGAACCCAGAATGTGTTCTGCTACTGAGAGGGATTCTGATCTGGAGACTGTCAGTAGTCGGTAGGCAGGCTCTCCCATGTTTTTGTAATTCCCACATGTCCCTGATGATAATATATGATTAGTATGGTAGAAGTTCTTCTCCGTTTCTTTGTACATACAAGGCCTTACCTGTTGGTATATAAACAGTGTGAATCAAACTTTGTAAATCTGTAAATGCATCCTGTCCAACTGTCTGTTAAAAATGTGACAAAAGAGTTAACTAAAAGCAGCATTGTTTAAGCGGTCTTGGATGACACACACACAAAAAAGCTTGAATAAAACCAGGCCCAAAGTTCTGAAATCGCACACGATGTCTTCTTTACAGTTACCCAAAGATGGAAATAAAGCAAAAACTTTAATTCACCTCTTTTCCAGCTGTCTTTGTCAGTTTGCAGAACACTAATAGCTCTGAACTAATCCAATTCAGGTTTCAATATGATCAGAAGCTAGCTAAACAAACAGTGTATTTAGCAGGAGTAGCTGAAGGTCACACAAGTCATAACACCAGCATTGTAGCATCCTGGTATTTACTGTAGCTCTGCAATAAACTCTGAACCAAAGCAAGATCATCCCTTGAACAGGTTTACATTCTAACAGATTACTGCCTTTCTCCTTCGACATTACACAAGTTTGCACAATCTCTGGTATAAATGTGTTTCCTTTGATGTCAGTCATGAATTCTTGCTAAAATAAGCTCTGTTATAGCTATGATTTATAAATTACCACAGCAAAGTACAGCTGGAAATGGAAAAGTCTCTGTAATCATTTTGTTATATTTTAAGGCTGTGTGATTTGTAATCTAAAACATTCACAGGGGCTAAAGGAATGCCTGTCAATTATTTGCTATTTTAATCACATACGCATTCTTTTAATCCTAATGAGAGGAAAGCAATTATGTTTCACTTTGATTTCTTACTAGCCGTTGTCAGTGCTGGCCATGGATTGCCTGCAAAATTTGTGATCCACTGTAATAGCCCAGGTTGGGGCTCAGACAAATGTGAGGAGCTGCTGGAAAAGACAGTGAAGAACTGCTTGGCTCTGGCTGATGAAAAGAAGCTGAAATCAATTGCATTTCCTTCAATTGGCAGTGGCAGGTAAGGCTGTTACACAAACCTGATACTTGATACAGGCCACGTTTTCTAAGTGCCATCTCATATGTTCCTGTCCCTTCTTGTGTATAAAACCCATTTCTACAATGCTAACTTAATTCTTGTTCATTTAGATCAGTTCCCTGAATGACATTTCTTCTAGGTTCCTTTAAGCTGCATGTGGAGCCTGTAGTATTCTCCTGAATAATAGCTAAACTTTGGCATGTCTAGCAGTGATCTCTGCAGAATCTTAAAGCATACAAATAGATTAAAGAGCATAAAAAGAACTTTTTAAGAGTATATTAAAAGTATTATACTGAAAGCCATTCTTTCAGACTATCAATTTGTTCATGTAAGTTGGGGATATGGAGGAGAGAAAAGGGGTATATTTTATCCAGTTCTAGTGCATAACTAAACCTGCTGCAATACATGTCTTAGGATGGCCTGGAGATGTCTTAGTGTTTGTTTAAGCAGCAGACTTGAAGTGCCTTGATTCTCAGGATGTGCAGAGTCACTTCAAGCTTTCACTCAAAATCCATAAACTGAACTCCATGCGGTTTACATCATGGGACTCTCTCAGAAAAAAGGGTCTTAAGAGTCTTTGTCAAGATTTTTGAAAGCCAGTCTAAAGTTAAGGTCCTCTAGCTTTGTACAGGATGCTCAGTGCCTTTGAAAGCTGGATAACGTTCTTAAGAATCTAAATATGGACTAAAATTTTAAATTGAGGCTCATGGATTTGGGAAGGGTAGAGAGGTTTGGAACACTTGGCCTGTCATGGCTCAGTATGAAGACCAAATCTATGTTTAAGCACAAAGTGGTGTATTTAACCCTGAACAACTGCCACTTTTGAAATTGCCATGAAAGAAGTTGGCTGATCTTCAGCAAGAATATTCTTCCCATTGTGCCGTGTTGCAACACTAGATCAATTCTTGCATATTCTTTGTAGGGCAGAAAGCACTATTTGAGCTTTTGTGTAAATGACAATAAAGAAATAGAAGTTTCCCTAGGATAATAAATTTAAGTGACTTGCACCAGACAAAGTTGCAAATAAGGCTGTTTTATATGGCTGTCATTTTAAGGAGGTAACATGAGCAAACTTTGTAGAACGGTAGAGAAATATAGTGGAGGATTCATACTGACCTGTTGAATTAGTTGTCAGGTTCACAGGCTACTCAGTAAAAAGAGCAGCTCTTCTGCAGAATGATCCAAAATACCTAATTTAGGCTGTTCTGTGAACTGCTCTTCTGGAGAAACTGTGTTCCTCCACAGGTTGTAGAGTGACTACGGAATTGGTTATGTAGGTGTCTAAAGCAAGGCTATGAAAAGTATCTTCCACAGTGCCCTTTCTTTTCTGGAGAGCTCCCAGTGAAGAGCCATTCCAAACTGTTGTTGCAAAGAGTTGAGTGGTGGTGGAAGATGGTGAAACCCTGAATAATCACAAGATCCACATTCTGTTATGAAATCAGGTTACTGACAGGCAAGATCTGTGGCTATGTTCTCAGCTTGGCATATGCATGTTGTTCTTGCTCAAGCCAGTTGAAGTGGTGCTTTTAAAAGATGGAGAGGAATCAACAGGCATTGAGAAATATGTGAGGTTGTGTATTTTCCCTTCTTTCTTTAATTAGAGGTATTCAAGCATAACTTAATTTTGGAGAAAACAGAATGTATTCTGACAATGCTCTTTACTTGTTTTTATAAAGTCAGAAGCATTAAAAAAAAAAGTAAAGCTTTTAAAGACAGCAAATGCCAAAGACACCACATGTATACAGCTGTTCTAGTACAGACATCTGTCAAGCAGACATCACCCAATAAACCCACATAAACAGTTTCATTCTCTTTTATAGTTGAGGAATGGGATTACATGAGGGCAGTTCAAATAAATCACTGGGGAAAATAAAATAGCATACTTGTAGCATTCAGTGGGCCAGATGCTCAGCTACAGCCAACTTTTGGAAAGCACAAATTGGGTGCTGTACAAAGGTAGCCTGGAGTTCGTTCAGTCTGGTAGGGCCAGCAGGAGAACAGGGAAAGAAGAGTTTGGGATTGAAAATAAAATCATCCTCAAAGTAGGGATTTCGTTCTGAGGCTCTAACTTTGATCTGAATTGACACTACCTTGGCTAAAGTCTCAAACCGCCTTTTCACAAGAATTTAAGTCAGACCAGTACATTGATGCAAGAGGCTTCTGTTTCTTCTTGCAGCCCACACATGGCCACTGGTCGGCATCCTACTTCTGATTTTTCCACTCTGTCTCTTTCCCGTTTTTTTTAGACAGTGGTCCTAAGCAACTCATTTTAATTGGCTTCCTTGTGTGCATGCCTCCCTTTGATCAGGCTGCTCTTCTTTCATTTGCCCTGTTGTGACCACTTTGCTGGAACATGACTGAAGTGGAAGTTGTACGACTTCAGAGTCCCTTTTGAGCAATTCAGAAACGGTGTGTACCCTGATTTTGATGATGGCCTGCATGACTGTTCCTGCTCAGGAGCAAAATTCCTCAAAGGTCTGTTCAATATATGCCAGGATGCAGCATTCTTAAGTAACTAGCAAGTGATCAGATGTGGAGGCATACTGACTCCATGTCCTTTTTTCTGTGTAAGCCAAAAGTAGGAATTATGATGTCAAAACTATGCTGTCAGTCAATTATCTTATCACACAGCTGGTTCTCCCTGACCAGCTCAATTGGCTTTGGAAGAGTACAAGTTTTCGCAATGCTTTTTCCTTTTTTCTCTTCTTCAGTAAAAGAAAAAAATGGGCATTTTCAGAAAAGAAAGAAACAGCATGTGCTATCTCATGTCATCATTTTTGAAATATCACAGTTCTGTCTTCAGGCAGCATGTATAATACCACATTACAAGCAGCACTACCACAGAATTGCTCTTAGAGTATATTTTATGGTAAGGTAATGTGCAGTAAGCGGTCCATGACACAGGCAATTGCCTTTCTCATTTTGTGTCTTGCAGCATGTAATGAGAGGCAGAGTACAACAGTGTTTTATTATCAGAGTTTGGTGCTTCAGTGAGCAAATGCTGTCATGTTGCACCTGTTAACACCAAAGGTGAATTCAGCCCAGCTTCTTTGAATTGCTGAGGAAACTGAGAAACTCACCTGTGTAATCTAATGTAATGTATATTTCCCTATATTATAGGATAGAATAACAAACTATTGTTGGCTTACAGAAAAGAATGTGTTAAATGTCATCAATCTCCATTTTACTTAACTTTGTAAAATTTTCTTAGATAGAAAAATGTGATTTCTTTTTTTTGTTGTTTGTTTTCCCTTGGAGACTACTCACACTCTGCTTGAATTCAGCGGCAGAACTTCCATTTGCAGAGGAGTTTGAATTCTGCATTTTTCTAAAGTTCTTGTATGATTTCTATTGCTACTGTATTCCAGTAGCTTATAGAGTGCTAAAACTAAGATACATCTCTCAAAGCTGCGAATTGCTATAATGTAGCTATATGGTTATGTCTCTTCAGAGATTTATTTAATTGACAGGGGTTGTGGGACTTGTACAGAAAAAAACCAGCTCCTATGAGAATATTGGTCTGAACTACAATGAAGAAAGAAGGAGAAAGAAGATATGATTTGTAGTAAGGCAAAACATTGGTAGCAGTCTGTAAAGAAACAAAAATGAATGATGATGTTGGAAAGTACAGTCTTCATAGTCCAGGAAAATGTGTGTAACTTCATCAGCCCTTCCTCTGCTCCTTGAACTTCTTCCATTTTTCTTCACAGCTTCATTAAATTAATGCTATTGCTATCTTGATGTTACACACAACTCTTAGAAAAATGGATCATGCTCATCAGACCTGTCACAGACTGGTTCATACTATGATTTCAAGCAACCATATCATCCAGTGGTTTCCTGCTGCTGCTGTCCATGAGACTCCCCTCAAGGCAACGTTAATTTCGTAAGCTCTTTCAACATGAGCTTCCGCACAGAGGATGCTGGCTAGCACAGACCTCTGGTAACTGATGGCAGGGAGGGGTCAGTGGATAAGCCTAGTAGTACTTCCATAGGGATTGCTTTGCCTCTGTCACTGACACTTACTGTGCCACCTCTCCCTGCTGTACATGCTTAGAGGAATTTACCCTTGTCGTGTGTAACTGTAAGCGATATACACACTTGGAAGAAATAATATGAACAAAATAATTAGTCCCATAGACCGCCATGTTCTGGGCAGCAGCTGCATTCGGCTAACTTGCAGGTGACAGTGGTTTTAGTCAAAAACAGCTATTGTTTTTTTCTTCTCCAAAAAATATATTTACTATAATAAATGAGGAAAAATCAGTTATTTAGGGAATTACAACGAATAAAAAAAGATCGAAAAAACCCTGCTGTAGTCCAGCTTACAACTGTTAAGTCATCATCCATCTCTGCCATCTCTGTATTGAAAATTCATGTGAAAATGGTTTTAGTATTTCCTTATCACTCTGTGTCTAAGGAAGATTTGAGTAAATACACACTTTTTAACACAGAGTATTACTATCATGTATCTGTAAGTGCATGTCAATCAACCAGGTGAAGTTCAACAGACTCTTCAAATTCAGCTGGGTCCTACCCTTAACAGCATGATGGCATCCATGACCTTCAGATTGATTACTTCAATGTACTTTACTGCGGCTTGGGGATTGCTGAGACTTTGGCTAGGGCAAAACCAGGTGGGCAGAAGTACTTCATGAGTAATGCAGCAGCAAAGCTTAGACCATATTCAAAGCACCAGGTGTAATTTCAGGCATTTGCCATGATCTAGAGAACTCTTTCATAGTTCAGGTCATGGCTTTGTTCTGTCTGTTCTACTTGTGCTTGACCTGTTTTAAGAGTAGATGAAACTTTCAGATAAGAGCTATGAGATATAAATGAGAAAAAAACTGTAAGTAAAGTTCCCAGGCTAGGTATTCAGGTTTGAAATTCATCCGTGTACAGTTTTGTCATCTGAGAAAGCAGCAAGGTTTTTTTCTGTTTGTCTATGGCTTGCGGGAGCCACCTCTTCAGGCTTTGCTAGAGGAGTAGAAAGGCCTCTGTATTTGAGGTCTCTCCATCTGATACCAAGCAGATGTCTTTCAATACCTTTTTCTTAGGACTATACTTACATTGAATCAGCCTGCAATTAAAAATGATGCAGCATAAGTAATGTTGGAAGTGTTGTTGAGGTTGGCTTAGAAAAGCTGTCAAGTTCCTTAAGTCTGTCCTCAGACCTGACACAGCTCCTTTGGCTTCCCAAGTGCAGTACAGTTAGACTGACCCCACCTGGACAAGGCTCACTGTGACCCACGAGAGCAGACTTGCACACCTTCACTCAGCCCTCAGCCTGCATCACTTTTTCTACCTCAGTTGAAATGGTAAGGGTGTTGCCAGTGTTTTCTCACTACCAAACTACTAGAACTCATTCTCTCTTCATTTTCAGCCTGCAGCAAGGCTGTACAAGTAACTTTTTAATTTTGTACTATACTATTAACCATTAATAGCAGTAAAGCCATTTTGTACTTCCTGTCTTTTAATGCTTCTTTTTTCTATACCACGTTTTCTGTCCCTTTTTATTTTTCTTCTTCAGTGGTTGGTTTGCTTTCAGGATGGGTTTGACTCTGCAGCTCTAACGTAAACGCGGTCTTCCTGAACACTTCAGGCTGACTAGCCATTGGTTTACTTGTCTGTTAAATGAGAATAATTGAGCCATCAGATTTTGAAAGGTTCAATGCATTAACGTGTGTGGACTCTGTTCATATTTTGGGAATGCTTTCTTCCATTTGAATATTTTAAAAAAGTCTTGCCTAAACAAACAAGTTTGTAGCTTCTAATTCAGACTGTAAACATTAGCTTTGTAGCTTTATTTACTGCGGTGTGTTAGAGAAAAGACTGAGCATTCCCTGCAAGTTTATGCCATCAAAAGCTTGTTCAGCAGGTCTTGATTTTCTTTATTTTTCTGTCTCTCCTGCTAGAAACGGTTTCCCAAAGCAAACGGCTGCCCAGCTGATCCTGAAAGCCATCTCCAGCTATTTTGTGTCAACAATGTCCTCTTCAATCAAGACGGTGTACTTCGTGCTCTTTGACAGTGAGAGTATAGGGATATATGTGCAGGAAATGGCAAAACTAGATGCCAACTAAGCATAGAAAGCTACAGTACCAGCCCCCTTCTACCCATCATCCTTCCCAAATCCTTAACTCATTGTGAGGCAGAACATCCCTTATTTTAAATTTTGCTCATCTAGGGAAATAAAGGTGGGTTTTTGGATTTATTTTAGTTTTGTTTTTTACTTTCTAAAATGTTTTATGTTGGCACTGATAGTTGGCATTACTGCTGTTAATGCACTGTATACCAGGCATTGTCTGAACTTAGTGTAATCTAGGAGATTTTATAGTTTTATTTTAATGAAGTATGGATTGAAGCATAAAGCTGTTAGGAATATGTAGTCTTTTACTTGTGAAAGAAACAGGCCAACCCTATTTTGTAACTGTGTTGTGGTGCTTTATCAATACATCGAGTGGCGTTCCTTTCATTTTTTAAAAGAACAGATGCTATAAACCTAATTTGTGTTTGTTTATTGTCTTAATGATAAATCTGGAAGAAAAGATACAGAAACCCTGTTGTTCTTAATTATATTTACAATTTTGAAATCGTGTGAATTGATTTAGTAAAATGTTTGAACTGTTGCTGTCAGTGTACTTGAATTAATTTTCCTCAAGTCTTTATTTTATAAATTCTGAAAAGTTAGAAGTGAGAAGGATGATAAAACACCAGATCTGAACTAGTGCCCTGGAAACTTGTTTGGAGATGCTGGGCATCTTACATATACTGCCTGGATGTCTGCATGCTCAGTGGCACTCACAGTTGAACCTTTCCCCCGTGAGCATTCAAACTTTCAAGTTGGTGCTTCAGATCTTCCTGTTCAGAATCTGACTTAATTGGCTGATTAGTTTGAGAGGTCCAAGCCTTTTATATCAAGTATGGCCTAGGGTTTTTTTGAACTAGTTCCAGTCATTGAATATTGGCTTGTTTGAAGCCATTTTGTATTTTTTCCAAATCTTTATGAGCCCAGTGTGTACTGGTTGCCATATAGCTTGCACAGCTGAAATCCATACCAACATAAACCTTACAGAAGCCACTTGTTTTTGTACTTTGAGAAAGAAGAGGTTACACGTTCAAAAGCTATTGCATATGAATGCTCTCTCTGAAGAGGAAGCTCTTCCTTTGAAGTCTTTAGCCTACTTTCTATATAGTAGGCATACGTTTTCGATTTCTATGGAAAACTTCATTTGCTGATGAAAGAGTGCTTCACATCCATCCTGGGTTGATCCAGAGCACTGAGTAGACCAAATCTGACTGACTGTTAACAGTAAGCTCAGGACTCACTGTGTGTATCCTGAACAGCAAATACTAAAAACATGTAGCTTAAGCTCTTGCAAGAGTTTGTTTTTTTTGCATAGAATTCTGCATACTTGCAGCTTTCAAGTGGAGTGCTGTAGAGGAACAACAGTGACAACACTAGAAAACAAAAACTTAAAATAACAGCGCTGTTCTAAGGAAGTACACAAAGTTAAGAGCAGCAGAGAGTAAATTAACTCTATGCATCAAACACATAAGGTGTTTGACTGTACTATGAACTCAATTTTTAAACGGCCAAAATGCATCTGGTACCAGTCTTTAATGACAACAGCTTAAGTGGCAATAAATAAGATGCAGTACTTCAGCATTTAATTGTGAAAGGCATGCTGCACTTTCCACAAATTTCACTAGGTGTCACTAAAAGGACTGAAAAGTAAACAAAAGCATGGATGAGGAGGTCCTGAGGAAACACTTGGTATGAAAAGGGCCGAATTTTGAGCACAGAAGATTTTTAAATACAGGACTGTGCATATCAAAACAAGTGTGTACCCAACAAATGACAGCTTCTTGGTCTCTTTGCACTGTAGAATTTACTGTAATGTATAAAGTCTCTTTTCTTAAAGTCTCAAAATTTTAATGTCACAAAGAGAAAAAAAATGTTTGAGCACAAGTATTTTCAAAATAGTTAAAAGTACAGCCTCCAATGGTATTTAACAAATTTGTCTTTTACACTGTTACACAAGATAGGGGGATGTCAACTTTTGTCTTTCAACTAAGAAAAATCCCAAAGCAAACTATATTGTAATTCAAATTACATAGACTTGTCTCTTCTGGCTTCAAATCTCATCTGCTTATTCAGCAGCTGGTTCCATGAATAGTTCCACTGATCCCATATAGTTGCTTGTGATGTGCAATTTGCTTTGTTTGAATCCAGGTCTGTTTGCAAATAAGGAGTCATGCACAATTCCCACCTGATGAGGATCTGAGCTCTCAGCATCATGTCATACAGCGAACAGAAACAGTTATCAATGCTTACATTGCCTTGAACAAGGAGAATGCCGTGCTTCTCATGGTGGGCAGGGCCACAACCTGAGAGCTTTCAGAAAGTCTGTTCACATTATAACTCATAACTGTGGAACATCCTTTGCTCCTGTTTAAAATCACTTGCGATTTTGAAGCTGGTCTCACAGGGAGCAGCACTGTATTCTCCTTTTGTACAAATACCAGAGCATCCTCCTACTTCCTAGCACTCATTCACAACCTCATAGAGCCTCAGTGTTTGCAGCAAATACTGTGATTCTCTTGCTTTCACCTAGCCTGTTCTGAAAGCAACCTTGAACTGCTGCCCAGTTGGTCCCCACCGCACTTGGAGCTGGGGAAGTCTGCCTAGAGGAGGAGTCGGTCTCAGATGCATCCCTGCCTCCCAATCAGTATTCATCCATGTTTCCCACAGCCTGAAGAATGCTGCTCTGAGGTCCTGAAATCCAGCAGGTTCTGTCAGGAAAGCGGAAGCCAAAGATCCCAGAACAAGCTTGAACTCAGCAACATGCTACAGCCTGAGTAGATTATGGCGTATATTCAAGCTCCTACAAAGTAATATATCTGCTTACATGCATAACAAGAAAAACAGAAGAAATTCCTGCTAACATGTACTGCGACCAAGACAACAGCACCTTGGGAGTCTTCCTAGCGTTTTTTTTGTTACCACTAAACATGCAAGCTCCATTTGCAAAAACAAATTAATGACACTTCAGGAAGGCCATGTACAGAAAGCCTCGGTCAAAGTGCCTTTACAGCCTGTCCTCTTCTTGGTAAGTCATTAGGGATCTTATCTGAAAACAATGGTTAAAATGAATGTCTTCTCTTTAGTGGTTTAAATACTTTAAAAGGTTAAAAGCATTTTGTGGCCAGTAGTATTTTCTATCCACTGCTTCAAATCTTGCTCTCCACTACTATTCCGCTTTTAGTCCACTGACTTTTTCCACTGTAGAAGAGAAAATTCATTGTAATACTGTCCTTAGGGTGCATCAAAAGTCACGTAACTTTAGCAGTTCCTTCTGATTTTGCAGGCTGTCATCCTCCCAAAGCTTTTCTCATCCTAAGTTGTCAACCTGTGTGATTATCTGAGCAGGCATAATTACCCCACCACATTCACAGTCAGGTTGCCAGGCTGGGTTTTAGAAGGAATTAGCTGCTGACAGAAGCATTACTTTGCCCTAGAGAGGAAGCAAGCAAAAAGACAAGTTTTTGGTCTTTTTTCCCCTCTCTGAAGAGGAAGAGTTCCTAATCATACTGTAGCCCACCTGCCTCTGAATGCTTGCTTCCTGAAGTCCATTTTCCCCCCGAGAAATGGAAGCAATGAATAACAACAATTGTGTAACCTTTAGTTTTCTAAAAGAGTTTAAGGAGGACAGATTATTTGGTAACAGCAATGCAGATGCATCTTCTGGATGATTAGCGCAGTGATGGACAGGTTTCAGTCTCATGTTACATTCCACTAGAACCAGCCCTCTGTACTTCATGATTAGTTACGATTCAGTAACAAGTCTTGCTACATTTACTTCTGCTCCTTTCCAGATCTCAATTTTTCAGAAGTTTGGATTTAGCATCTTGGCAGATTCAGAGGTACAAGCAGGCTCCTAGCGTTCACATCTGGCCTGCAACCCCAGCTGAGATCTCCCCCGTTCTTAGACATGCCCTGGACAAAGCATTGGGTATGAATCAGGCTGCTTCAGTTCTTCCCTCCCCTCTGGTGCCTCGGGCATCCAGCCCTGCAGCAGAGATTGGGGCATCAGTAAAAGTAAGGTGGCTGAGCAAGGACCACTCCTGATAAACGTGGGTGATGGGAGGTACAGAAATATGTTGGGTCTGTCCCATTCTGATCCCTGTCTGGGGACACCATTACCCCCCAGCTTCAGACTAGTGGGCAAGCAATATGCAGGATAGTGCTGTAGGCACTGTATTTTGCTTAGTGGTCTTAGGTGTTCTTTAACTGCACATTTTACCATCAATATTTAAGCTTCTAGGATAATTAAGAATAAATAATTGTTCTAATTGTCTAAGATTAATAAATTACGGTTTATGGTAAATTAATACCATTAGTGTTCTCCTGTTTCTTCATGGACAGTGGTGATTGCCAGTCGATACTAAAGGTCAAACAACTGCTTCCAGCTAGAGAGCCCTTGTGGTCTGCCCACGTCCCTACCCTGAAGGTCATGTCCATCCTTGTGCTTTCCTGTTACAACTGTGGTCGGACTCTTCAGAAACTCATCCCCTGGGCATTGCACAGGCTCCCTCTTAAATATTGCATTGTACAAGCACAATGTACAGCATGACAATGAACAGACTGACAGGACAACATCAGAACAGCTGTTCTCCAGAATTTTGCCATGAACAAATGCTTCCATGTACAAAATTTCATCCTAATTTTAGAATATCATTCTATAACTCATTAGGAACAACATCAGCATCATTGTAAGTACTATATGAAAAGAAAGAGATGGGTATTATAGCTAGATGGGAGAGCTTCTAATCTTTCAGCCTTCAAACATACTACAACGAAGTCAGTAAAATGGCTAAGTATTTGTACAAGTGCGAGGAAGACTGGGATCTGACTCACTAGGCATGAGCAAAGCACTTTTAGAAGTGCTTTTTTCAGTAAAAAGGAGTCAAGAACTTTTTGGTTGGTAAACTCTCCAGAACAAAAGTACATACATCCAATGAGTCTGAGAAATTAAGAATTCAGAGAAAGTACACCAGAAGGTAAGATAACAAAACACAGGAAACATAGGCTGAAATAGTAAGACGACTCCTTTTTAGCCAAACAAGCAGAAGTTTGCAGAAGAATAAGGCTCTAATTTCCCTGTGTTAACACCAAGTTTTTGTGAGCTCGTTTCCCCCTTGATCCTAGCTAAAACTGGGTTTTCTAGCCTGAAGAATAGCATTGACAGGAGCTGCAGGTGCCCGGGTACTTGAAGATCAGGTCTGTAGCCTGTGGTAACTAGTCATATGCTCTGTTCTACAATGGTTTTACAGAGGACAGTAATACCTAAAGTTGTAACGGCAGCTCGGAGGGAGCAGCATAATTGATAGGCCTGAAGAGTGCAGGTAAGTAGAAGGATTGTATTTATATCCCTGGTGTGAAACCCAATGGGAACCAGGCTATTGCACACTGGCTGAAGTGCTTGAAAATTGCCACCAATTCCTTTTTGTGTTGAGTTCTTCAGAGATTTAGTTCATTCCTCCATAGAATCCTACTTAATGCCTCCACGACTCATGTTTAACCATTATCACTAGCACCCAGCTCATAAATGCTTCTTCCTTGTCAGATTCCACAAACAGGAATCAAGGGGAGATGATACTGCTGTTTCCTAAAGCAAAGCAAGGAGTGACAACGTTTCACAGCTTGGCCTACGAAATCCCAACTCTTCCACACTTTTTCACCAGCCTGGTTAGTGGAAGAAATTTGATATTTTTGTACCTTGAAATGACTAGCCTTCTTAGGCTTAGGAGAATAAATTAAAGTTGAGCCAAAGTATGCCTCAGCTGCAGCAATGGGCAGATTGATTTGCTTTCCATCTGGGAGATTAAATTCCTCTGCCAAAAAAATGGCACCAGCATAATTAGCTGTCAGTCAAGCTGCAAAGAGACAGACTATGTGGGATAATTGAAAGCCCTGCAGCTTCTCATTACGTACTACAGTAGCCCTATTTGCAAATTTCCACCTTGAGGAGGTTCCCCAAACCTCGTCAGGATTGTACTTGCTCCTTCTGGCACATTCTTCTAAAGGGAAACAGGAATATTGTGTGCGGGGATGGATTAATTTTAAGTAATTTTCGCTTAACCTAAGTTGGTTATAATATATTTGTCAACAGCCCCTGACAGCTCCACTAGCCTTTAATTGCAAGCAAATCCAAACAACCAGAAGGAAGTGGTAGGTCTTCAGCTCCGCTGATGCCCAGGAGATACCTTTGTGGGCCTAAAAAAATCACCTGCCTTCTTTTTTCTTCCTTTCCTCTCCATTCAGTATCCTTACCTCGTGGATTCTCTTATTCAGCAAATTGTAACTCCTAATGAACCTGTCAGTATGCGGTATTACAAACATGTACGTTTCATATAAAATAATCAAATTCCTGTCCCCTCCCCCATTTCATGAGTTTCAACCACGGTTCCGCAATGGCTGAACGTACAGAAAAGTTTAGGAGAGACAGGTAGCTCTGATGATCACGTTGAAGGCTGTGGGCTCTTCTTTGTGAAATGGCAAGAGGGAAAAAGGGCCCTAAGAGTGAAATACATTACAGTCTTCATCCTAAAGCCATAGGGAGTATGCAAAACATCTTACTTCTGAGTGTAACAGCAGCCAGCACTGACTGCAGTCTCCTTTTAGGGTGAACATATGTATTTTCTGTCACCTTTCCTCAGTAACTTCCTAACTCACCAATAAAACAAAGAGAATTAGGTACATCATGCTTGCCAATTCCCCACTTTTTAACAGGAAACAGTAACTGCCAGCTCTGGCTGAAGGCTTCAGCCTTCCTTCACTGCCCAGGGGAGGAGGCAACACTGTGCCACCTGCCTTACGGCTGGGCATTATCTGATCATGTCTGCACTAATGCGCTTTTTTGCTAGTGTAACTGAGGTGGGAGGGGATGGGGGAGATTTTGTGGGCTGAAGCTGCCAAAAGCAGGCAAAAAGTTCTCTGAATCAGAAAGGTTACTGCTTCCCACAGAAGAGGGAGCCAGTGTCACACCTCCCACATGGCTCTGAAACCTCTGAGCTAATAAAGCCCAGTCTAATACACTAATAACTCTTCTTAAACCAGAGCTTTCATTATAAAGAGTAATTTATGTTCACCATTAAGAGCACCACAAACCTGAGCCCTCTTACAGGCACAGATTTGCCTCTTGCCTCCCTGCAGCACTTCCTCAAAGCTGGGAGTATTTCCAGACCTGATGAGGCCTCACTGGCATGAACTGGGACCCAAACTGGGAACAGAACAGGTGGTTTGAAAAATACTAAAGCTGATGTAACTATCTTGCTGCTGTGATGCAGTGGGAGACTGGCTTAGCACAAAATAGCAAGACAGAAACTGCAGAAAATGGTGTGAAACTATTACTGATTATTCAGGCTCCATCAGAAATATAAACACACCAATCTACTATGTCTAGAGGGAGCAAGATGGGATTTAGGGCACAGTCATGTCTCCTGCTGGCTTATCCTCTTGTATGTTAGGAAAGGAAAAATTGCCCCTCTTGTCTGTGTACAATGGCCCTTTATGATTTATTAGACAGTCCTCCTTTTTTGCCTCAATTACTGACTTCAAAAGGGGGTGGAAATGGGACATTCCTAGCCCTAATACTAAATGCATGTAGTCAATAAAAAAGAAAAAACGCTGAAAAATGTTTAAAGGGAGGGTGCTTAAGTTATTGCAACCCTTGGGAGCATTAATGTATGTGCCAACAAGTTACTGTATGTGGCTTTAACATGCTTATTTATTCTGCTGTGCAATAAAACTCTGTCTTAAATAGTGCCAAAACCTGTTTGCCATGGCAACCCCTCATCACACATGTGTTCCAGTACTACTTACAAGCACCTTCTTAAAGAGAAATACACAGCAGGATGAATGGCTTGTGACCTCCAGGGCATTTTACAAAGTTTTAGGCACCCAAGTAAATATTACTTTGGACTAAAATATTTCTTCCAGGTATTTTTTTTCCCCCCTTTCTGAGTAACTCTTTAAGCAGTGAAGCAAAGCCTGCTCCCTGCTCACTTCTCTCCAAGTGGAGCTCTAATGGCTTGGACAAAGCACAGAGCCAGATTTTTACCTGGCAGGTCTCAGGTGTTGCCAGTTGGCTGGGGAAACACGGCAGGAATCAGCTGGTCTTCTATAGTTTCAGGGGCACTGCAGCTGTTCCTGGTGTAATTAGTCATCCTTTGTACTGGCACAACAAAATAGATGTTTTCCCTCCTCCCATTCACACTAAATGTTAGCTCAGTCTAGCCGCTGGCCTTTAAATCCAAGTGCGCACATGTTCATAATAAAGCCACATAACATTAATGTTACACTTACCAGTTCTGCAAGTGCCCAGCCCAGGAAAAGATTTGATTCTGGGTTCTTTTTCCATTGCTTAATTTACTGCTGTGCCTTAAAACTGGACACGCTCATTTCCCAGAGCATGGGGAAGATGCATCCTAGCAGCAAGTTACATAAAGTGGAGCAGGTACAGGATAGCCTGCTAAACTGTCCCCCAAATACAGGGCTCTGCAGTGTGGGAGTCCCTGTAGGAAACTGGACCCCTCGGACTGCTTCCCTCCAGTGTGTCTGACCACAGTATCTCAGTTACACCCAGCTCTAAATGGAGGACCAGTTGCACAACCTTTCTGGGTACAAACTCCCACTGGCTCAGCATGCAAAGCCTGATTGATAGTGGCCATTATATTATTATTATTCTGTTTGTTCTGCCAATGCCTCTGCTGTACATAAGCAGCAGCAGTGGAAGGAGCAGCCAGGCAGGTTCTGCCCAGGGAGTGAGGCTGCCTCCAGGAAGGCTTAACCACAGAGAGCTACCCTGCCTGCCCTTCCCTCCTGTCTTCCTTCTCACCCACTTCTTTTGGAAGGGTTCATGCTCCTTCCCTTCCCTTTTCATTTGAAAGAGCATTAACTTCATATTTCCTAAACTCACCGCAGGCCAGTACACTAGGATGCCGCACCGCTACTGCCCCTGTTTGGAGAGGTCAGGGCTGGGTCTGCAGCCCATCACCCCACGAGACCAGGAGGCTGAGGGAGCCTCACCATCAGCTGCAAGGACCCCGCTCATCTGCACAGCCTGAAAACCCACTCAGCCCCTGAGGAGGATTCCCAGGAGATCCCCACCATCACCAGAGCACTGCCTAGGTAGGAGTCCATGCTTGGGACATCCATGACTCTACTAACCTCGTTGGACTCTACTAATATAATTGCTGGGGGAATCACAGAATAGAGTCATAGAACATCAAGTTGGAAGGGACCCACAAGGATCGTGAAGTCCAGCTCCTGGCTCCACACAGTACTACCTAAAAATTAAAACTCCAGGAAAATTGGGGGTATCTTAGTCCTCTGGCACCATATCATGAGTTTCTCCATGAGAGAGCTCACTTTCACAGAAAGAAGTCTCTCTGAACGTTATCAGCATCTCCTAGGCCATGCGTGTTCTCTAGAACAAACAAACTCCCCTCGCTCCACCTCCCACCTAAATTCCTCTCCCAGACCCTGTTACAGACTGTGGTGGGAGGGAGAATGCCAGTCCCAGAAAGGCATAGGGAACATTACCAGAAATCATTGTAGTGACATTCCCCTCTTGTAGTCAGGTCAAGGGGAAAGATCTTTCTAGCACCCAGGAGAGAAATCCTAGAAAGTACCAAAATACAGTTGTTTGAAAAATAAATAGATGTATATAAAGCAAGAAAAGAAAACAGTGTATTCTTAATGCTCCATTATTAACGGTACTCAGTAAGGGATTTTCTGCTTTGCTGGAGCATGTAACAGGCTTAAATAAGAATCCCTATCAGAACATAACTTTGTAATTATGCAGATAACATTTTGCTATTGTAATGACAACATAAATGCTCACAAACTGCATTGGTTACACATTTCTATGAGTAACAGAGACACCTCTCAGTTCGCACTTCAGTAAAGGCCACAAGTGTGTCACCTTGACAAACTACTAACCACTTAAGACTCCAGGCATTTAGTAGTGTTGTCCTTTGTTTTTAGTGAGAAGTTCAGCTACTTGTTCCTGGCACCATTCCTGAAGAGTTGTGCCAGGGATGAAGGTTGATTTTCTAGCCCCATGCTATTAGTTAACCATTTCCAGCCTGCATCATTAGCAAATTTCTGCACTAGCTCAGGCATATCCCTTCAATGGTCAGTGGGCACTACTCAAAGTGAAAACACTCCGGAGCTCCCAGCAGAGACAATGGCATTTTTGTGATGCCTGTAACTAGGTTTTCCTGGTTTTACCTTTTTTTTTTGTAGAAAACCTCTAGAAAGGGAGCTATCCTAGGGACGGTTTCCCAACACTTCAGTGTTGCTCTTTATCTCCCCAAAATAACAATACCACTCCTAAGGGGAAAAAAATGCAGATGAAACACAGTTTTCTTTCTTTCCTCACTGATTGACTGATCATGTTTGTAATCTCAGTGACCAACGTGGAATATAGACACCACACTGACATGCCTGCAAGAGTAAGTCTCAGGATGTAACTCAAGATTTCCAAATGTGCAGAAAAAAATGTAACAGTTCTGTACAGTAACTGGTTCCTTCTGGTAAACTGTGACCTGCTTCTGTGCTATTGCAGTGAATGTGTTTTACTGCTCTGGCAGTGGGATCGATCCCTTCCACAGGGAGTCTTGTAAAGAGATGGATTCCTTGCTGGACAGCTGATTTTTGATCAACTCCGTGTGAGTCAAAAATCGTGCTGAAATGTCCTGATTATGAACACTTCTGTCATGTCTTACAGCTTCCTAAATCCCAACTGGAAAACATGTTGTATAATACTATGTCATCAGTTTAGAAGAACGTATAAAGTTAAGTTTATTGAGCTGCGATCTTGCAGTGCATTTGCAAAATTCAGAAAATATGTTAATGTGTTATTTCTCCTGAAAGCAGGCAGTGAAAACACTGATCTACTTGTGCATGTGTTTACAATTATTTCTGCACATTACTGTGTCCAAATAGCTGTTAGAAAAATTTCCAAGCTAGTGTGTATATGTTTAGTTTTACTCATATTCCCATAAATGCATAAGAAATCTCTGCTGCCTAGAGACTTTTGAAAACGCAGTTTTAACTGGAATCAAATATCATGAGTGATACCTATTACTGCGTCCTACCCGCCTATTCCATTATAACTTGGAGGCATCACAATATTTCGTGTCATTACATAGTGCTGGAGGCATGAAAACTCTCCAGGCTGATTAGCGTCTTAAGATTTCTCACAGTAAAGCACCTAATCCATCGGAAAGAACTGTTAGGTCTCGGCTGATCATTCATTTGTCTCATTGAAACCCTATGACTCCATTTTAAGAGCTTTTTTATAGACTCGTATAAAGGAGAAAGTGAACTTTTTAACATGTTTGCACTCCACTAAGTCAATACACATAAAAAGAAGTACAACCGGGGTTCCTACACAGATATATGGCCCAGAAGTGCTAAGCTGGTAGAGAGATACAGCTACTAGTTAGGCAAGAGATTGCCTTTTCTTCACATTGCTAACCGCCTCCTAGAAGGAAGGGGCATCCAGAAACCTAACAGAAGGATGAGCCAGAGCCTGGACTCCCCAGACATAGGTTTTACCCAGTAAATTCATGTGTATTTTTCCCTAAATTGTTCTCCCAGAATAGTACATCTTACTCTGGTTATTGTTGCCTATCTGTCCTTTCAATGCCAGTCCAGAATCAACAGCATTTAATTGTTGGTACATGCAGACTATGAAGGCTTTATGGCAGATGTTAGACAATAAGCCCTGTTTGGATGGACACATGCATACCCCTTTAGCAGGAGTCCCATAGCACTGTTGTTACTATTTCTATAGGACCTTATTGTTCAGCTTCAAAACAACGAGTGGTCTCTGCCCCAACAAGTTTGTATTGCAGACATCACCAGAGGGAAGTGAGCACTTCACCCAGTTACCCAGCAGGTTGGTCACAGACCGGGGATAAGGACAAAGTGTGTATTTCTCCCATGTGAAGTCCTGGTGCCCTTGGCCACACTGCTGTCTGTGTAGCCAACAATAATTTGCAAAGCACAGCGGATTGTTTGACCATCACATCTCCTGTGTGCATTACAGAGCATCTTCTCCCCCCACAGCATCTCTGATACTTGTCCAGATCTTTCCCACGTCAATACAAAGAGCCAAGTCAAGGGAGAGAGAAAAGAAAAGCAGCTTCTCTCCACTGGTGCTGTTGAAGACACTCAGCCCCTCTGCCTGGGAGATGGTAAAAGAAACTTAAAGGAAGCAAGACAGAAGATTCTCAGCAGCTGCAAGATGCAGCAAACGACAGGAACATGTTTTTAAATAGAAACCATCAGTACGTATACAGCTGTCAACTGCACTTTGCCCAAAAAGTGAAGTTTTATTAAGCTTTGTAAAAGCTTCTAAATCTGGAACTTTAAAAGCATTTTTTTTCTGTATAAAATTAAAGTTTAAAATGGCAGATCTTTTTTGAAGGCCAATGTTAAAGCAAGAGTTTCTCCAGGAGAATAGCTGAGATGAATGCTGTTATTAATTGTCATTTAAACATCTACTTCTTCAGTCTTTCACAAACTGTCTAAAGTTAATTAGAATCTCCCAGTCAGATGGCTAATGAAATACCATCAGCCAGCATTTCCCACAGACAATTATCTCCTTCATACTTTGTAACTTCCAAAACATCCACATCACTGGCAAAGTTTAATAAAAAGGGTTTAATCTTAAGTTAACAACTCTGGTGCGGTACCATTGATTGCTCAGTTTGCCAGAATCTGAGTAGCGTTTGGGAAGCAATGAAAGAAATACAGAAAACCTCAAATGATAGTCTGAGGGCATTATCTCAGGTCACATAAATCAAAGCAGTTCTTGACTGTCTGTAGGCCTGAAAAACATTTTGCTTCCTAAACCCAGTGCTAAGCTGTGCAGCCAGAAGTTGGGACTGAAGGAGGCAATAGATTTGTCAGGAAGCATGAACTGGTCAGGAATCGCATAGAGAATCTCAGGACTTTCATCATCCTTCCCAACTGTTAATCCCACACTACTTTGAGCAGTTCCCAGTGGTACTAGTCATCCCCTGACACCACAGAGCCAAGCTCCATGAGGCGTGCAGCAGACAGGGGAGAAGGGATCACGGAGGACCCAGCACAAGGGAGAAGCCTCCTGCAGTTCCAGCTTCCTCAGCAAGCCCAAAAACAGTGACCCTGTCCACCAGCCAGGTGTGAACGTCAGTGGGAATCAGCCAAACAACTTCAGAGACCCCTTGGTAAGGGCCTCTTTGGTACTGTGATATGTTTTCCACATGGTTTCTCGGAGCCCTTGTTCATGCTGCATCATCCTTCCTTGGCAGTTGATAGCCCTGGGGAAAGAGCTTGAAACTAAACAGGGGACGTGGAGTTCACCACAGCACACTCTCCAAGCTCTCCTGCCACCTTCTCTCCTCCAGTCTTTCCATAATATTGTCCCTTTTAGTTTGGCTACATTTAGTATCAGATGTGATACCAACGTTAGACTGAGAGTGTAATTTGCCTTTGGCGAGGAGCTGGGTTTTTTTGGTTGGTTTGCCAGTACTGGTTGGAGCAGTTCAAGCCAAGGTAATTTTGAACAGAAGTGAGCATGAGAAAGGAAAATGGAAAAATAGGAACAAACAATGGGAGAAACAGGCAAATGAAAAAATGAATGAACAACAAAGAAGAAAAACAGAGGAAAGTGTGAAAAATTATAAGAGTAAGAAAAACTAACCGTGAGTATACGGAGATTCAGGAAGTCTAGTTATACTTGGGTGGGGGAAGCCTAACATCATTTGATACAATCAACGGAAAAGTAAGTTGTGAGTTGTCTTGAATGTCATTTCAGCTAAAACCTTACTTTTTTTTTTTTTTTGAGAAGTACCTGTATTAGTCCAAGCCCTCTGAAGGGTGGTGAAAGCCACAGAATCCCCAGCTTTCACTCCACATGCCAAGATGCTTGCTCTATGTCCAAGCATCGTCTTTTCCTAAAAATATTGTTCTAGGCTGTTATTTATTTTGCCAAGAAGTTGAGATGACATTTAAACCAGTGGGAACCACAGGCTAGAGAATATACTTATTAAAAACAGCCTCAAATTATATGTATGATTTGTCATTATATTTGTCAAACTACATAACAATAATTCAACTCCTTCAATAGAGCCAGGTTATGCTGCCTGGAAAAACAACCTGCACATAGGCAATGTTTTCACAGGGGAGACTTTCTGATCTTGCTCTTCTAGAACTTTAACAGCTCACCATCTGCTTTTTTTTTTTTTAATCACCATACACCCTACCACATCCAGAATACAGTGAGAATTGCCACATCCACACACCTGCATGAAAAAAAGGAAGCTTATTCCAAGGAGGGATGGTTTTTACTCTTCAAGCAGTAGTTTATGCCTGCCCAGTCTGCTTGAAGAGGGCTGTCCCCATGGGCTCATTTGGAAGGCTTTGCTTTCAAAAAAATAGGTGCAAAAATACACCAACTGTGCTGATTTTCCTGGAAGCAAGGGCACTTTCTTTTCTGAAACTGCAGTGGGTAACCTTCTAGATACTCGTGTTTTATTACCATGAAATGAGAGTTCAGGTGAGGAGGTGTGTCAAGGCAAGCGGATCTTCAGCTGCTGGATCAAGATAGACATGTACACAGCAAGAAAAAAAAGTGTTCATTGTTAAGCCTAAAATTTGTAAGAATCCACTTTCATTGCCCTGCTCCAACACAGACTTTGTGCAAGTAACTTATTATCATATTCATAACTGTGTTAAGAGACTAACTGCTGAGGAAAGTGACCCAAGAAATTAGGTGCTTACACACTTTGACAAACTTGGACCTTTAACTTCTTGGTGGCACCATTTCCATGTTGTAAAACATGGATATAAGTGTTTTTATTTTGTGAAGCAAGGGTTGTGTTTATGATTGTGAAGCATTATGTTAGAATGAGCGACAGCAACAGGAACAACTAGATAAGGCACATCCACTACTTATTTCCCTCTGACTGGAGGGAAGATCTGCGAGCCACCAAAGGCACTGTTGAGCTACACCAACCAACAGACAAGGTTTGCTCTCACAGGCAAATTTGCTGTGTTCAAGGTTAGCAGTGCCCAGCCTTAGAAACTGAAGGACAGACATTGTGATAGCAAAAGCAATACAGACTCCAAGTGCCCATTACGTCCAAATATTTTGAGATCAGCTGTCAGATATAAAAGTGGTTTCAGAGCACTGGCCATGCAGGGTGTGTTCCCTAAGCCTATATCTAGCTAAAGTTTCGCAGGGAAATCTTGATTTATGTACCCATATAGCACTGAATTGACCTCATCACCCAGAGATTAAGGTAGTCTTGCAATAAATGCAAGCTTCCTATATAACTGGAGATATTGATTTGTTCTGTTCAAGCAAAAAAAAAAATCACCACAAAGTTTTGGAAGCTTCTGTTGCCACAGAATCTGTAGACCCTTTCAACAGCAAGCTAGTTAGCTTTTGATTCCCCAGGTCTTAAAAAAGTGTCAAGAAAAAGAACATCAGTGTTTTTGGGTAAGTACAGTACAGCAGGCTACACATAAGCAAAGTATTTAAGTGTTTCTACTGCTACCCTAATTCTTAATGTGCTTTGGGAGACCTGGTGGAACTTCAGTTATGATAGGCAATTTGACAACAATCTGAAATACATCCTACCCAAAATAAAATCTGTGACACCACAAGCAGTCTAAGCAGCAAATACAATGTTTGCCCATGCATTATGAGTTTGAACATATAGGGTAATATTAAATGAGAATTTGAAGTGCTTTAATGTTTGTTACATCACTCAGTGCCTTGTTAACTAGGCCTAATTTTAATCAGCCAACTGTCCTAATTTATTTGCAGCAGGAATTATCTTCTAAGGGATGGTGGAACTACATGTCACTGCCACATTACATTTATTCAAGGAACAGCATTCCTTGACTGCTTCTCATTCTAAGTGGCTTTGTTTCAGAAACAACAGGTAGTATAATTTTATCTGGCCCTGATGACAGTCTTGGGATCAACTTCACCGTATTTCTCAAAATGATAGGTTTCTCAGAGATCCTCCAAGTCTCTAAGCTGTTCATTTCAGAAAGGTGACCACAACTCTGCCCACATCTTGCAGAAAAAGCCCTAAGAGACAGGCCATCCTGAAGACAACTCTTGCGCCAAAATGCATGGACCTTTGCATGTTGGTACAGGTCATCAAGAGACGCCTAGTTCTCCTTATCTTTAAATGGGAAAATTTCCAAGCAGCTCTTTTCCCTTTAAGACAACCTGTTTCTTTTTAATTAAAAAAAGCCAGTACCCTCCTGAGAGATAAACAAAAGGGAAGGGGAACCACAGCCAAGTGAACAGGATCCACCCCCTGATATGCAGTTTGTACATGGTTAATGGATGTTGGGCATTAATATTTCTTACCCTTTTGTCTGTGTTCACTGTAATAGAAACCCCTGTCTAGACTGAGTGGCTACTATAAGTAATCCCAGTAATATCCAGTAAAATCACTCTGAAATGCGATAGCTATAGTTATCAAGGAGGACCAGGATTAACTTGATTGATTGAACAATGGACTTCTGGTTTTTAACATGATCTATATGTGTCCCAAAAATCAAAAAATATACATATGGTTGTAAACCCTTCAATTCAGGGCAACTTATAGTCTGTAAATGTACTGACACACCCTAAAAGGAGAGAGATTAGTGCTGCTCCAAAATGAAAGGATAAATGGCAATGGCCATAAAGAAATACTTTCGCTTAACCAGCCACTGCTTCCGCAAGGACAGGACACATCAACCTCTCTACTGGCAGCCAGGGAACAAACAATACATACTTGCCTCAACCTTTCCTTGAAAGCCCTCTCCTGAAAACATGTCACAGTTGAGGATGTTTGTAGTAAGTTCAACCAAGAGAGACATCTTCTCTTCCTGTAGTGGCCTCTGCAGTAACTCAGTAAACTATTACACCATTAGACATAGATAAGGGATAAAATCACCTTCAATGCACTTGATTAATTTAAACGGGTGGTAAAACTTCTACGCCCAGGTGTAGAGTGTCATCCACTTCCACTATGAACACATGGTGGTTTTCTTGCTAACCTAGGTCTGCAAGGGTGTGCCTAATACTTCTGCTTTGAGCAGAGATAATCTGGGGTGCTTAAGGGCGACCTTTCTGAAGACTGATTCACATCAATGTGTAACTAATTAGTCAGAGATACAAGACCTGGAACCAGAACTCCTGCATTCACTTCTAGCTCTGCCCACAATCCTCTTAATAAATTTGGTCAAACCTCTAAATTCTTTTTATGGTCTAGTAGGAGCCTGGAAATGAGAAAGAGAGCTTTGATGGGGCAAAATAGAGCTAACGCTTGGTAACTGAATGCAGTTAGGTAGAGGATGGATCACTTCTTGCAATGGGAAAACATCAAGCTATAGAAAAGTTGCACATTAGATCAGTTTCTTCCAAGGAACTTAAAAAACTTAAAAACAGAGTTTTATATCCAGAGTTCTTATTCAGTTCCCACTAACTTCAAAGGGAAGTATGTTGATATATTTGCAGCAGCACCTATCTGTAGGAAAGGCAACAAGAGTTAAACACATATTTAACATGAGTTTTGGTACAGTGATGTTCTCTTCAGGAATGGCTTTTAGAATGACCTATCAGGGAGATGGGCTTTTCCTCTTATCCATATAGTGCTAACGGACGGTACAATTGCAATAGAATGGAAAGCTACTAACCTTAGTGAATTCTTTGGATGTTCATATTATTTCTGCTCCAATCCCATGAT
This sequence comes from Chauna torquata, assembly GCA_013399475.1. Lineage (NCBI taxonomy): Eukaryota > Metazoa > Chordata > Aves > Anseriformes > Anhimidae > Chauna > Chauna torquata. Next base: position 119,210 of record VXAL01011834.1, read on the forward strand.
GGACACAAAATGGTTGGTCACTACATTTTCAAGCTCTAGTACACACTGCAGTAAAGAGACAAGGTTCCTTCCCAAGCATCTCTGCCTTCCTTTTTGTGATGCACCTGTGAGTCATGCGCCCTTTTGTTCCTGCATTAAAATGGCAGAACAGGTGGTTCAGATTTGTTTGAAAAAAAACAATTAAAAGAGCTCTCACTATATTGCCAATTGTTAAGTAGCCCACGCTTACCCACCTGTGACATGTTTGCTGTAACAAGGCTGCTTGTTCCCTTTCTTTCTATAAGTTATCCCATTTGAATGGGCAAGAGCAGGAAAGGGAGCTCTATAGAAAGTCCCTCATTTATTTATTTTTAACTTTTCTGGTGGAAATGTTTTCATTTCCAGAATTTGGGGCTGTACCCATTGCCCAACCTTCCTCAAATGCTGATGGAATCCAATGTTCAAAATGAGCAAGAGATGCTTGATTTAAATCCCTTCACTCCACCAGCCTCTCTGGAGCTTTGACAACTTCTTAGGTGAGAATATGTTCCATGTCTAGCAAAACATGGTTGAAGAACTCCCTGCACTGACCTGACATTGAACCTTTTGCTGAGCCATTCTCAGTGCAGGAAAATATTTATTTTATTACAGCCCTGCAGAACTCATCCTAGCTCCCATACTCAGATTAGGACCAAATGTGTTGAGCTTGCATTAGGTGAAGTCACGAGAGATTTGTGTTTGGGATTTTATCTATACTTCTTTTGTAGATGTTACTGATGCTGACATGGCACAAAACAAAAGAATTGAAATAATAATAGTTCTCATGGCATCTTGCAGGTTCTTCTGGGGACTTCATAAAGGGGATAGCCCTATCCTGTGTCAAATATTGTTTTCAAAGGATTATGTAACACTAGTCTCCCCGAATCCCGAGAAATTCCTTTTACAAGAAAATTCATGAGGCTCTCCTGGCTGGCTAAGCAACTTCAGGTCTTTGAGTCTTGGCTTACATCAGTTCTCTGCACATCACAGGGCCTGCAGGCATCTCTCGGTCTTGCTCAGTAACAGCACTAACCATCCCAATAGCGACCGGGAGGTGGAGGAGGGAACCTCTCCCTAGTCAAAACTGGAAACATGTCAAGCTGTAGAGAACTCATAGTGGACATGTGTCTCTAGGCATAGCCCAGATCTGATCTTGGCAATCCTGAAATATGATAGAAGGGACCACCTGACCTGTACTGAGACTTAAGTTTGAGATGTACAGTAAGACATCCATGAAACACTCATACGTTTCTGATTTTCGCTGCATTAATGGCTATTTTGATATCAGCGAAAGAACTGAATTCTCCTGGGGCTAGACACTGATGAAACTATTTAAGAGTTTTCTCACCAAAATTTCTAAGTAATCCATGTTCTCATGGTAACAGCAAAATCCCTCTTAAAATATAGTTGCAAATATCCTGTTTCTTTTTATGGCTGAGCTGATATATCAGACCTGGGATATGAGATATATGATATTTCCATTACAACCATAATGTCTCCTTGGGACCTATATGGTGTCACTGTGTATTACCAGACAAGACTGATCTTGAATACACGGATTTTATTTACTAAAATATCACACATATCAGTTCCTGATTCATCTATTGTAATACAAGAATAACGAGAAATAATGAAAAATAAAGAAAAATAAACGCCAGTTCCAATATTTTAAAGCCCAAAAGTAACTTTCAAACTTAGATGGTGTGGTAGGGGAAAACAGAGAAAAATAGCGTGAAATATTTCAAAAGTTCTTTTATCTGACTATGATCATGGGGGAAACACCAAATGAATAACATGAAGTTTTATTGGTGTCTCTGGGCTTGTTTCTGTGACTGTGTGAAAGAAACCTTCATAAAGGAAGCATTATTTGAAGACACACCCCAGGTTTTAATACAATTTTCTGAAAGTGTAACAATATATCACTAATATAGAAACTGAGATCTGCCACAGTATTATCTATCTGATCTATTTGGAAGTAGCTTGAGACACAAGGAAGTGTGGTGAGATGCAGGTGTTATCAATTAGCCAAAGAAGTTAACAAAACAACTTCAAACTGCAACAGTTGTTCCAGCTGAGAAGTCTGAAGTGGGTATTTAGCTGTTGCTGTGTGCTCACTTCTTTTGTATGCAGTGATAGGAAGTCAGTCAGACCACAGCTGTGAAATCCCAGCTCTGGCAACCAGATCCTCCCCATCGAACCCAAGAGGAAGGAGGCAAGACTGGCATTACAAGGGATGCCCAGTCCCAAGGCATAAAACACAGCAGGTCTTATAAAATAGCATTTGAGAGACAAAGTGAGTGATAAAGAAAAGTAAACCCACTTCCGTCAGTGGCGGAATCAGCAGTGATACAAAGGTTATGTGAATTGCTGTTAAAAAAAAAGTCCTCCAAGTCATGACAAATGAGGAAAATGTTTGGGAAGGGATAACCAAGGCTAGAAATAGAGTGGAAATTGCCCTGAAATGCCATTACCTGACTGAGCTGTAGCAGAACAAGAGTATGTGGGGTTTTGCCCAGAGTTCTGTATCTTCTGACTATGCTGAATCCTCAGCACCATCCATTACTTTCTAGCTAGTACAGCCAAATTAAGGTCCAAGGAAAATCAGGGATTTGTATTTTCTACTGGGGCGGGGGGGAAGGCAAGCAGATGTTCAGAGCACGGGAGAGACTGAAGTCCTTCCTTCTCTCCTGCAACTGCTGGTCTCCCAGCCCCTACCTCACTCCCTGGCTGCACTAACTAGTGCAGCTTCTGACCATCCAGAGTCTAGCAAACAAGCAAGCTCAAGATAAATACAGCTTGCCTGCAAAGTCATGATGTCCTAGCCTTGACTGTGACAAGACCCTTGGTGATGTCCATGGCCCAAGGTCTTGGGTGGGAGACAGAAATGTACCACAGTGTCCAACCAATAAGGCTCTTTGCTGACAAGCCCACAATACAAACCGGGGAGAGATCGTGAGTTATAGGGTTGGGAGCATTAGGAGACCAGAACAACTGAGGATAGCTGAGTAACTGCACTTATCATACTTGATTAAAAATCCAGGTGATTCAGAAGAGTGCAGCCAGAGGTTTATGAGCCAAAACATGCTGTGGAGAGTGTGTATTGCTGTGGCTTAAAAGAAATAATAGCAAGAAATACTACATTCTCTGATGTTGAAGTGACAAAAGAGAAACAGTAAAAAGTTACTGTACCTGCAGTTTGTCAGCATGCTCTACAATATGCAGAGGACAAAGGGGAGTGAAAGAGGTTATTTCATTGCCTTGGAGCAAAGAGACATCCCTTTTCTACCATGAGTCCTGCATGACATGGCCACTAGCCCAGAGCTGCTGCAGTCTGTGGTGTGTCATTTGGATTGCATCTGCTGTAGTCTTGTCTAAGGTAAAACACTAACATCATTGAGTTCATTTCCAAGTGAACCAGCACACAAGCAGTTTGAACAGGGTCTGAGTCATGCAGTTGTGGCACCTGGTACACCAGTCCTTACATAAAATAGGACTGAGAGAGGCCTCCTGGGTCACTGAGCCTTGTCTCCTGCTGTCACAGGCACCATGTCGTATAATCCCCTTCATAAACACAGCAGCAGCTGTGGGAGAGAAGCCTGGAATGGCTAAGGATGCTGAATGTGAGGTGTTACAGGGTCCTGAGTCAGGGGGATTTGGAGTATGCAAAGAATGCAGCTTTGTGCCGTTTAGAAGAGCAAAATAATATTTTATTAACAAAGCTGGAAAGCCATATATCCAGGGAAACACACGAGACCTTAATTATGCCAGAGAGGCATCAGGGTAATGCAGTATTTGCTTTCTACTTCTGGCCCTGAGTTCAGAGAATTATTTTTTTTCTGTTTCAACATTTGGTTGAGCACAACACGCCAGCAGCAGAGAGAAAAAAAAAAAAAGAAAAGGCAGAAAAAAAGAAAGAAAAAGAAAAAAAAACACTGGTTTCCACTCCTGCAAGTACGGTGTCTGTTTTAAATCATGAGAAAGGGAGACTTCTAATGAGGCTGATTCATATAGTGATGTATTTTACAAGCTATTCTCAGCAGATTCACTGCAATATGTCATTCTTTATGTACCATGAGAGATATATGAGCACACAAGCTTACGAAGGGTGGGGAAGTCTCTGAATAACTGACCAGTTTTGCACCTTGTGCTGGAGACGGAGAGAAAGAGTTGGAAGTTCACATATACTATTGCTTCCAAACCCTCCAGACCTCAGGTCAGCTGTGAACTCCACTCCAATAAACATGAACATTACAAGACTCGTGTCTTAAAACTTATTTCCAAGGAAGTCTCTCATTTTATTGCAACACGAATAAGAGACTCTAAGGTAATATTTACTTTGTTTTACATTTCATAAAAAAAAAAAGAAGAAGAAGAAGAAGACTGTAATTTCATGGAGGCTCTAACAGGAATTCCTCTTTCCATCCAAGCGGAAGAAATCACGTTCAGGACCTTTCCCCGAGGGCTCGAGGAAAGCACATTAACATGGAAACTCCCACTCTGCTTTATTTGTGAGTTACTCTTGCAGGAGGATGAGGCTGGAATTGAGAGAAGCTATAACTGGACTAACTGGCCAAAGCCTGTGACATTAAGGGGTAGGCAAGGATGCTGAGAGGATAATCCCAGAGATGCAGCTCTCCAGCTGATGAAAATCAGAAGAGCCAGATAATCACTGAGAGAGATTCCCACCTAGAAAGAAGGTAATTGCAGAGGCTTTAAGAAAAAGGGTGCAGTAGTTACTCCAGTTCTGCCTGTCACTCCCATCACTGCTGACTTTCCCAGCAGTGTCTTTTAAGATGCTGGAGGAGGGGCTGAGGCTCTTTTAATGAAGTGAAAGGATGAGCGGGAGGCCTGTCCAGAGCAGCAGTGGAAAGAGAAAAGACATATGCAGAGAGCCCCGCGCATGGGGAAACCAGAGCTGCAGCCTGTTCCAGACCCCCGAGCCGCTGAAGCACAGATGTCTTCAGGAAATCACCACGCTGCGCCCCAAAGAGTTTTGGCCAGGTGAGGGAGTGAGTCACATCCACACGTGGTCGTTGGGCAAGGCGATGCAGGCCCCGGGGCTGCGCCAGCAGCCGGCTCTGCCGCACGCCAGCCAGCAGTGACGGCCCCGCAGCGCCTGGCCCCCGGGACCGCTCGCCGAAGGACGGTGCAGACCTCTGACTGGTGAGTCCCACCTGGCCTGGGTTTTTCCATCCTAATGGCACAGTCACAGGTCTTTTCCATGCATCTCCTTGCAAGTCCGATGCCTGCTGCATCGAAGCGGCCCTGCTTTAGCCTTTTTCTCACCGCCGTTGTAGTAACCTGATTTCTGGCAAGTGGAGCTGGCTGCCATTCCCTCGCTGGGCTGCCAATATACCTCCTCTTTCTGGCCCGAGGGGCCACCAGAGAGCGATCCGGGCAGTTGCCAACTCCGTCTGCCTGGGAACAAGGGACCCGGCGTGGAACCCAAGCCCAGATCTTAGCAGTTCCCTGCTGCTAGCCCACAGACCAGCCCTGCTGGATTTCTTAAAGGCAGGCTGACTTTACTTATTAATTTTCTTAATTTTTTGCGGCCTCATCAGGGACTTTGTCATAACACTGGGGTCAGCCACCAGCTGCTCTCTATTCCCACGGTATAACCTGCCCACTTCACTGTCTTTCCTTAAATGTAATATGTGGTGCATTTGTGTCTGGTACTTTCTCTTGTTTCTGCAACTGAAATTTTATCCGTTCATGGAGTGCCCGAAATTCTGCAGAGACACTTGGCCTGAATACTTATTTCACTGTTGAAAGCCAATACTGCTTTAACAGATGCAGTAAAATGGTGAGAATCTGAAGTTCACTTTGCTGCTTTAACTACCACAGACGAAAGAAGCCTACTCCACAAAACTGAATGCCTCTCTTGCTGGCACATTAGCTTTAAAGGTGTTCTGGTAGTTTTCAGTCCTCTGTGTTGCCTAAATACTTTTGTCCAGATCCTCAGCTGGAGTAGATAGATGCAGCTACGCTGCAGTCAGCAGAACTAAGCTGATTTATACCACCAGGCATATTTTTATACATTGATATCCTTAGAAAGTAATCACCCGGCCCCCTCAAGCTGATTCCACATGACTTGCAACTGCAGTTCTGAAAGCAATGCTGTTCCCGAAGCTTCAGCACCCGTTGCAGCATGTCCTCCACACTGCGTAGGCATTTGTCCAGGGTACAAAGGAATCCAGACCAACACCAGTGGCAAACTCCCTGCTTCCACAAGTATCTTTCATCCTTAGATAGGTTTAACTGTATAATTATTTTATTGCCTTGGACAATTTCAAACAAAATTTTGTAATGGCACAGAAATCTCCAGATCAAGCTGTCAAATTATTTTCATTGCAATAACTTTAAAAATACAAAACTTGTCATTTCCTCACTTCCGAGAAAAAAACACAGAACAACCCAAAGCACTAGCAGTGCACACTCTGTCTAAACCTGATGTCTTTAGATTCTCTTTCAATATCATTTCTGCCCTGTGAGTTAGACCAGTGCTGACCAGTTCCCTTCTGCTTTTGCAGCCTCTGAACACCCTGTGGAGATGTTAGGCTCTGTTCAGTGTACAGAACTCACAGTCCTGAGTTACATGGCTATCTTCATTCAGCAACACAGTTCCTCTGTTCTCTGCCGACCTTGCAGGTTTGTCACCATTTGAAAACAATTATTTTCCTCTGACTTGGCATTTTTGGCTGCTACCCAACTGCTTGCGGGCACTTTGGGATTTATAGTTAGAGCCCCTCAAAGGAATAGTTATCCTGAAAGTTGAAAATATTTCCAAAAGGCTAAAACGTATCTTTCAGCTGAGTGTGGTTTTAGAATTGCTTCATATGGATCTAACCAATCCATTTTCTTGCGAAGAAGTGATTGCAGGAATAGCTAGAGACTGAGGCAGAGGAAAGAGGCTTATTGTCTCTTACCACCAGGGACTTTAAAATAGTTGTATAATTTACTTTTCTTTTGAGATATTTTATGTAGTGGACAAATGTGAATCAGATCTTCTACCTGGAATAACTTCTTTTGAAGAAATAATATAGAATAAAGTAATTTGGCTAGTAAGCAAAGCTAACAAATACTTTAATTGTTAACAAGAGAAGGAGAGAGGAAGATCAAAGCATTTTGGCCAGATCTAGCTCCCAATGAAGTGTTCAGTGCTCAAAGGGAGTCCTTACACACCTGAACACAAAGGTCCTGACAATGGCAGCGCATCTTCCACCACTCATCATGGGGCTGCGTCGCCAGTGGGGAACACTGGGCATGGGGGCTTAGGGTAAAGTTACATCGGCTATACCTGCCCTCCAGGCTGCAGGTGGGGAACCTCAGCATCCCTGTATGCTGTATAGTGACGGCAATGACCGTGTGTAATCCAAACGGGCATCTGGATCCCAACTTTCCTGGCTAGCATTTAGCTGTAGGGAAACCCAAGCAAGCCCCTAAACTCTGAACAGGCAGAACAGTGTGTGCAGCAGAAATGAGACTCCAGACGTGGAATTGGCACCATTTCCCTAGCTAAAACTTTCCAGGTCTTGGTTTCAAAGATGACTACCTGACAGAGAAAACTAGAAATAAAACAAATGATCTCAAAGTTTTCTATCTTGCTGTTAGCTCTTAGTCTTTGCAGTCAAGCCGTCTCTGAACCATTCACAAACACACTAGCCTAAATAAATAAATAAATAAATAAATATGTGTTTCTGATGTAAAGAACTCTTCTTTCCTGGGGTTTTACTCTAGCACTTCATGCTGTTCTTACTTTTTATAATTATGGAAGGAAAGATGTTAAACTAGGTTTTGAATTTGTACATTGATAGCTAGCAATGCAACACAAGAGGACTCTGCAAGTGGCACTGTTTGCAGTCTTCTTAGCAAACACCCTTCTACAGATCACAGAAAAATCTGGATAGCTCCTCAGTCCAGCACACTTTGGACTTGCTGATTTCTGTAGTCAAGAAAATAAAAAAGGAGAGATGCTGCTAGCAGTGCATTTGGAAATGTCTGATACACCATTCTCTCTGCATCACTTGTTCATGGTGCAGTAAACTGGCGTGGCCTTGTTCACAAGTCCAAGTAATGCTCCAACTCACGTTTCTGCACCCTGTTACTGCCCACTTATTTAAAGAGGGGCAAAGATTTTAGTTATCGTCCAAGTCTGGGTTCTGCAGTTGCAATATCTTCCAGGAGAGTAGTTTTTCACCTGCTTATTAGTAAAACATGCAAACGGCTACGGTAAAAAAGAAGTGATTCCATGCACCTTAACACTGTCAGCAGAATGTCAGTAGTTTTTGTTAATGACTTTAGCACAAGTCAGATGAACTGAAGGGTCAGTGTGGTTTGTGCCATTGTTCTGGTGGTCAGGGTCATGCATGGTGTTGAAGAGCAACACCACTTGACCAGTCAAAGAGAATAACAGGAAATCTACACAAAGTCCTGCATAGACAGAGAACTGGGTGTGTACAGAATTATTTCCGATGTAAATGAAATAAATGAGTAACCACACTGGGTCTAAAAAGGATTTTCAAAGCTCTGTCATTACGTGAGTCTATCTGTGATTAAATGAGCCTTTTCTCTCTCCATTCACTAATGTTAACATCCTGGTAACTATTCCAGCAAAAATAATATATCAAGGTCACCTTTAAATAGGCATTTAATGGTCTACATTACATTTTAACAGGTGGACATGAGGAGGAAAGCCAGCACCACTGGACAATAAGCTTCCTGCTGCTTGCCAGCCATCCATGGACTGTGGTCTGTGAAAATACTCACTCAGGAAAATCGATCAGAGACAGGACATGGACATGACATAATTTGACATCTCTGCCTTCTGCAGAGCACACAGACTTATACAAGTAGATACGTCAAGTGGTGGAACGGAGCCTGCCTTTTTTTGCAAAAAAGTATCCTACGTTGAGGCTAGCTTTGGCCATACTTCATGCTCAGAAATAATTCCTGGCATTCCCTTTGATTATTTCTCAGCACATCAATGCCTCAGTGATCTCACTGGAAAGCTCTTGCAGGATGTGCTGTCCTGCCAGGACTCACTTTCTACTTATGCCAGTGCTACCTGCATGCACTGATCCATTGGGAACATCTGCAATTCCTTGGGATTTCTTTCCTATCTGAGAGATCGTCATTAAAAACTGTTAGTGAACTCTGTTTACAAGTGGTTAAATCTGTTTCTTTAAAGAAAAGTGAAACCATGAGTAGGCTAAGAGAGTCAGGAGGAAAATTCCTAACACCTGGAGTCCAGCAAACCTTAGAATAAAATACAATAAATTTCTTCAGTGAGTGACAGCAGCACTTGGTAGGAATGCAGTTGTGAAACACACCATTTATCAAAGCTGTGCTTTGCCTTACAGCTTTATCAGCCAGATTTCTTTGCAGAGCTTGACTACATCGTCCTCTGAAAAGCTCATATGAAAATGCAAAGTTGAGTTTTACCTGCCTCCACCCACTATGTAGCCCCCTGACTCTCTGGATTTCTGACACCCTCTCTCCTTCCAGACAACGATGCCATTCAACACAAGTTTTAGGTGATATTCAAATTGCTTTTGACACTCAAAGAACTTAATTCTTCAGGCTGTCTGGAATATATTGGCATCAATGGTGAATAATCCCTCCAAAGTCATCACATCAGGCCTGTTTTAGTAAATCTTTCCACTTATTAAGAACAAATATAAACCACCCAAATATGCTTATTTTTGTAAGGAGTCCTTTAAAAATAGTTCATAAATTTATGAGCCAGCATGTGCAGCAAAAAATAAAGAAAAGAAAAGAAGAAAAGAAAAGAAAAGAAAAGAAAAGAAAAGAAAAGAAAAGAAAAGAAAAGAAAAGAAAAGAAAAGAAAAGAAGAAAAGTCAGTGACCCATTTTAGCCCAGTTTATCTATCAGGTGAATCTTCCCATCTTGTACAAAGCATTCCACATAAACACAGTCAGTGAAGTCCTGCTGGCGTTAGGATGTTCTTTCTGAAACACAGGGCAGCACTTCATCTTCTTTATTAGTCCATGGCTGAGCTGGTGTCCACATTCCTGACAAGGCAGACAGGGTTTAGAGAAGTACCCAGCGACTTCACACTTCTGGAGGAGGGGAGGGGGTCTCAAGCCTCTTGCATGAGCTCCCTGTGCCCGTGTTACTTACACCCACGCACAGGAGGATCCAGCCTTACTAAGAGCAGCAGGAGCAAAACGGAGGCCCTGCAACCCTGATGTATCACTGCCACAGGTTAGGCAAGTTCACTTCTGAAATGTTGCCAGACACCAAAAGGGTCTTTGGGAGAAAGAAGTCAGGGAGCAACTTGCAGGCTCTTCACTGCAGCTCCTGGAGCAGGGCTTGCAGCTGCACTCTGCATGGCCAGGTCTTAGCTGAGCAGCAGGACCAGAATATTGCAACATCCTCTAGGAGACATCAGCAACACTCAGCGGAGTCACTGTAAAATCCTGACCACTTGGATATTTATATAACTGAAAGCCAGACATCCTTCAGAAGCATGCTTACTGCTTCCCTCAGGCCAACGTACTGGTTCAAACACATCAGCCGCTGCCTGATGAGGCAAACACATTCCCCTTTCGCACCACTTTTGCAACAAGGTACTGCCCTTTGACTTCTGCTGTGATCTACCCTCAACTGTGGGTGTGCAAGAAGAGGTGCAGGTCCAAGCCCACGTATTACCATACTCTTCTCCAGAGAATGCTCTGTGAAAATTGGTTTGGTCAGTATGTTCTTAACTTGCTCATCCTTTCAAAGAAATAGGCTGCAAAATGGATGGTGAGTTCATTGTTATTGCAGAAGTATCTTTTAAAGATGCTCCCCTGGGGCCACCTTGAAGCTTCTGCTTGACAGGTGTAGGTAACGTACCAGGATCCAGGGAGAAATGCTGTCTTGTCAGTTGAACTGAAATGAGTCAATGAACAGAAAAGAGTTCTGCTCGTGAGAGAACAGACAGAACAATGAGAAGAGAGTCAGAGGTTTCACATGTGGATTAATTTACATCTCTAAGTATTTGCCATTTCAGTACTTGGAAATCCTGTCACATTCTTTGAGAAAGTATGAATTATAAGTTCTCACTAAAGGCCTCACACATACAGATGTTTTGACAGTTAGTAGCCTTTTTATTTTTCTTGTTCTGTGTAACCAAAAAGAGAAAAGGAGTTGCAGCACATCCCAATTAATCTATTGCCTGATAGTAGCAATACTACCCTTCACACAATTTATCATTCAGGAAAGTATTCTTCTACACTTTTGATATAACTAAATAGAAAGCATTTTGATCTTTTTCTTTTTTTTTTTTTTCATGCAGGCAGATTTATGCTTTGAATAAAGCCCATATCTAAAGGTACGGCTAATATTAGGCAAGTCAAAACAAAAAATGATTTTAATAAATTCATCATTTGGCATCTGAGAAGACTTTACCTTTTTTTCCACCAAAATGTACCAACACCAACTATATGTCACACAATATTCCTACAGAAAACAAGCATGATTACACTACTTGAGGTGCAATCAAGGCAGAAAGATGTATTTATACAGCACACAGAAACGTACTGAAATATCCAGAGAAGATTAGGGTATCTTGCTGCCACACTGTCCTCTGTGTTTGAAAATAGCAGTTCTGCTGCAGAGCACTGTAACTCTGTCTCAGATTTTCAGTTGGAACCTTCTGATAGGAGGAAAAGCAGAACAGGTATCTGCCTTAAGCCAAAGATTTCACTGCAGATTTCTCCAGGACTGCTACCTCAAAGTCCTATGGGCTTGAGAAAAGGGTGCTGAATATTTTAATCAATTACTTACTTTGGAAATATCCTTCACTACTCTAGACTATGTCTTAAATTATTCACCAACTTTTCTACCTTGAGTGTATTAATTTGGTATGACTACTCTTTGAAAAGTTGGCTGCACGCAAGCATATATGATACCATAGCCAGTCTGGAAACACTTTTTTTCTAGAAGTTTTATGTTTCTGTGAAGAGCTACAGTCACCATCCAGTAGGCACATCACAGGGTCATTTCACCCTCTATGCACTTCACTCAGATATACAGAAGAGTAAGTAGAAGCATACTGCGTTCTGCATCAGCAATGTCACAAGCCCCAGTAACGTGCATCAAGTTCAACACATTTTTTGTTGCTGCATATGGTGTTGCGGTATTGCAACACAGGGGACAGGCCTGACACAATAAAGCTGAATTTTATTTCTTTTCTGGAGGTACATTCCTCAGCCTGATTTCTTCCTGCCAGTCCCAGCCTCAGCCAGGCTGTGATAAGGGAGCACAACTCTTACAAAATCTGCCCCATGCTGAACTGTCTGACTTCAGGATCCATTTTTTGGTGACAGTTTCTCTTACTGTGACTACATCAGTAAGCAGTGATAACAGCTCTTTTCTCCAGGGCCACATTAAGCTGCTTCAGGGCAGACTTTTTTATGTTCTCTTTCTCATGCCATTATGCACAGGCTTCATGTCCAAAAAAATCATCTGTCACATTCAGTTCCTGCAGCATTATTCTGACAAAAATCAGTCACTAAGAAAGTCCTTGATGTCAGAGGTTTCATCAAAGCAAAGTAATAAATACTGCAGCAGTCAGCATGTCTTAGAGTCCTGGTGGTTTTGCCAGAAATCTCACTTACTCCTTCAGCACTGTGTTGTCAAAAGAATTTCATTTGTTGGAGTTTCTCTTTCCTTCCACTGATTTCTTTTTTTTTTTCCCATCCTCTCCTTTTCCTTTTCTTCTCTTCCCAAGGAAATGAGGGGCAAATACAAGTGAGATACCGTACCATCTTTATCACTCCACCATCTGCAAATGGTTTCATTCTTCTGACAATTTCACATGCAACCTTATAAAAAGACCTGGCTCACTTATGCTGCTAACTTCAAAGATGTACAAAGCCGTGTTGGACCAGTCTGTGGTGGTGGGGCAGATAGTAAGAGGCTGTGTTTGATTTCTGTGAGAATCTATCTCTGTGTCAAGCAGCTAATGGGTGAGAAAACATTTCTTCCAGAGGTAGAGCTCAATCCTTCTTCGAAATGAAGGCAGAGAAAAAATTAGCAGCCAAGTGAGGCTAAGAAACCCTAGAAGTAAGGAATGAACCTCGGAATTCCCCCCTCCATTCTGCGGAGAAGGCCATGAAAGCTCTTGGCAGCCCTGCAAATATTTCAATGGGATTTTATACTGTTCTTTCCTCCTTTTAATACTTTCTGTGTGCCAGAAGTTTTGTGAACCCCTGTTGGCAGGCTACCAAACTCAAGCCAACTGCATAGTGCCCGTCTTTACCCAAACCATCTTTTCCTCGGGATGGTGCTGTGGGCACACCAGATGTGAGGTGGCAGTGTCTGACCCTCCCTGTCTTCCATCGCTACATCCTGTTGATTCCAAAAAGTTCTGCAGTGCACTTGGCACTTCCAGCTCCCATTAAAATTCAATAGGCCTTGGGGATGCCCAAGACCTCATAGTCCTGTGCTCAATCTAGCCTACTTCCCTGGAGTCAATGATTCAGCACAAAACATTTGTACCTGCCAGAAGGACATACAGAAACAAGTCTTTTCTGTATTCTTGTTAACAGCACCTTTCTGAATTTTCCAGTGGCCATTTTCTTCACATGAGCATTTTTCTATTTTCTCTCTGTTAGAGAAGGTCATGACATTTTATTTTACACTGTGGAAAATCCAAACAAAAACAAAGCTACTTTTATTTTCATTTATATTTCCAGTTCCTTCTAATATCAAGGGAATGTACATTAGTCCCTTTTCTTTCAAAATGGCTTTTAATGAAAACATGTTTTCCCTATGCTGAAGACATGGCTTTCTGTTCACTTGAACCCTTGTTTTTGTTTTAAGTAGTTCTCATGAAAGCTACTTTGATTCCCTCTTAACTGAGAGCTCCCATGTAGCAAGGCAAAACGTCACTTGAAATGAAGAAAACAAATCTCTGATTTCAATCCTTTGACAAAAATCCTTACTTTTTTTTTCCCCATTGCTCATATTTTTAAAAACAATTATCTAATAAAAGAGGAGAAAGTCTTGAATATTCCTCTTCAAGTCTGTGCTCCAGTTGAAGTTTTTTAAATTCTCCTTGGCTGTTCACAGGCCCAGAGGATTTCTTTTTATTTTTTAAGCCTCTCTAGAAAGTGCAGCTTTTTCCCTGGGGACAAGTTCTAAAAGAAACAAATCAAAGATGAGGAATTTTAGTAGTCAGTCCACTCTCTGGCTCATTCCTTTGTCTCTCTCCTGTCAAGGCACTTTGAATCCGTATCTCCCACATATCTCAGGCTTTCGAGGCATTTATAAATTATAGAAATATTTATTATTGTGGGGAAAATATGATCATTCACTGAACTCATTGTGAACTTTGCACACATGCTTACTTCTTTTGTCCACAGATTTTTTTTGTAGGAAGCAACCCCCTTGGTTAAAGTCCACAGACTGACTTCTAAGGCTGAGATGTTGGCAGGTGATTTCAGGCTTGTACTGGAGAACCTGGAGCAAGAACAAAACGCTAACATGTCCACTGTAACCTCCTCTTTTCTAAACCAAATCTGAAATTTTCCTTCATATTTTTTACAGTTTATCATATAGATATAGCAAGCACGATATTTGTGTGTAAATCTCTGGAAAAAGCTTACCCGCCATCCCACATAGCTTTATGGAGAAAATGTTTTGAGCTTTTTAATTCCTAGTGCTGCTAAAAGAAATATTTAAGAGGATGGGACGTGAAAAATTTTGAATGCAACTTAACTGTAAGTTATGCTTTTTCTGGTAAATAACAGAACGATCAGCTGGCAGATATTTAACAGGGATCTTGTTATTGCTCCACTCTTCCAACACTATCAAACAGGACAGTTTAATGTAGAAGAGGATTTAGGATGTCCAGATGTGGAAGAGATTGATAATTCCTAATCTATGGGATCCACTCCACTGCTGATTGTGGAAATACATGATAATGCCATGTTTCCTTTCATACTCTTCCTTGTAGCTGAAAAGAACAAAGTTCCTCTCCATGTGTGTGCTATTTTGTTGCAGCAAAGACATTTCATGGATATAGATACTCTGGATTTGAACTCAAGCCCCCAGAGAAGGCCACTTAATCCTGAGAAACACCTACAGAAGCCCCCTTAAAGACTCCTCACTTACTATGACTTGTGTGATATCTTCCATTAACGCTACCAGGGACCCATACTCTGCTGGATCACTGAATGATCTGCTCTCCACAAGGCCAGAAAATGAATGCATTTAATAAGGATTAACCCGTGCTGGCACTAGGGAGCAATAAATATCATAGCGCCAGCATTTGTAACGCTATAGTTATCATTGTGTCAGCATTTCTGTTATAAACCAGGGTTTGGGGTGGATTAGAACTCAGCCATAAAATTTTCTCCAGGCTGAAACTTGGCATAAAAAAGAAATATCAGTCTATGATTTTTTTTCTTTTTTTCTTTTTTAACCTTAGAAAAAAATCTCTTCAGTCTATTTTAAGTTGTACAAAGAAAGAATATGAGACTCTTCCTAAATTCTCGAAAACAGCATCTGGGCCTCTGGGAACGAAGAAAGACTCTGGCTGTGACTGCATTTAGGGGTGAGTTTTCATCAGAGTATCAGAAGTTCAGGGATTAAAGACGCTTTTTGGTATTTCTTGAAAGCCAAAAGCTTTGTCATATTATATCAAAGAGCTCAATTCTTTAGCAATGGAGCTTTAAAAATATTTCTTGCTCTACTTCTTGCATCCAAAAAATGGATAGTTTTAAACTAGCAGGACCTCCAAACCACACTCCGTACTTTGGCCAAGCCCCACATAAATAGTCCCACTACGCTCCCTCTTTGTGCTAGGCGATGGTGGCAGAGGGGTTACACTGGGGGAACTGAAATCAGATTGGTTTGAGGTTTTATTCTGTGCTGAGACTTGATTTTTTTAGCAGAATTAATTCTCTCTCAGAAATCAGATGAATGCCTGAGGGAATTGATGTGAAAGAGACATCCTAATGTTGCTGGTGTTGGAAGGCGTGGAGGAAGAGTAGGCACAGACCTCTGCTATGGGATGTCATGTATGAGTCTGAGCCAGCTCGCAGCTGCAGACACTCTTCTCCCTGCTTCTTACTTCCCGCAGTACGACAGCACTGTGCGGGTTTCACTATTACTGGGAGAGCTGCTGTTTGGAGAAAAGCATGATTTACTCCTCAGTGTCCAAAGACATACTATCAAAAGGGTCACCACTGTTTTGTGTAGACCTCAGGAGGAGAACATGGATTAATTTGTTCCCTCGAAATAAGGTTTTCTTTTAGAAACAGGAGTGCTATTTTGTTTCTCGTGCAGTCTGAGGTATAACACTGAGTTCTAGTTTCCCTTAAGGCTTAAGTTCAGCCTTAAGAAGCTGAACTTCATCCTCCTACTAGGATGGTTTTATTTTAGTTACCAAATATTTGAGGTTAAAGTGAATAGTTCATCTTTAATGGGATTATCTCTTTCAATGTTTGCTTTCATTACAGTTTGAATTGCTCTGAGCATGAGAATCTAACCTCACCAAAAGCATATTTTTGTAATTTGATACAAACTAAATTTAACCTTTGACTCTCATCTATAAAGACGTTAGTTTTTTCCACTGAAAAGCAGAATGTTAGATTAAAGATCTGGCAGTTTCAATTTCCAGGTTGCTAACCTTCCTGTGATTGGGTCCCAAAACATGGAAAGCTGTGTATTTAGTAAAGGTATTTAATATTAATTGTAACAGTCAAGATGGTTTTATACCTGCTACTTATAATATCTAGATGGAGATTCTCTACAGATTTTTTAAAGGGAGAACAATTTCCTTGACCTATACTGCACAATACAGTGGACCTTTTTTAACAGAGGTATTTAAAATAAAATCTTTCTTTTGAGATACTTTACCAGTTCATCACAGTACTTTTGTTAAACAAATAATTTTTATTTGAATGCTTTGGAATATTAAGTCTGTGCTTAGAAAAAACAACTTCATGTTTTCTCTCCTGAGGGTTGGCTTTAAATGTGATACTGAAGGGGAAACAAATTCCCTGTATTATTCTATATTTTCCCCAGTAAACCATCAGAGAAATTGGAGGGGAGGGGTTACTTTCTAGAAAAACTATATTCTTGTTCTCTGCTGGAAGAATCCTTCTAAATACATGGAATTTTTCACTTCTGCTTTGATGAAATGAAGTGTTGAAACTTTTACTGAAAAAGTTTTACAGATATTTGTCAGAAAGTTTCTTAAAAGAAAAAAACAATTAAGTGTGAATGAAAAATTATTATGTCTCCAGTCCTGCAAAAGATAGATTATCAGTGGATCAACTGTCAAGGCTCTGGTGAAGTCAATGATACTTCTTCCCTGCATTTCTGCCGTAATGAAGTAATGGGGAAAATGGCTCATTGCATACGTCAGGAGGTAAAGGGGAACATGGGACCATTTATTTATTTATTTAACATAAGAAAATTCAATACAAATTCTACAAAATCCTTCCACCAGTTACACTTTTTATGACTATATTTTTATACAATTCATAGGAAAGCCCGTGTGTTCATATGCTTACTCAGGTTCCATATTGAAGAGTGATTTAGATATAAAAATTATACTCTGTTAAATCTGTTCTTTCTGTACAGGGAAGCAAGCAAGAATAAAAGAAGCCTGCCTTATATTTCAGCTCTGCAGTCGTCAGAGAAGGATACTGCAACTAAAATTCAAATTGTAACACATACAGCGCTAATAAATGGTCAGCTTAGAAGCATTTCCTGTTTATACACTGTGTTAATAAGCATCCATCACCCATGTCACATATACGGGATACCAAATTCAAATGTCAAACAAAATGTAAGAGGTCACACATTTTCCTTTGCTAACTAAAAGTGTAATTCATAAATATTATTGCTACCAAACTCTCCATCTACAGCACTTGTTTAGAAATATGCACATGTAATATAAATTGTGATTAAGTTAAATGGGTATATTATTTCCTGTTTTAAGGGTGAACAGCAGCATGAATTATGTTTTACTCAATAGGCATTTCAATAAAAACCTATAGACTAACAAGCTGCTATCATATAGTTCAGCTGTGCAGACTAACATGAGAAGGGTCTTATGATCCACCACTGATATTTACGCTATTTCTCTGTTATTTCTGCTGGTACATAGAAAAAATATTTCCTTAACTCAAAACCTGTTTCAATTTTTTATTTTAAGAAAAAAAAATACTATTTGATTGTGGGGTGTTTCCCCAAGTAAAGTTAATAACATAAATGTAATCGGCTAACCTCAATCTTTTTATTTTTACTGACTTAAGAAATGTAGGATTTAAGTCTCTCTGAAAATAATCAACAACTCTCAACTTTTGAAATTACTTATTTTAGTTTGTAGAAATCAAACTCTCAAAGAAAAAAAAATAAAATAAAGATTTTGGTAGTGGCTTAAATAGATTTTTGAAAATGGGAAATGTACCTTCTGTGTCATTTAGTCATTTGATTTTGTAAAATTTTCTGGCTAGCCTTCTGCCTTATCTCTTTTTTTTTGATACTGTATTTCTAGTTAATCTGAAGCATTTTAGGGCCTGATTCAGAATTCTCTGAGATCATCTTAAGGACTTACAAAGATTTAACTGGACTTTAATGAGGTTTACACCATAACTGCTAAAAAAAAAAAAAAAAGCTATAAGAGCTATGAGTAGATTAGATTTAAATGAATTTGAAGTTTAAAAATGCAAATTATGATATTACAGGTAATAATGCTGTACTGACAAAATGTTCTCCTTTCAGGCCCGATTAAAGATCTTTCTCACAAACAAATGCAATGAAAACATTAAAATGGAATTAAAAATATACCATTGCCTCCATTGTTATGTAAAAATTGACAGTCAGTTAATTGTGCTAAGTGCAATTAAACAACAGGAGCAAAGGCATATTTTACTAAAGAAATATCTTAGATTGGATGTAAAGAGGGTTATTCCCACCGAGGAGCTGCGTAGCCCAAGATAAGCAAGCCCAGTTAGTGCTTGTCTTGAAGAACTGCCTACAAAACTTGGTTGCAAATACTGTCAAATCAAAGGCTTTCAAGGCAAATAAGAATGCCACACATTCCCAAGTTATCTACACTTTTTTTTTAAAGCTTTGGTAGAAAAGACATTTTACCAAGTTGATGGAGTCTGGTGTTCTTTTAAAAGCTTGTAAAATGGGAGTCTGAATATTTTGTTTTATTAGGAGGAACATAGTGCACAGCAAACGCAAAGAAGATTACTAAAAAGGAAGGGGTGCTAAATCTTTTAAGATACTCAGAAATGAAAATAAGTTCCATATTCTGAAAATGGTAGGAAACCAGACATATAGGAGCACAGTGCATTAGTATAATTCAGACTTTTTACAGTAGTATAAAATCTTTGATGTGTCCCTGTTAATGGAGTGAAGGAGACACCAAGGCAGGTACAATCAAAAAGGGAAATATCATTCCAGTTAAGCATTCCAGCGAAGGAAAGAGAGTCTTATTCACTAAAATCCCAACACTCATAAATAACTAATTGTGTTAACCTTACGCTCTATGGTTTGGCCACTGAATTTCAGAAGTTGAAAACATAATTGAGTCAACGTATCATCACTGATATATATTACTGAGTGATTTCCTTGAAAGCAGCCACAAAATACAAAAGAATTCCCAATTCTGTGTTTATAAATCCCTATATTGAGTTTGTTTTGCTGTGGGGTTATACTGCTTTTTCACAACTGTTTAGATAACTTTTTGGTATTCCTGAAAACTTCCCAGAGGCTCTTCCCGAGAGGAGGTCTGTTTTCCACCTTACTACATGGGCTGATATCGTCTTTCCATCTCCTGAGTGGAAAGAGAAAGCCCCAGATGATCCAGGGAGCAGCCTCTGGCAGTCAGCTCCAAAGCAAAGAGATACTGGGCAGCAAGGATCTAGAGGTGATCTGGAGAAAAAGGCCTCCCATGAGGAGGCACCAGGCCTTTCTGGATCCCAGGGGGTCCCTGGAGCTTGCGAACCAGCCCTACAGCTCAGTCCATGAGGTAAGAAAATATGACAGTGGTGGGGGAAGAGAAGGGCAGCAACTACTGCCCTCTTGACTGGATGATGTATGGGAAAGTCCACAAGAAAAACCTCTCCCAGGATTTAATAGGGGAGGGGTGGGGGTGTGATCCAGCCCCAGGTTAGGAACCCCTGCATGTTCAAAGGAAAGCTTTTATGAGTAAAGACAATGCCCTTCCATGAGTGAAGATCAAACCCTTTCTAATCTTCTGTTGCAATAGACAAATGACTTAACAACTGTCTGCATATTCTCCACATAAGCTTTTTAAAAATAACTGACAAAGTTACTAGAATTGGTATCTCTAAATGTTGAAAAACAGAGACCGGAATAAGTAAGAACATATTTTCTTTCTCTCCAAAAACACAAATCACTGCTTTTTTTCCCTTTCCTCACACACGCAGTACCATTTCCTTGGGAGATATAAATTGCCATGAAGACAAATAGAAATAGTGCAAAAGTATGCTTTTCTGCTCCAAAAGTGCCCTAAGCATGTTCCAGGTGATCCCAGTTAGCTGGTAGATCTACAAAATCTGCCATCTTTTTCTGTGCTTATTGCTAATATCACAATCCATGCCCATATGAACTTTTTGCACAGTTAAGGAAACCTCTTCCTCTTGTAAATATTTTGTGAATATGCACAGATATACAAGTACACCTTTGCATAATAATTATTTATGTAAAAAATAACCAGTGTTGTCTCCACAGATATTTATAGCACAGTGATGTTTTAGCGACGCTAATTTCCCCTCTACCCAAGACCTGTTTGAATTAAAATGAAAACCCAGTAATTTTAATATGTTTTAAAAGAGCTTTGTGCTATTTTCATTTCATATATACAGTTGTTTAAAGCAACTCCTCCACTGGAGGAGGCAAAAGTGCTTAACTGCTAGGTTTCCATTTTCTTTGCATTCCCACCTGTGAAATTTTACAGCTAAAAGGAGATGATCCAGCCACAGGTACAGAAACATGAGTTTTTGAAGAGCCTGAGGTAAGGATTTCGGAAGTTAACAATACCACAGACACAAGCAATGGGTTCAGGAAAAAGAAAGTTCATGTAAGAGACAACCACCAAATAAGGCAAAGGTGATTTCTAATATGTACTCGTAATTTGCATTCCTTTTCAAAAAAAAAAAAAAAAAACACATTAAAAACTGTGCTTTATCCACAGATACATCAGACAGAATTGTCTACAATAAAATTTATTTTGTGTGAGTGTGACTAACAGAGATCTCTCTACTGTTAGCCGTCTCCTCCAAAGAACACAGTTGGCAACCCCTCACTAAAAAGCTGATTTGTGCACAAAAGATCCCATGTGTGCTGAAAGGTGCAAGGTCCTGGGGACCGGGGTTACGCAACGGACAAAGGCTATCTAGAAAGGGTTGTCCTGTTTGTATCCCTAGTATTCAGTTTTTGACCCTCCCAAAATGCCCACAAATTTATAGTTCTTTTTTTAGTGCCTAAAACACCAAAATGTAAATAATGAATTGATTCTCTGTGTGGCTGCCTAAAATAAATGTGTTTGAAAACAACATTAGAAGAGATAGAGCAGAGCAGAACAGTCATGGACTGCAGTGAAAGTGACCCTATAGCCTCACAGGAAAACATAGGACTCCTTTAACCTCGAAAAGAAATTTCAGTTATCAATATGTTTTCTTCTAGTTACAGGTTGCTTAACTTTGTGCATCTTCTCTGTGTGTGCACCATGGAGAGCAGGACACAGGGAATTAGTTGTAATTCACAACCAGTGGCCTCCTTTTGGACTCCAAAACAAATTGACAGAGAGAAGACATCGCACATACCATCACCCCAGTAGTGAACAAATGTAGTGGAAAACAAAATTTGCCCTCTGAATAAGGGTTTGGGTAGTATTATTTCTCACCAGGGCTCCAGTACTGCCCTGAGCACTGCTCTTCCAAAATAATCCCTCCAAAATAATACAGATCTATACCCGTGATTAATTTTTTTGCACAAGGTTGCCTGTGGAGTATATGCGACCTTCGTTTGCAGAGGGTAGCTTAACAAGGTGCACCATGTGGGACAAGCCACAATCTGCATGAATAAAGGTGATTAATATGTCATTATTAACTACATTTCTGAAAAAGCTGATCAATCAGTTAGAAACTTGGCTTTCATAGTTACAGTTGGCTTGGAGATCAGTATACAGCTGTTACAATGCACAAGGGCTGAACCGGAGCAAAACTGGAGAGAAGCCATCTCCAAAAAGGAGCAACTTCTTTCCTTTTTCCAGTAATGTTAAAGCTCTTCCTTTGTGCCAGAGACAAATAATGCATTCTGATGGGAGGAGGGCTGTGGGACACAAATTTTACAGCAAAAGCCAAATGATATTTCTTCCTGTTTATAACTGCAGAACTCTGGCTAGTCCCTTCAGCAGCGCACCAAGTCCTCCCAGGCACTGAGCATGTGTACAGCAGAGAGCTAAATCCGCATTAAGCCCTTAGATGGCAAATGTAACACTATTGTCAGGTCACAAGAGAAATTTTATCCATCCATGGTCAATTAAGTCAATTTAATTCCCCAGCAACTCAGTGTATAATGTTTAGCCCTTGCTACTACTTGTTTTGTTCCACTGACATTCAATCCCTTATTTCTCTCTGTTGCCAAAGGGACACACCTGAGTTCTGATTTACGGAGCACGGTCGCAAGGGAAGAGCAGCCTGTCTGACTGTTGATCAGTACGTTTCTGTTTAGTGACCAACAGGTTCAAACTGAACCAGTAACTTGGAGGGAAATTAGTGAATGAAACTTCAGTCCTTCCACCTGTCCAAATGCCTTCCCTGTTTTTTTTTTTTGTTTTTTTTTGAAGTAGTAAGTTTTTCTTGTTGCCTGTGCAGGTCTTTCATGCACCTCTAGGGTATGTTGCAGTATTTCTTTCTAGACAGCAATTGAGTGTTTCCCCTTTTAGGCATTTTTCCCAAGCCTGACACTTCTGGGAAGAGTCAGTCCTTCTGCACATGCATTGGTACAGTAAGCACACTATGTCCTGAACATGTCATCTTTATCACTAGCACAGACTGTATCTGCAGCTCCTGAGCAGTAGGTCTGACTATCCCCAAAGCACTTATCTCACTGCACATTTGTGATTGCTTTGATCTATTCACAGGCAATGGACAGAGTTGAGATTTCAGAGTGGCCAGCAGCTCAACTGGCACAATAAGCCAGTTGAATTGCCAAACATCTGGACATCCAGCCCTAAAATTAAAGAAAAAAAAAGTATCTCCAAATTACACTGAGACAAAATTTCCAGGAGAAAAAGGAAAATGTGTCCAAGGAAACCCAGATGTAGGAGTAGCTCTAGACTGGATGGGTTTTAGATTGGTGGAGTGGCAGGTATGGGTAATTAGGGTTTTTTTAATAGGAAAACAAGGTTGTAAAACTACATAAACTAATGATGGACTTCATGTGTAAGTGTAGGTTTCTGCTTTCTGGTCCTGCTTATGGATGTTCTAAGAACTTACAATTCATATTTAAGGCAAATAATGCTTCAGATGTTCAGTTACATTAAAGTCATTGAAGTCTATTGTCTCCCTTGAACCTCAAGACATAGCAGCCTTTTAACTGCAACTTCCCGTGGCTCATTTCCAGTACAGAAACATAAACATGTGAGGTCTGTTGACTCTCTATCTCCGTTTAGACTCTGGGAACTTGATAAATGCAAAACATTTGCTTACCTTATGAGAAGAGGAAGTCATGCTCTCTATTGCAAAATTTTGATGGCAGAAAGAAGGACTTGCTGCTGTAAACCAAGCAAAATAATGCTAGAAAACTGCATTTTCAGACAGATTGTGTGGATTATTTTTATGATTTCTGACTGTTTTGACTTGGCAAAGCAGGAGTCTAACAAAACAAGTGATGAAGTCTCCTGGCATGTGACTTCTTAAATATTTAGCAAGTATTTGTAAGCTTTATTAAGTCAAGATGACTCATTCATCTTGAGTTGCTTACATGTATGTTTCATGTACTATACTACGTAGACCGATAGAAAGTGTTAGTCATTTGTTTTATTACTTCAGGGTTATATTTCAGCAAAACTATCTAGTTTTGATGCTGTTTATTTTCAGAACAGCTTGGGGTGGATTTTGTAGGTCTGCAAAGCCACTGGCCTTTCTAACGTTTTTTCTTGGCAAAGGGGACCTAAAAATGTGAAGTAGAATCTCAGTTTTCAGTTTAAAATTAAAAGGATAAGTTGCTTTTCCTTTTCTTTGGGGACTGTGTTCTTGGAAACATAACCCTGGTAAAGGCAGAGCAACTGCTTTCAAGGCCTGGTCTTTTGCAGCCAGGAAAAAAAAACATAACTATAGGTATTTCAATTTGGGGAAAGTCTCCACATATGATAAAGTCTAGAGAAGAGAGTAACAATGGCACAGATATATGCCACGGGAGAAGTGGGTATTTTAATCCTTTTCTTGACTTCAGCATGTCTCACTTAAGGGCATTTATAAGGTCTCTTTAAAGCTGTAGCAGCCACTGGTTGCCCAGAAGATCTGTACCAGCAGCTGCTAGGTTTGCATAGATCGTCCTGCAGTAAATACTTGGTAAAATCATGCCTAGGACAGAAATCTCTCAGTCTATATTCATATCATAACTGTGCCCTGTCACTGTGCAATTATTGAAGCAGGGGTTATGTCCAGCCCTGCTATGGCTACACAAACTCACTATATCCATAACTAACGAAAGAAGTGCTTATCACAAGTGCGTGACCATTTTTTTGAGGGGGTCAGCCCACTATGTAGATTGCGGCATGATCGAATGAGCTGTTTAACAGCCTGACAAAGGGATCAGATTGTGCTGGTGAGCCATTACTAAGTCTCACAAGCCACAAGGCAACAATATAGGATACAAGTATTCAACATATGACCTAAATCTAACTGGAGTTTGTTCATCTAGCCAGATATTAGTATAAGTTGGTTCTGGAATTACTGTCTGAAGCCAGGAAACCACACAGCTAGGCCTTATTTAAAAAAAAAAAAAAAAAAATCACGTCTGGTTTTCTGTGGAAAATTGTTGTTCCAACTAGAGGAAATTCATGGACAATGCTTTCCTTCTGCTAAAAACTTTGCCTTTTCACTGGAAAAAGGTTAACCTGGGCACTGAAACATATCTGCTGAAGAGTGCAAATTTTATGTATTAGTTCCTGCCAACAAGTTGGTGTTAATGGAAACATTGTTTTCATCATATTTTCTGCAGAAGAATCTTGCCCAGTATTTTATCAGCCCCATACATCACTAATTTCAATTTGTAAAATCTATGCTACATTTTTTCATTCATGTCTCAATCACTTAAACAGTCATTTTTATTACTTTCTTTTACCGTTGTAGACCAACAGCACATCTTCCAGGAAAGAGAGTGAGGGAAAATTAACTGTTTTCAGTAGATATGTCTTTTAAATCAGAAAAAGAGAATAGATGCAATGGCATGTGAGGGGTTCTTGAACTGGAAAATATTTCACTGATAAAGACGTATACATATGTATGTGTGTCTACACATATATATGTAGACACAGCCACTTGTGTGCACACAGGTATAACGCACACACAAATAGCATACACATGTTGCAAGGTAAACAAATGCAAATGGAAATAGATTTATGCTTCGTAGCCAAACGCACTTAACAGTATCCAAATGAACCCTGAGAACAACATTGTAGAAGTATATTGTATCTGCAATAGCAATCTACCTAATCTATTCTGGATGTCATAGGTTTTTGGCTGATGTCTCAGGGTGCTCTAATGTTTCCAGTTGTGCAGTAAATCTGCTGGGTCATATTACTAGACATATCATGCCATTCACGGTGCAAATGAGCCATCAGTGAAGAGCAAATAGAGATGATTTGTAAAAAAAAGACAGTTATAAGCAGGACTGCCCTATCTTCTTACTGCCGTGTGAATGAAAAATGAGTTATAATGCAGAACACATGTGCCACATAATGAAAGTCCTGGAAAGCCATTATGGCTTAGAAAACCTGGCTCATGAGCATTACATACCACCACTCCCACCATCCAGGAATATAAAGCGCAACTACAAAATGCGGAACAGCTTGGACCAGACACCACTCTAGCCTAGATGTTTTTCTGATGATAAAGAAGCAGTAATGTTGTTCAGAGCTTCAGGTACTTTGGGGGAAACCTTACCAGAATGACCTTCAGTCTGGCAGACAGATATCGACACAGAGTGAAGAGCTACCCATTTTTGAAGGCCCTAGGGAACATAGCAATAATGGCGACAGTTCCTCTCTTTACTTAAGACAATGGTTTCTGCACCAAACTCAATAAAACATGGCTTAACCAATGCATGTATTTTTCAAAAGACATGATTTGCAGAGCCACAGTCTGTGAGGAGAGACGTTTTTTCATTAGACCAAATAGTCTTGCAAAACAACAAGAGAAGTTTTGGGGTACAAAAGCCCTTGTAGAAGCAATCAACATCAAGCCCAACATGGGTTGAGAAAACCTTCTCTGTGTGGTATAATTGTGTTAGTCATTTAGTTAGTCTGAGCAAAAAGGGTATTGGTATCTGAGGAGCTGAGGCTGATGATCATCTGGAGTTCTGCAGGCTTAGCTGGGGAAGGAGGTTGTGCGAGGAAAATTGTCATGTGCAATAAAACCAGAGTGAAGTCAAGTGATGGATACTCTAGCATGTCCCTTGGGAAAATGCTCCATTAATAACTTTTACAACATTTAAAAGTTTACCTCTTCGTTCCAGTTTTGATTTTTCCAGCTTTGGTTCTGAGCCAGGGCATTCTGTCTGCCAGCCTTAAACAGGTTTCTACTTATGATATTTAAGGATTGGTAGTGCAAACCAGAAGTTCACTTCCGCTGATGGATTTTTCTTTCCTCTTATGGGTTTTTCCACCCCTTTTTAATCAGTGTCTTCTTTTGTATCAGAAAAAGAAGTCCTTATTTTCCCTCTTTGGGGGTCAAACATAATACAGCTGAGACTGCATAGAAAGGTGCTTAGAAAATGCATATGGAGGGTCTAGAGAGATTCTGAGGAAAGCTATAAAGCTCTGCAATAAACACAAACCAGAACTAGTTCCTGGACCCTTCTAAAAGGGAATTTCTGCCTTATTAAAAATTAGTATTTTAAAGCTAAATCTCAGTTTGACTGCTAAAGACAGAGTGAGCCTAGCAAATGTGAGAAGTAAGTCAGATTCCACAGGGCAGATCTTGCATGGTCAACACACTGGCTGAGCGACTGTGGATTTATGCTGTTGTAAATAACAGCAGAATTGTCCCTCCTTATCAGGAGATTTAACTATATTGTGCCTTGCACTCTTGTTATTCTTTGGAAGACCTTTATGTAACATTACTGGTTGCCTTGAAAAAATTGGGATTAACTTGGAAGACATATATTGCAAATTGGATTATACTTCAAAGAGGTGTTGCCAAAGAGAACTTTTAAAAGGCTTTAAAAAATGAATTGTACCAATACAGGCTCTTTCTCTTTGAACATGACAAAAAAAAAGAAAAAAAAGGCTGAGTTTAATATTTCTTAAATACTTCCAACAATTAAGTTGCTTGGTACTCAAGCAAACCACACTGGGAGGTTTTCAAAGGACGAGGGATATTTTAGTAACCTATCAACAGCTTGTTTCTCCTCAGCTTTCCTGCGTTTCCTGAAGTAAAGTTGCCATTCCCTGTTTAGCTGCCCAGGACTTCCATGTCAGAAATGGAGATGGTGTGGAAAAGGGAAGCAGTGGCAACCTCTCTTCCTAAGGGCATGGAGCAAATGCTGAAATGCAGAAACAACTCAAAAACTCAAAGCTAAAGGAGATAGTAAAAGTTAAACCTTTGCAAGACAAGGCAGAGCCCGGAGGGAGGCAGATGGGCACAGGCTTGCCTCAGGCCACCAGTTGCCATGGTGATGCCAGGCCGTGCCGGGGCCTGTGGTGCCCCAAAGCCCACCTGAAGCCTGTCTCTGTGCGTGGGTCCCACCCTGAGCTCAAAATACAACACCTATACCCCTGTCACACAGCTGCTAAAACACCTCCCTGTATGGCATCTTGCTGTATGCTCTGCCATTCCTGATCCAGCAAGGGCCACAGAGCCTGACTTGGTCAAGGGATTCCCGTTTCCCATCTGGGTATAAAACGGCCCCTTCATTTTTATCCTTTCTGGCCAGATTGTGGCTATGGTCTTCTCAGGCACTGCAAAATGACGCGGGGTCCAGGAGCTGTGGCTCTGAAACACCACATAGAGTTATTGCTTGAGGAAGCAATAAGCTGGTTTCTGACTGGTGCCTTGTGGCCAATATCTGCCCAAAACCTCTCCATGTGCTTTGGCCCAGAGGCGCTGAGGCAAGCAACGAGGAGGCATGGCTTCACGCAGCTTGCAGCTTGCCTTAAAGCTTTAACATTCAAGCCTTTGAACGGTTTTCTGTTCCTCTCCATCTATGTTTAATCCACTCTTCTTCAGGGTAAAAGGGATTATTTATCAACAAGGCTTTCAGGTGATTTGTATTACTGCAGGGGAGGTTGAAGCAGTGACTGGTTAATGAAGTGCTTCTCCAGGCATTTGGTTGTTTGTAAGGGCATGTGAAATGCACAGTAGAAGTGCCAAGCATCGCTGTCATACAGACCTTGGCCTAGTGCAGATTTTCTATGGGGAAGAGTAAATACAGAGGGTAAAATGTCATTGTTTTTGTAGAACATAATAGCTCTCTTTCTTTTTCTCCTGAGAAGCCTGGGAACTCCAAACACTACTTTGAGGGTAGTTTTATTAAACAAAAATATTCTTGCATTATGAGCTAATTTATATCTTTCCAGCCCAGCCCTGCAAAAGGTCAGTTTAACGAATCATTCTCTCAGGAGCTGGGGAGGAGTTATGAACTCACAGTAATCCTCCTAATTGCACTCTACCTCAGTTTCACGTTTTGTTAATCAGTGGCCAACAAATCCTGGCCTTCAAAACTCATTATCAACCTGCTCCACACTCTCCCTTTGGATACACACACCGCACACCCCTCTGGCTTAGGTGTCCTACAGGTTGCCTTCTGTGTCTTTCTGGTGCACAATCATAACCAGCTTTCGGATATAGGTCAACTATAAATAACAGGGGTGCTGCTGCATGTATGGATTAGCGCCGATGAAGAAGCAGAACAGAATGAGCGCCGGTGGCCAGCTTCACTCCTGCGGGGAGCTTTAAAATCCAGTCTGGCTTCCAGAAGATCTCTGCCAGTGGAAACTGCCCAGGCGCAACACTTCATCATTGTATCTCCTGCCTGGGTCAGCCCCACCCAGCTTTATTATTAGACAAAATTTTACAATTGGAAGCTCAGGTCAATTTTTCACAATCTGCAAATTAAAAAGAAAAAAAGCAGTTTGAATTTTCTCCAAACTTTACATGACCCTTCTCCCTTCCCTTCAGAGTAGATCTGGCAATTTTCAGGCCTAATGAATTTTCCAAGTCCCAGTAAAAGAGGAAGCTGCCTACAAACCTGCCTACAAGCTTCCAGGCCTGCTGGCTCCTCAAAGCTCAGCAGAGCTTTCCACTCTGGTGCCTCTTTGTGGTATGTGCAGTAAAGTTCTAAACTCCTCTGGACTTTCTTTTCTCTCCTCTTTTTTGCCTATGACCTGTCTCAAGCACAAAAAAATGGGTATTAGAAGTTGAGTTTGGTTGAAAAACAATAACACCTGTTCCAGGGTCAGGTGACTGCCATTTTTTGAGGGTTTTGTAACAAGAACATTACTTAAGAGCATGACTAGATGAGAAACAGGTCCAACCTCCATCCTCTGGATTCTTGCTCTAAGACTATGGAAGCTGCGAAAAATCCATTTTCTGCAGCTTCTTCAGAAGCCAGGATTTGTTTTATATGAACACTCAACTATTTTATCAGCTGTTTCAGATCAAGTATCCACTCATATCCAGGGAACTAGTGGCTACTTCTTAGTTGCCTTCCCAACCCTCTGGAATTACATTCTTAAGAAACAAAATAGCACTAGTAATTGTTAACTAGCCATAGCCGGTATGTTTGAGTTAGTCCTACAAAGGTCATGAAATATCAACCTTTGCTGTTTCTTTGGTGTCTGGACATTACAGCACATCATGCTCAAACAACATATACAAGAGTTAACCTAGAATGAGGTCAAAAGACCATGACAGCAAGATTCAGGGAGATTTTCTGCCTCAGTACTCAAAATCCTTGATTGCACAGGCATGTGGCACAGCTGCATTGTCATACTCAAGTACAGAGAATGGTGGTGGTTGAATGTCTTATGCTGGGATCTGGGGTTTTGTGAGTCACCAGTGTGATCTGGCTTCTTGCTGAGTTTGCGCTACAAGAAGCCTTAGGCACCTCAGTTAGACATAAGTGGATACCAAGCTCTAGTTCATCCTTAGAATGAAAGTGATGGGATTTCCACAGGTGCTGATTGTCTGGAAACTCACATGTATGCATTGACTGGAGGGAAATATAAAGGAATGTTTAGAAGCAGATGGCTTTCCCTGCCTTCTCCAAAGCAGCCACAGACACTGTACGCTCATATGGACCCCCCTGCTACAATCCAGCTTTATGTGCATGGAATCTCCTAATGACATAATACCAGAAACAGCCCATATCTGGGCTGTAGAATTCTTCCTAGAGACTGTTCAGCAAAGCTCCTTCTACCTAGAAAGCCTCTCCCCCTTCCTGCAAATGGATGCTCAAATTGCCACCTGCAACAGAATTCACTGAACATCTCCCTAAAGAACCCATAATGTTACACGCTACATGCTCAGAAACACTCCTGCGTATCTAAGCACATTAATGTTTGCTTTCTGTATGTAAAAGAAGGGCCACATTGCCATATGCCCAAAACCAAACAAAATCTCCTCCATCTTGCACACAGAAGTAAAGGGCTGACCTCATTTATCTCAGGTTTCCTCCGTTTTGTCTCATTTTCTTACCAGTTTCTCAGTATGCAGGTAGAAATCTGAGCAGGCTGTTCCAAAACATCTCTGTACCTCCTTCTATAACTGAAGAACCTTAAAACCTTTCAAAAATCTTGCCCTTGGCCTATCTTCTGTTGAGGAGTTGCCACTATCAGAAAACTGTCCTTGACTGTCACTTCTTTTTGGAGCTTGGAGGTCGTGGAGGCAGTCAGTTGTCCCCTGGTTTCTCCGCCAACATCTGTTGCACCACCAGCCCTCAGCCCCCACCGTATCACATGAACTGCAGACTGTGCACCAGTGGAATTACATTGAGCTTGAGGCAGCCATGATTTATGTTGCAATACAAATTGCATCATAAGTTATGCTCTCCTCAAAGGCAAAGGATGCCTGACAAGAGCACCTGTTGTCCAGATTCCTCCCTTCTTCCCAGACCAGTCTCTCTCAATGTCAGGTCATACCCAGCATGGCTTAGCATTCATGTCACAGGACTCTGCAAGCTGAAGGCACTGGGGACAGTTGCTTACACAAATTTTTCAGGGGGGTACTTTATTGATTCTTAGTACACGGGATTGGAGGACTCAGAGACAAAGTAAATAATAATGGTTAGAGCTAGTCTGGCTGTCTGGTCTGAATATCCTTGATAAGAACAGAATTAGCAATAAAAAGTACCAAACCAAGAAAAGATGTGACATTACCTGTGGCTTTTCTTGTTTTAACTGTTCTTTTTCTTATATGCTAGCACATGCTGATATACATTAGAAAAGTCAACAAGGCAGGCTTAACAAAGATCTTTTCAAAGTTTGCATCATTCACCTTCATACTTACTAAGTTTTTCAGAATACAAGAGTTAAAAGCTCTGTTTGTGCTGGTACTGGTGACCAGTTCAAATTGATAAAATAGAGATGAGCAATGGTCAGCCATGCAGGAAAGCTAACATTCTATTTTAATGGATCATCTTCTCACTTTTCTCCATCTCTTTACGGCAGTGTTTAGTTCCCATCGGGCTGTCCATGAAGACAGGGGTTTTCTTTCATTTAGCTGGCTTACATCTTACCTACATCACCTGGAAAGTAGGAAAAGTGAGATGGCCTGGTGCGACATGTCAGTGCTAGATGGGCTCTGCTAACCAACACCCCCCATTCAGGACAGAATAGCAAAGGAAATGGCATAAATATCTGCTGGCATTTCCACATCGAGACCTCTTCTTCCCCTGTGAATGTTTTGACTGGATCTTTTTTTTGTTAGCTTCCCTGGCATACCCAGTCACTTGAATGGACTCTGCTTCCAGAACCACCCATCATTATTGCACATGCCCAAAGCAGCCATTTAGAGCTGTTCGGTGCAGCTGGTGCAAACTGTTCTGACTATATTGAGCTTTGCAGTGCACACACACACTTCTTTGTCTTGTCTGTGGAACCCAGAAGGATGTGACAGAATAGCAGAGGTGAGACAGTATTAACAATTGCACCAGGGCAGGCTGAGTCTTATACTTCAATCCCCACCGGTGTCCTTTGGACTTCCTCCTTCATAACATGTCTGTTGTTGCAATGCACAAAGACTCATATCTTTGAGAGGTACCATAGGAAAAGGTGTGCCGTATTTGTTCAAAAATTAACTACTGATGTCAGTCAAACTCCTCAGCCTTGAAGGTGTGAAGGGGAAACGTTAAACCTGTGCAAAGGTCAGCTTTACCAGGACCTGCCTCTTCAATGAAAGGAGCTAAGGCAGAATGATGAATTACCAATGAGTTCATGTGTGCTCAAGCAAGTGACAAACTATTAACCTGTAAAACTGAAGATTGCAATACAGGAATTCAGATTTGGAATAGAGTTTTCACTGAAGTATTTAAGCAGAAGGCTCTGTGAGTTTCAGATCAGATCAGATCTGTTGACTCCTTCTTCTACATTTTAATCTTAGACTCTGTAATTGGGCACCAAATACAGAGAAACAAGATCATAAAAAAGAAAGTTATTGAGAGAAACAGAGGGGCTCCTCAGCTGTATGCAAAGGTGGAAAGTACAGGACATTTCTGCCAGACCAATATTACTTTTTGTTAAAGCTGATATCCAGATTCCCATGGACAGAACAAGAAACTATTGCTGGTATATGGAAAGAAGAAAGATCAAATGGACATTCCATCACTGGATACTGGAGTCTATCAGTATGGAACCATTTGTTGAACTGGAATACTATAGTACTCCTTTGTTTGTTATCCTCTTGTCCCAGAAACAGACCACTTACGAAACAGGAAATCTCTCGAGGTCAAATCTTTCACTGAGTTATGCTTAAAGATCAAGTGCAACTAAGCCCAGTAAGTTGCACAACCACACTTTGATACGGGTGGAACAGTAAATAAATAAAAAATGGAAGTTTTGATAATCACATGCTTCAAAAACCCTGAGACCAACACTCTTTCAATGGTCCATGAGGGTTCCCAGTCTCCTCCAGATCTTTGGATGCAGATTCTTTCATGAATCTGTTTTTTCTGCTATAGAATTGGAGTGCTTGTTAAGAGAAGACTCTGAGGCTGAAGTAATACACAGTCAGCTGCCAAGCTTACTTGTTATCTATAGTCCCAGCTCACAGAAAGTTTTTAATTTAATGATTTTACAGCCCTGGGTCTCCCACACTTACTTGGATATGAACACGCACTCACCCACTTAGCAAGTTAGGAACCTAAACCAGACCAGACATTTTTTGTTTAGGTCCTTAAAGGTTGTTCTCTTTATTTGCTTTCCTTAGTAATCCACGAGTGTCAAACATCTGGGACTCATCGTCTGTTTTCTGACAACTATGAAGAGTCCTATATTTTGAGCAAGCCCAGCAAAGCTCAGTGTCCCTCCCAGTAGGTTACTAGATTGTGTCAAAAGAACCCAGTGGATGGTCTCCGGAGTCTATGGACACCAGGCTTCATACGGGCAAGTTCTGCTTGATTTGAATGCGAAGTCGCATCAGTTTCAATCTCTCCTACGTGGTTTTTGTACACAACTGCCAACGCTAATTTGATCAAGGACATCAGCTTATGCTAAGACACTCAGAAAAGCAGGAAGCATTCCATTTCCTGATAAAAATAAATATTCAAGTTACTTTTTGGAAATATGCATACATTTTAAAAATAAATCACACCAAAGAAAGTAAACAAAGCAAAAGCCTCTGCTAGTTTATGATACCAGTTTCAGTTCAAAGTGAATTCAGACCTATGACTTTGATTATGTCTACAGTGGAGCTCAAGATCTGCCAGCAAGCCAACATTAGACAAAATTTCCTGTGTGTTCAGAGAGAAACTGCAAGCACAGCATCATGCAGGGCTCCAGAGTAACTCTACATCCTTCTCCAGGCTATGCAAAGACCTCAGACTTCTCATAATGTTATGTGTGCATGGTCCAGCTGTGTGGACAGGGAGTGGGTGTGCAAACACATGGCACACTCAACACAGTCCTTGAGGGTACTCTCTGCATCCAGTACTGACAAGGGCAATCCTTGTGAGGCAGGGATGATAACGCAAAAACAGGCCTGCAGGATTTGAAGGGGAATTGTGAGTACTCACCATCTTGTTTAACAGGGTCAAAGACCATGAAAATAAATAAATAAATAAATAAAAACTTATTAAGGTCTGCAGGCTTGGCCTGCCTGAGAACTGAAATAACTTACTGCATTGCAGCTAGACTTGGATTGCAAACACAGGGTAACACTTAGACCCCAGCTTGTATTTCACATACTTCACAGGTCCTGAAGATTATGAAGATCAGCTTTGAGTTGCTGTTGTAGTTGACAGCAGATCTGACCAGACAGATGCAAACACACCTGAGTAATGCACCTTCAACTTTCAGTTTAACCTGAATAAGTCACCTGAGTCAAATTTATTCACATGTGTTTTTGAAGGCTCCAGTTTTCTGCTGGAGCAGCTAAGGAGGCTCAGGAGCAAAGTGCTGACACCCTTACTGGAAAGACAATTCAGCTGGCTAAAAACATCAGCAACCATATTTGCATCTGTCATCACATATGTATTTCTGTTTCAGATGGGGAGAGAAAAGAAAACAAACACAACATTTTCTGGTTAAACAGAAACAGAGTATGGTATCACTGAGATTTTCTAAAGGAGAGTTTATTTAATTTATTCTTCTGTACACACCACTAGTTTGCTAGGATATTATAACTCAACTCATTTCTCTGGTGACCCACGGCAACCTCTGGATCAAAAGGATTACTTGTGACTCATAACTTACCTTGGCTAAATATAAATATAGGGCTTTAGGTTAAGTAATCTAGGCCTTAATCAATAAAACATTTAAAGTGACAGTACAAGGAGGGATTTCAAAAGCTGTGCTATTTTAATATTAACTCCTAATACCTCAGTTTCTAGGGCTGCTCTTTTCTGGTTTTAACAGAGATGCCCCACATCAAGGATTTTCCATGTATTTTGTGCATATAAGTACAGCTGCATACAGTTCAAATGTTCTCCTGTTCCATAGCGGACTTACGCTCATTTTTCCCCACAGGAAATCCAAGCAATTGCCCTGTGTAGTACCACAATTAGGTGACCATAATTGTATACTTAATGAGCTTGTGCATGTTTTGAGTGCCAGTTTCTCAGATGTGGCCACCTAAATGGGTATCTAAAACTCACTTTTGGGTGGTGAGGTTGAGAAAAAGCGTATGAAAGTCTTATTTCGTATACATAAATTGGACCATTTAAATGCCCAATGCTTGTTTCAGTGCCTGTATTTCAATACCAGAACTTAAGTGCAAATCAGCCAGCCCTGTGGGCTAGCGTTGGCAACCAGAGGTTGGGAAAATGCAAATTGAATAAAATATGACTCTTTTAAAAGAAGACTGGAAAATTTCCAAATAACTGCAGGGATGTTAAGATTACAAAACTGTTTCTTCTTAGCCTGGGAAATCTGCAGGGTTGTTCCTGCTTATAGCCACGGTGGCTGGTTGAGGGAAGTGGACAATCTTGGCCAGCCCATGA
The DNA here is from genome assembly GCA_013399475.1 of Chauna torquata. Classification (NCBI taxonomy): domain Eukaryota; kingdom Metazoa; phylum Chordata; class Aves; order Anseriformes; family Anhimidae; genus Chauna; species Chauna torquata. The sequence continues at coordinate 155,111 of VXAL01011834.1, forward strand.
TACCAATTTGAACCCTGTGCATCCAGCTGAGCAGGGGGCTGAGCATAGGGCAGGACTCCCCACTCCCAAGGTACTGCATCTTCTACAACCCGTACCTCCTCCCTTCTCTTGCTGGATGAATTCATGGGTGTTTTTTACAGCACTTTGGAAAGCCGTACTGGTACCACTCAGTACAGCCACCCCAAGCGTCGTGGAGTTGTACACAGTGACAACAAGATGCAGTCTTAGATACTCAAAGTTTTTTTAAGTTTGTAGTACGGCTTAGCTAGCCTTGGGCAAGGAATGAAATGCAGCCTGGTGCAACCTCACTAATATCCATTTTAATACATAGATGGATGGGACAAGGGGCATTTTCCAAGCGTACAGGCACCAATAGATTAGACTTGATATAAAATAAAATTACTTTCTGACCACATAGGAAGTCAAAATATTGATAAGAAACTGGCTTTATCTGTAATTATTTTAGTATTATTGACTAGCTGGCACTTTACAAACACACATAAACTATGCTGTCTGTGGTCTGTAGTTCCACTGATTTCAGTGGAGATAGTCTGGACTAACAAACCTTCCTCAGAGCTTGTATAGTCCAATTTATGAATAAGCAGAACTACTAGGTTCAGTTATTAAATCACTGCATTTTTTCCTTTCCAAGGGAAAGAGCAAAATTTGTGTCTGGCTTTTATTCTTGCCCAGGGTAATGGAAAAGAGCAGATTAATTATAGCTTTAAAAACCCTTCTATGAGTTCTTCAGTATGAATTATTTTATATAATTCACAGAGAAGGTGACATGATTTACATCAATATATACAGTTAAATTGTTCTGTATTGTAAACCATTAGCAAAGAGGGATGAAGGGCTTATGAAGAGGAGTGGAGAGACTACAGTGTTATGACAGAATGAAAAATTTCTGGACATGCAAGAAGACATCACATTGTTTCCATTGGAAGATAGTTGTGTATGTTTCCTACAGCAACTATAAGATCTTTGGCCTGTGCACTGTAGACTATTCTTTGTTTATTTTTATTCTATACCAGAAACTTTTGAACAAAAGAGCAGAGCAGATTGCACTTCAACTCCTAAAGTACGGGGGTGGGGGGAGTTCCACTATGGAGGCATGTGGCAAAGGGATGTGACTCTCAGCAGATTGGTGTTATCCAGTCTACATTGTGCATCCAAATCCTCAACAGTGCAAGAAGAACAATTTTTACAACACAGGCTGGTGCTTGCAGAGACTTGAGGTGCAGTTGCCCCATGTGTCCATTCCCAACTGAACAAAACACGTCCTCAGTGTCAGCAGCTTGGACCTCAAAGCCAGAGCTGCTGGGATACAAATCCCCTGAGTTGAGGGAGTGAGAGCAAAGGCCTCTTCCTGCACACAAGAGCTTGGGAGCGCAGTCATGCATGATCCAGGATAAGGAGGCCAGAAGCCGCAGGTGGTCTCCCCAGCTCCGGTGGGGGTGGGTTTCATCTTGGAGGTTCCCAAGGAGGCTGCGGGTTGAGGAAGGGTGCAACAAACCTACCAGATGGCTTGTGTTGAAAAATAGAACTCACCCTGGAGAAAAAGGATGGGAATCCAGATGGCACTGTGGAGGGAAGAGGAGAGTGACGCTCTTATTGCTAACAAACTACTTTGTCCTTCTCAGCATCTAGTTTTCTGGTCTGCTACAGTCTCTAGGGAAAGGAGTAGTTTCCTATCCACGATAGGGCTCTGATACTCTCTTCATCTTGGTAGTGGCTTCAGCCTTGCTTATTTGTCATTGTTTTCTTTCTGGTGCTGAACATGCCGAAGAAAAACAGTTAACCTGTCTCTTAATAATTCCCACAACTGTGTTTCAAGAAACATTCTTGTTTTCTAAAAGGTGTTTAATTTTTTCCCCTGGAGACCCGTTTAACTTTCCTTTCTAATCTGCTAGCAATCTGGAATTAGGTCTTTAGTAGTTCTGCTTGTTGTGAAACAGCTTTGGGAGATAATTCCTAGTCCACGTTAACCACACTTCAAATAATCTTTGTATGACTATGATGCAAACCTGTAATCTCCTAAAGCAAGTTTATAACCATTTTAACAACCAAGACTTAAGGAGGTTATTGCAGGATGGGCAGGGAGAGAGGGGTGAAGAACTGACCAAGGAAGCACAGTTCAGTTTGTCTTCCAAACAGCTCCGTATCTCTTACAGCTTTACAAGGATGAAGTGACTGATGAACAAACAAGGAGGCCTAATCTCAAGTAAAGAAGGGGGTCCCATTCTGACCAGCAGCCTTCTTCTAGAAGGTCATATAAGCATATAGTTGTTTCTCTGCAGTGAAGCAAATGATTGAGTTTCATAGGACTCAGAACCTTCAAACATAAATGAAACATACCCTTGGGATAATGAATTTAACAAGCTGTGAGGTCTGAGTGCACACATGTAGCAGCTGTGTGCTGTCCTTGGGAATGTCAATGGTGAGTGAAAAGAGAGGTAAAAACAGTATTTTAGCACCGAAGAATATATTGCGTATAACTGTTCCTTCAGTCAAAGTCCACCTCTGACTACCCTCTTTGGATGTGCCTTTTGGTAAAAGAAACACTGCACGTATTGGAGACAGAATACAAATTGAGATTTAAAAATAAGACGGTTTCAACAGCCCTTCAAAGGAGTCTCCCAAGAACAGAGCAAAACACCCAGCAAAGTACAGTGGCAGAACTGCTTCTAGAAGAAGATAAAAGTTTCTAAATATCTGCTTTCTGTTTACTCAATTGCTTTTAATTAAGCCTCAATTGACTTGGAGAGTCAGGCAAATGTGGAGAACAAAAAGGGAAGCAAGAAACCCAGTCCCCCAAACCTTTGCTCACTAGCTGAATTTTCATGGCTTTAAAACACAGTCTTCCTCTGTGGGGCGCAATGCTTCTGTCTAAACCTGCTCGTGAGAATTTATTATCCCTGTGTGTAAGTCTTTGAAACCATGATTTTAACGGTAATAATTTCTAAGCAGTGAAATTCATGAGAGGCTGTAATATAATGCCAAGTCTATCCTATTATGGTTTTAATTGGAATATACATTTTACGTGTTATTAGAGAAACGTTACTGTCTTCCTTACGCTTAATACTATATGAATAGCTAAAGCCCTCTAATGACCATGTAATTTATTGTCCCTATAGTTATGGCATTAAGCTACAAGTCACCTAATACTTGCAAACATTGTAAACTCCAATTACAGCTAGACCAGTGATCCTTCTGTCAACTGAGCTAAAAATGACTGAATGATAAGGTTAAGCACTGAGCCACGTAACACAGTTATCTGGAGCTCAGCACCTGTACTACAGAGAAATGTCCAATAAACTATGGTTAAATAGTTTTACTTTGTTATCAGATATAAGTAGAGCAAATACAACCAGCTTCCAGAATGATGTTGATCACTGTGATTCCACCAATCTTTTATGTATTTGTCAGCTTTATCCTAATTTACTGCTAACAGTCAATCACTGATTCTCAAGAACCTGGGAGATTTCACAGGCACCAGAGTGGGTTCTGGCTACCCCTACAGAAATCTTGGAGGTTCATGAAAAATTGCCTGCAGCTTCTATACAAGGTGGAATATTCTCTTCAAACATCCACAGCTATTTGAGAGTTTCAAACGCAATAGCAACAGAATTCAGACATTTGGGAACAGGTTAGACAGCTTTTGACTTACAAGTAACAAGTAACTAGGTATCATTTGGGGGTAACCTTTACCTAGAAAGCAAGGTAACCTTCAGCAACAATTGTAAATCACCAGAATACAAAAGCAGATCTTATCTGGCAACTTCAATCAAGGAGTCAATTATTCACTCAGCGCAGAGAAGTGCATCCCTTTCTGTTCCGTTGCTAAATAGGGCTCAAGTCAGTAAAATACTTCCTGGTAGGTGACCCCTGAGATGCCAAAGCTTCTATTGTCCCTTTAAGATTTCCTGCATCACAGTCAGCTGTGTATCCAAAGCTGTGCTCTTCTGTATGTGCTTTCCATAGCATGTACACTGGCATTCTTGTTGTAGTAGGCAAGCAAGTGTAAATGTGTGTTGCATTCCTAGCAGCCTATCAATAAGCAACGCAAAAAGATTCTGTAAAGATCAGTCGGAAAAAAAAAAAAAAAAAGACCTCAAATACAATAACTAGAGAGGTGTCTGGTACCAGAAGACGTTCGTAATCTTGTTTTCTCATTGTTTTTTTCTAAAAAGAAAAGGCATAAATCTAATCTGTAGACCAGAAAAAAAAGCAACCTGGATGCATAAACTAAGCTACCTCCATGTAGGGTTCACTGTCAGCACAAATGGCTCTTCAGGATCATTACTGATTTTATCTATGAAATAAAAAAATAATTTTTCTTTGCTCAGAAAAAGGGCAGCTGGAAGCAAAAGGAGCTTTTTAGACTGATCCCCTCCCTGAGCAGTTCTGCTCCCCATAATTTTTGATAGGTTACTAGACACCTAGCCCCAGTGTTAGCTTTTCAAATTTTGATATTCCAAAAGCAGACAGAGCTGCAATTCAACTACAAGAGTGACCTGGGAGTCCTGGTGGTCCCCCAGAAGGAGAGGATGACTTAAAAAGAGACTTGGGCTGATGGCTGTCCTTCATTCAAATGCACTGCACTGCATCCAGGTGCTCTGCACTGTGCTGCCCAGACACCATACCTGGGCCACAATTGCTATAATTTCAAGTGAAGCTGTAAACAAAACACAAACACACAACCTATCCTGGGGACATCCTGTTTCTATGTAGTAAGGCCTTTTCTAAATGGTCTATTCAAATGTTCCTGAGATGCGCCATTAGGCTTAGGCAGACTCCATCCAATGTCTCACTTCCTTTTCAAAGGGGGAGCTGTGTGAGAACTATCCCTTACTTCACTGAAGATATCATGTTTACCTCCAGAGCCAGTCATGCTGCCCAATGTGGTATTTATCATGTGCCTCACAATACCGTAGTGTACAGAATACTGGTTGGACTGGATGATCCTGAAGGTCTTTTCCAACCTAGATGATACTATAATTCTGTGAAAAGTATTGTAAAAACCCGTGTGGGTCTCTTTGATTTACTATAAGACATAGATTGTATGTGTGCATAGATATTCTCACAAACCATAATTTGTATTTTTTTTGGAGTGTTTTAAGCCACACAAGAGGCACTAGTTAAAGAGAATTCCAGCACCAGTTGCACTGAGAATATTACAAATGTTAGCGGAATTGTCTCCTGGCTGAGCCGTGATGTCTCTGTAATTCCTCTGGCTGAGCATTCCTTTTGAAAGGATACTTGTAGCAAATCAAATGCATAAAATGGATAAATCACCTTTCCTCATTCATGATTTGCGATTGCTCACTTAAACCACCTAATGTGTCTGCAGCCCAGAGAGGTGAAGTAAAACTTACTAAAGAGGAAAACGACAAATTATGCATTTCAGCTATACATTTTTAAAAGGAATGAGCACTCAAACTACATTTTGTGACACATTTGAGATTTGTGTGGCTTCTTACATTTCCCATGACCATCCAAATATTCATGAAGAATTAATAACATGGTCCTGCCTTTAGCAAGTTCCATTCATTCTTATTTGTATCTGGCTATAATCAGCACCGAGACCCCAAATATTGGACGACTGCATTTGATTCTTGAGTTCTTTTCTTTTTGTTTATGTCAAAGCAAATTAGCTGGAAGGAGCCTGACGAGGAAATCGACCAAACTGTGGAAGGTCGAGAGGGCATTTCACTGAAATGTAATATAATAAGTACAATTTAAACAATGACAAATCCCATTCACCTCTTTTGTTTTCCTGAAATGTTTAGAATTATTTTTAACCGTCTTTTTAATAAATAAAATTGTTCTATTAGTTTGTCATACATTTGGTTTTCATTAATTTTAGAACATTTTCCAGGCATCTAAAATTAAACAGATGTCATCGGGCTCATTTAGACCTCAAATAACCCTTGCAACAAAACCAATTATTCAAGGGTCAGCTGGATGTTGGAATTTTATAATAAAGAAAAGTTTAAAAGGTAAAAAAGAAAAAGAAGATGAAGAGAAAAAGAAGAAACAATGCCAATTCTCTGTGCACATAACTGTTAGTGCAAAAACTGAAGATCTGTTTTATTAAGGAAAAGGGTGGAGCAAAAGAGTGAAAGTTCAGGAAAGCTGGTTTATTCCCTGAATGCCCTAATTGTTTCATTTCCAGTTGAGATTAGTCAAGAAATCTTTCCTCTACCTTTCTTGCTCTATCATGGGGATGGATAAGAGGAGAAAGGTTTGATTTTGTTCTGAAAGTTGGTCCAGTTGGTCAAAGAAATTTTCAAAACATCTTGATCAAGTCTGGGAAAGTGTAATCCAGGGAAACACAACAGAACAGACAAAGGCAGAATCTGGGAGTCCAAACTACAATCCCACACTCTAAACAACACTTCCACCTACTGTAAGAATGAAGGGGTTTAATTTTAACTTGTAAGCACAAATTGTAATTTACGGGGGAGGTTTTAGGCAGTGGGAAAAAAGATTTGCATCTCTACTAGCCTCTTTGAAATTTCCACCCCTTCAACCAGGACTCAGCTCCATGAATGGCTGACCTGATGTTTGGCACAAACGGGGAGGCAAAAATCTGCAACAGGAGAGCTGGCAGAGAGGAAAGAGGCTGACGTCAAACCACAGCAAGGACGGGTTGGAGACTGGCTGGAGAATGAGCTACAGGAGTGTTCCCCAGAAGATATCTCAGGGGGCAGTGCTGAGCCAGTAGAAGTTGCTTGGGAGAAATAAATGGCTTCTGTTATCCCTTCAGAAAGGGAAGCTTAAAACCATGGTAGAAAGCCATTTGCTTCCCCTTTTCCCTCACCTTGTCAAAGAGGGAACTGGGTTCCCAGCTCTGTAAGCATCTCCAGATTTACAGGGGTGTGTCTGCGATCAGGCGCTAAAAATCCAACCATAGTGATTTCTTTGCTGAAAATTAGGAGCTGGGTTTTACTTTGCTGAGCAGGAGGGAAAATGAAAATTGCTTTTCCTTTGTAACCTGAGAGGCTTAGCTGAGTTCTCCTTCCAGACAGCAAAGCTCTACAGTGGCCCCTGCCCTAAACTATACCATCCTACTTAGCTGCCAGGACTGCTCAATGGAGCCCTAGAAAAATGAATAATGTATTGTATGAAAACTTTATTACCATGACTTTAAAATCCCACTGCTGGAGGTTGAGGATCTCTCTGAAATACTATCAGGCACAATGGAAAGGGTGTAGAGGGCTGACATCTTAAAAGACATTTAATCATTGACCTCTGAAAATCACAGTTCAGCTTTTTTTTTTCCTCTGTGGATACAGTAGCAGTAACTCTCCATCTGACCTAGCATCAACTTTCTGCAAATTATAACAGATGATTTATAAAAACATCCCTTATTCCCTTGACCTATTTTATGCCTGCTCTCACCTCCTACATGGTGGTATCCAGTTGTCTCGGTTAGTTGAGTACACATCCTGGCTTGTTACTTTGGTACTGTAGCTGATGGCTCAAGCTATGCTGGCTGTTCCCAGAGAGTCACCACAGCCCAGCAGCACTTCTGTCCATAGAAAGTTTATCCCTAAGATGAAAGGAGAGAAGAATGTGGCAGACTCAGTGTAAAAGTCACACTGATGAGCAATGGGTAGGAGAAGTCCTTTGAACGACTCAGCCTGTTTGAGCACAGCTGGGGAAGGAGGGGTCGCTCCACTTTGAAGGTCCTTCCAGACCAGTGTCAGGGCTCTGGCATCCAGCCAGCCAAGCTGCCACAGGGATCAGTGTGCTAAACAGCGAAGAGTGGCTTACAGCACGAAGGGATGCAAAGTTAGTAGAGAGCTCTCCAAAACAGCCGCATTCCTGCAGAAGCTCTTAGGCATGATGAGGAACCTGAGCATCTCACTACAAAAAACTCCTCCCCAGCAGCTGAGGGAGTTCAGGGTCTGCCCTGCCTGCTGGCTTCTGCTTGCCCTGGGGTTGGCACCTGGGAATAGATCTGGGCTCATATTGCAAAGCCGAGTGACCCAAACTGATGGCATCAACACTGAGCCAATCTAATCCCCTGCCAGGTGAGCCAGCGGGCTTGTTTCAAGGAGCCATGGGGGCAGTCAAGTCATCTGCAATATGGACATAAAGGGAACTGAGTGAATATGACAGCAACATGGCAAATATTATCCTACTGCAAGCAGCACCCTTGTTCCTTGTGTTTTACTGCTCTATGCTGCAGGGCACTGGGAACTCGTGACCCTAAGGAGGACAAGTGGGCTCAGACAGTCCTTGGCCAAGGGCTTCCCCCCAAGAGTAAATTGTAGCCAGCACTGTTGCTGGGCTTAGGTTATTTCAGGTCTACTCAGCCACACAGAGTTACAATGGAAAGTGAAAATGCTGCAATAATAATAATTGCCTCTTTGGGGCTGCTACTTCATCAGACAAATCAAGAGAAAAAAAAATGGGGTCTTCTTTTTTTCTTCTTTTCTTTCTTTTTTCTTGAGAGGCCAAAGAGCAGGAGTGTTCTAAGGAAGATTTCACAGACGGGGCTCCCCAAGACTTTGCTGGGCTGTACCAGGCTGCGAAGCCCACGGGAGCTCTTCTGCTGCGAGCCAAGGCGAGCATGGCAGAGGACCAGCCTTGGCTCCCACACTCAGCACCAGAGTCAGAGGAAGCTTTGCTTAGCATGGCTCTGGTTGAGCTGTCAACCCATTGCTTGTAAATAACCTCAGATAACAGATGGCAGCAAACCTATGACTGTTGTAGAGTAGTACTAAATTTTCCTAGCAATAAGATTACCAGACCTGCCAGGAGTTAGTTTCAGTTAATGCAACAGATGCTGCTGTGGAGAGAAATGCATTGCAGTAACTTCAGCCCTCACAGAAAACAAATGTAACTCTTCAGATTTCAGTTTTTCAGTCCTTTTGTTTTGGTTTGGTTTGGTTTTTTACATTTTTCCCCTCTTTTTCTTAGTGCATTCCAGGTTTAAAAAGCAAAGGCTGTTCATGGTGGAGGAGCAATAGTGGCTTTCATATTTAATAACTCTTAAATCTTGTTCAACATGTGGCAATTGTTAGGTAGATTTGAGCTGCAATTAAAGAGGCACCCTTCTTTCTCTTCAGCAACAATATAGGCTCTTAATCCGACTAAAACCATCATATTTTAAGAGCTGAGATCATCCTGAGGCAAATGGTATCAAACTTAACATGGATCTGTTTTTCATAGGGAAGTTTAAAAGTTAAAGTTCACTTTCCTAAAAGTCTTCCATTAAAGAGACGGCAGCTCTGAGCACTCTTTTCAAGTATCCACAGGTACCTCTATCATACAAAACAACATCTGGGGGACGGAGGGGAGAGGATAATTACTGAAATTCCTTTGTGAAGTCCCCTTTTCTTTAAGAGCCTAAGTTGGGACTCCAAATAGAAGCGAGATGAGAGGGTTTTGTTGCCTGATTATACATTTGACTGAAGATAAAAGTACTATTTGTGTGACTCAGCCCTCGCAGTGCTCACAGGTCTGATTTGGACAACTGATAAAGACTGTGAAAGACAGGAATAAACAGTGATAAAACAACGGAGCACAGTTTGGCTTCGAACCAAAACACATGTTTAATAAAACATGGAAGGTTCACGGGGAGGCATTTTTGTTTCCTCTTATGGTGCAGGGGTGGCTCTAAAGACCCGTAAGGAACCTGGGCATGAACCTGGTGCGTACCATCACCGCAGCACAGCAGCGCAGGAGGGCACTGGGCTGCCGGTCGGGATACTGCTCGTGGCTCCGGTTCTTCAGCTGCAACATGATGAAATAGCTGCCAGAGGACCAAAGGTGGGGCTAAAAGCTGATAGCGATGGTGATGCACACAACCAGGTCAAATAAACACCTCGGTAGAAGGAGGTCCCTGATTTCCGTGCTGCCTTGTACAGCCTGTGGGCTCTCTCTTCCTTTTTCTTTCTCCTTTTTTCACTAATCTTACACTCCAGAGCAATTTTAACAGAAGACATGAGCCCTTGTCCGCATTTACTGCCTTCGTCTGTGCAAAGGTAAGAGGCCCACCATGACAGCAACAGGGTCTTTCAGAGGATCTGTACCGGGAGGTACCTATTAAAATTCACTAGTCATCCCGCTAAACCCCTATGTCCTCCTTTGAAAAGGTAATTCTGTATAGTAAAGGTTCAACAAATGAGAACACCGAGGGATTTCCCTCATTTATAATACCTGCAAATGAATTGAATGAAAATACCTCCACAAACTTTGATAGTTTGTGAAGGGCACAAAATTGGAGAGGGAACAAATAACGAGGAACAAGGGATTTCAATCCACTGGTTGCCTGGGCCAGTGAATGGAAAATGCAGTTTAATGTACAGAAACATAAAATAATAAGTCTGGGGCCAGCAAACTAGACAGAAGGATATTATACGGAATGGTGATGCATCATATTGACCAGTGAAGGGATTTAGAGGTCACTGCAGAAAAATCCTTGAAGACTCAAACTTGGCATACGGCTAAAATGAAAATAACTACAGGAAAGCAGCAGACACTGGAGGCAAAGGGAAGGGCAGAGCTTTCCTCCACTGTCTGTGCGGCAAAACAGCCCCAGGACTTTGCTCTAATTGGCACAACACCATCCTGCCCGGGCAGCGCAGCACGGAGACACTCAGGTCACTCCTTGCCCATGTACCTCAGCTCCTGTCTCACCACTGCGGCCTCCCCCACAGTTCGCCCTCCAACAGAACCGAAAACTCCAGCTCATTTGCTCGCCTGCTTGTGCCTTGCTTTTGGCTCTGACAAGCAAGAAAAACCAAAGCAGCAAAGGCTGGGGGCCCCAGCAGGCCCAGCAGGTTTGCCTGTCAGAGCACAGAACAGCAGCCGAATGCTGCAGGTGCCCAGGGGACAGGGAAGTGCGTATTTGTACCCGTATGACCCTACTGACATTTGCAAGGACCTGTCAGAAATGAAATAGTGGAGAGAAAAGAATCAAAGGTGATAAGACAATTCATATTCTGCCCCATCTCCCTAACGAGCAGACTCATTTAGTTATTTTCCTCCTTCCTCCTCCTCCAGAGTACTTCAGCCTTCTTCTCTCACTAACTTTCCTGCAAAACCATCAACCAAAACAAACTTTGTAATCAGCTCCCCTCCCAGCTGATCCCGTGTTTGAACCTATACCTTCCCCCATTCCTTCTTCTATAACTGTAAATGCAGATGAGCAGCCTTTAGTATCTGCTGAGCTGCACTGCTGGTGAGCTGCGGGTAAAGGGCCCCATAAACTCAGCAGCAATATCCTTGGAGTATCCTGGTCCCCACAGGTGATAGCTTGGGGCATTGCGGTGACTATGTAGTTATGCGCAATGGAAAACAGTGAGCAAATTTAGCATCGGTCTGAATCAGCAGTTCAGACACACACACACAGCCAGCCTTGCAAGACAAATTTGTCAGAAGGACCAAGAAGGGAAGGGTTTTATCAGTTCTTGGCTTGCTGGGCAAGTGCATTACCTCTGCGGGCTGCTCCCGAGTTAGTTCTGGTTTTTCCCACCTGGGGGAGCAGCAGAGATTCAAAGCCAGACTGCCAGACTGCCAGCACAAGCCCTTCCAAGTTGAGACAGGTAAAACACGGTAAATACCCTCGGGAGGAAGACTGCGATGAGCATCCGGAGGATGCAGGCGCAGGGAGAAGTCCCCATTCCCCTCCCTCCTATTCTGTCCCTCTGCAATCTCTTCCCTTCTTCTTCTCCACCGCTCCCCACTGCTCCAGAGGTGCCGGATCTGGCTGGGCAGGATGAGGGCTGCCAGCCAAGTGCGCACCTTGCTGGGTACGCGGCATCTGGCAGTCACCAGCACCGCCTGCGCTTCGGCTGGCCTGCCTCTGGCTGTTTTCTCGTATAAATGGATAGGTAATCTGGCTGTGTTCCAGCTGAATTAGTGTGCATGTGATGCTCAAAATGAACTTGGGGATAGAAACACATTACTGACTTATTATGCTGCCTAAAACACAGGACCTGGAATTGCTTCCAAATTCCTAGTCCAGATGCATGTCCTGGCTGCCTCCCAGCTCCACGGCAGGTGAGACAGATGTCAGAGCCACTTTCTTGTCCTGCTCCCATGTTTCCATGGGGGAAAAAAATGGGTGCACAGGCCCATAGCCACAGCAAAGCCCCCAGTCTAGACAAGTAGCATGGCCACAGCTCCCAGCGCAGACTTGCCCGCAGCCGCGGTGGAGGCCCAGTGTAACCCCAGAGGTCCGGATTTGACCATGCACATTGCATGGAAGGTTTAATACATACCAGTTGATAACCTGTCAGTTTGATCTATGGCAATTTCTTATTGAATAAATAAGATTTTCATGTTGTCAGTTAATTTCCTTTTCGGAGGCAGAGTGACTTGCATCCTGCACAAACATCAAGGAATATAAAACATTCTTTGGTGCCATAATACCCCATCTCTGCCTGCTGCCTCAGGCAATACTCTCTTTCTACTACTCACAATATTTGAAATATATATACCAGCTAAATTCAGATTTCCTTCTTTTTGTGTGTGTTTTTTTTTCATTGTGCTTGTGTTCCCATTTCAGCAAAGGCTTGTATCTGCAGTCCGTTGCTACAGACCACTATTTTCCAAAGCAGGCTTTAAAACAGGAATCGAGCAACACAGAAATGTGAGGCTGAATGCAATCTTCTGTACTCAACTTTCAGAGATTTTCTAAAAGAATACTCAGAAAGGACTTAGAAAGGTGCAGATATTTTCTGCTTCTACTCCTGATGCCAGAAGAAGCTTAAAAACCAGCCCTGAAGGTGTTTTATTGTCTTTATTGTCATTGCAATAGCAGAGCAAAGATGAGCAGTTTTAGCTCCTGCTGTTCCATTAGTGTACAAACTGTTAAAAGACAAGAAAAAGTACAATAATAAACATGAGCGAGCTTGCTGCAGCTGTGCTTGTCAGCTCCAGACATCAGTGTGGCTAATTCCGATTGGGAACAGTTCCTGAGCTTGGTGATAAATTAATCCCAGCTCTGATAGTATGTAAAGATTTCTCTATGCATAAGCTGAAAGAAAACTTCCCAAACTGCTTGCAAATTCCCCTTTACAGTGACTTTGGTGACTACACACCAAAAACACATGGCTGCATATCTTTTCTGGATAGAGTGCAACCTATTTTTTATTTTGATTAAATGATATTAGAATAGGATATGCTTCATCCAAAACAAAAATTGACACACAGGCTTGCACTGAAATTGCAGACATATGAAGTACAACCAACAGGGGTTATGTCCGCTTTCCTGGAGATAAGCCGCAACTGCTTTATAGGAAAAAAGCAGCACCATTGAACCCCTTCTGAGAATTGCCTGAATTTTATTTTAGATTGCTGGTTTTGGAAAAATCCACAGTCTGACTGCTAAAATAAGGAAACATAATATCGTTCACTGATTTTTTTTTTTCCATCCGTGTCTGTGTCAGTGCTGGTCTGCTGGCAGAAGGACATGGCCCAGAGGACAAGGAGAAGATCCGCTGGGCAGATAAAAATCCCCAAGGCAAAGGTCCAGCTCGAGCAGTGCCTGGGAGAGACACCTCAGTAAGGATGCCAGGGCAGTGGGGCCCTGGACAACCGGGCATCTCCCGCGGGCTGCATCCTGCCCTCCACTGGCTCTAATTCCTGTACTTTCTCCCCAGCTTTCACACTCACACACCACATTCATTTTGCAGTTGATTTTGGTCACACTCCTGCAGGAGCTCTGGCTTTCAGGAAGTTATTCACCTGGGCAGTTTCATCTCAGCCCCGATGAATAGCTTCTTTCTGGAATAACAAATATAAACAGAGGGAAGGCTGCTCGCCACAAGGATTCCTTTATGCTGCGCTGTGAATTGTTGGCCAGTGGCCATTCGGCATTGAAAGGCAAGAGCCACCTGTGTCAGGTGTGTTTAAAGTTCATATTGACTCCTGCCCACCACTATTTGCATGATGGACAACATCAGAGAAAGGTGTATTTAGTCATTAATTTTTGCCTGACACAGGGAACAGAAATGAAAAGGAGCCCTTTTCTTCCAGGCACTGCTTTTGTCTTGCAGTGTGATCAGTCAACCGCCAGCCCTGCGGCAGCTGGTGAGGGGCAAGCCCAGGTCCAGAGCATTGGGGAAGTTGTCGGGTCCTGCCCGACAGCCCCTGCCCAGCGGGACCCCGCGCACCCACCCCGTGCTGCCTCCCGGCCTCGTCCGATTTTCAGATTCGCTCAGCCACACACAATGCAGCTTCCTGGGAATGGATTAGAAAGCAAGCTGTGTGGTATATTTGTTATGGCCATGACTTTCATGGAGAAAACTGTGACTTCTAGCAGTTTTTGTAGACTTTGTAACCCCAGCCAGCCTGCTACTGACTCCTTCATGAATTTTTACAGCTTTGGCTCTGTTTGTGAGCGGTATAGTAGAGAACAGAGTTTTTTAATGGATTTAAGTTATTAGTTACGTATTACCAAAGGGTGTAACATTCTTTATGTTGTAAAATAAAGTCCATTTGTCTTCTCTCCATTTCCCACAGCGTGCAGTGTTAAATACAGTGCACCATTGTTGGTTTTCTCTCTGAAGCTGGCTTGTGGAGTTTCGGGCCACGCCAGTGCATCAGCCGTGGCTGCAATGGTTGCTGCAGGGACAGGATCTCGTACTGGTCCCAGCCCATAGGAGACCCTGGGGGGCCCCATCCCATGTGGGAATCCTCTTCCCATGAAAAAGGGGGACCATAGGTAGCACAGTGCATGGCATGGCTCAGTCGGGAGGGCTGGAGGGATTTACAAAGGATTTAGGAGCTGAGGGCTCTGTGAAGGTATGTGCCTCCAGAAGATTTATAGGGTTTCCTATCTGTTCCCTACTGGGAAATTTTGGAAGAAAATCAGGATCCCTGCCCATACTGCTGTACCTCTCTGGTGATCAAAGCTTATCTCCCCCGCTCCACGCACACGCTTCCCGAGTGGGATAAATCTGCACTGTCTGGCTGCAAACTTGGCAATGGCCTTTGTGTGGATGTCGTGGAGGGCAGAATTTGCTAGATCAGTCCAAATGCAATCTGTGTGCTTGGTTCAGATGAGCACAGTGTTTTAGAAACAATCCATTTTGCTTATATAAGGACTAGCAGCATAGCCAAAATCTGCAGCACATATCTGGTTTTCTCTAACAGTTATTGGTGGGTAGCCAATATTTGTTTCTTTTCTCCAGAACAATGAATAAACCAGAGCACAAAGACAACCGGCCACTCCGTATGCTAATGTCAGACAAGAAACCCTGTGCTCTGTCTAAACGGAAAGAACCAACTTCCCTCTGGTTAAAAAACAGAGACAGGTAAGAAACAACCATTTGAATTATGCTTAAAACCACCGGAAATATGTTTCAGCATCATTATCCATTGGAGCAGGGAGGCAAATCCAGCCCCTTTACATATGCTTTGTAGGTTTCTTTTATAACTGAGGCGGCTTTAGGATTTTTGCTTTGTTGTATTTTTCCTGACCTAAAAAGTCCTCTTCTGTCTAATAATAGCAGTTTAAAAGTTAGGCAGTTCTTCCAAATCTTGTTTCTTTATGCAGTAAAGCTAAGGGAAGGGCTACAGTTTCTCTCCAACTATCATCAACATGAAATCAGGCCCTGCAGAAAGGCGAAGCTCAGAGACCTGTAGGTATGGGACAATTTTATGGCTGTTGCCTGTCTGCAGTGCATGTGATCTTCAGGGACTGCCTCTTACAAGCCATCTGTCACTCGGAGACAGAAAAGAAACAAAAGGGAGACTTTCTCCCAAATCAGTCCAGGCCTGATCCTGCAAACATTTATGATGGGGCTTGGGTGGGATTATCCCCCCGAGCGGTCAGACACCAGTCCCACCGACGTGCCGGTATGCGCTTAGCATTGCGCATCTTGGCGTTTGCATCGCCTGTGAGAAACCTGGGGGGCTGCTCACCTGCCTGAGCTTCCCCCGTGTGTTAAAGTGAGTCCTGGCTCAGGGCACTGCATGTTTTCAGACCTGCCCCTTGCACTCGGAAGGAATCCACCTAAATATTTACATGGGTTTTGCTCCTATAGTAACAAGAATATTGCCGCGGTACGTGTCCCGTAAGCGCGCTGCTGCATTCTAGCGTTACGCCGTTGATTTAAGCAGCACGCCTACGCAGACGTGCGGTTCCTTGCCTGCAAGCAAGGGCGAGCGGCCCGCGGGCAGCACCGAGACACGCATCCCCGTGTGGGGAGGGGGACAAGGGCGGCAGCCCAGAGCCGCAGCCCCTGCGCAGCGAGCCCGCGGCTCCTGGGGCCGGGCCGCAGCCGGCGGGCAGCAGCGCAGCCGCGGGAAGCCCCCGCGGAAAGCCGGGCGTCCGCCTGCGGGGCTGATTCTGCCCCCACCCTGCCCTGCCCTGGGCTCGTTGGCACTGTTCCTGGCATCACTGGCTGCCCTCGTTGTTCCGCACGTGCAAAAGAGAAATATTGTCCTCAGTATTTCAAGGGTTACTCGGGGGCATCTCGTGTCTCCGCTAAGGGGAATTTTGCCTGGGTATGGTAAAATCAGAGCTTTTGTTAAATTGTGGCATGGTGCTGAGTTAAGAAGTGGGGAGGGGTAATTGAGGAAAATACCTCATTTTTCTGTGGGGTCCCAGGATGTTTGTTATAAAGTAGGGCAAACTCCACAAAAACATTCCTCCTTCAACTCTATTTCAGCTTCATAACAAATTAAATTGTGAACGCACCTCTCCCGTACCTTAATCCTCTTGCTGACTGACAGTCATGGAAACAAGGAACTGTATATAGAGGACATAAAAAAAAATTAATAATTTCTGAAATCATATTTGCACAAAAACCAAAACAGCTTCAACTTCCAACATTAAAAGCTGGGAATAAATCCAGCAGAGGGAGATTGGCAGATAAAAAAATAATTTAATGAACCGATTCAAGAAAATAACATTTTATGCTCAGCAAAGACAAACCTCATGAAATGAGCAATATTGAGTTACTCACTGAGCTCTGATCCTACAGTCCGGATACAAGACCTGTCCTGCAGTAGCAGCACAGAATATGGTCCATCATTCTCAGAGGTACTAAAGCCCCTTTTATATAGGTGGTTAGAGATCTTGTTTCTACATAAAATTTCATGCTTTTATAAAAGTAAATTCCAAAGCAAATGTAACTCTTCAGAGGAATCATTACCCAGGGTTTTATTGCCAGGCTTGTTAACTCTCCTGGTAAACATCAGGTCCAGCCACTCTGCTCAGTCTCCACTCTTCTTCAGAGGCTGGTAAGATTTATTTTCCAAATAATACTAAAGACATGCTGCTCACTAACCTGCTCTCAGTGAAACCCTAGAAAAATGTCCCTGGTTTGGTGGCATTATCCCGCATTTTACAGGTGGAATGGAGAGCACCAAGAGCCCTGCATTTGCTTAACAAGCGAGGTTTTTGGCTTTGCCAGAAGATAATTGTTCCAGTAGTGAGCTGCCACTAATCCCGGGCTGCGTGCTTGGTGCTGACCTGCAGCCCTGCTGTTTACATCAGTGGGATTTTAGGGCCAAATTTTGCAGTTAATTGCTGCAGTATAAATCTGGATTCCTGAATCTCCCTCCCAAGGCAAGGAGCTCCTTTGGATTTGTCACTGTAACAGACAGTGAAATTTGGGCTGATCCTCCAGCGGCTGAAATTGGTGGGCCTTGTCTCAGTGAAACACAGGAAAGACCTGGGCTAAGCCCTCTCCCAAATTTCCTAACGGCAATAAATGCGAGCAATTAGAGGCTCCGCTTGCTCGGAGGAGCAAGTGCTGCCTTATCTCTTCCTGCCGCAAGCTTTGGGGCTGTCGAGCTTGGGTGGTATGGGGAGGTGTCACTATTAGAGAGGCTATAGAGGGGATTAATACCGCTGTGAGCTGCCTTATGTCCTGTCAGAAATCTTTGCAAAAAGAGCAGGAACTGGAACTGCAAGCTTTCAGCTTTAAGCTCTGAACTTGGGGCTATACAGCAAGATTAAAGCATTGGTCTTTTAATGTTTTTTCATCAAGAAGTGAAAAATCTCAATGCATTTAAATGCATTCCCTGTTTTCAAAAAGGCTGTGAGTCGAGAGACCAATTTGATGTCAGCGCTCAGCGCGTTCCCCCGTTACGCTCCCAAAAGCGATGCAGCAGCTGCCGAGCGAGAGCAGAAAAATCCTCAGCAAAAAGACGCACGGGGCTGGCGTTTCAGCCCGGGGGCTCCAAGCCTGAGGTTTGTGCTCCCTCCCCAGCTCTGAGACCAGGTCTTGCTGCAGATATTACGCTCCAGGACTTCTGCATAGTGAAATGAATTATACAGAGGCACTACCGAAAAGTATAAACACCGAGGTCTCCGCTGGAGGAAAGCAGAGATTAAATTGCTTGGTTACTGCAAAGTGCAAGAGAAACCGGTAGACAGCTAAGTGATGAAATAGTTCATTAGAAAGAGAGGTTTTTATTAGCCCTGTGGAATTTCCTAGTTTGTTGGTAGATCTGTTTTAGTGGGCTCAGCTTTACTGTCGCCCACTGCGAACAGCTTGGACGTGGAAATGTTTCGGCTGCAAATGATTTATTCAACAAAAATGCAAATTCTGTATTGAAGTCTGTATTCACAGTCGCAGATTTGACCAGCGCAGGGAAAGCAGCACAGAGAATACAGGTTAGCTGCTTTCTTCGGTAACTGCTTTCCACCTAAATCAGACACATTTACTCTTACCTCTGCAACACTAAATAGGAAAATACAGAGGGAGTCTTTCAGCCCTTGCACCCTGAAGAGCGGTGTCCATCTCCCCCGTGTTCGCAGCTGGACAAACGCCGACAGTGCGGAACCGTGTGACTGAGGGGCTTTGGGTCAGCTCCACATTTAACATTCAAACACTCAAACTGAGGAGTTCAGAGTAAAATCGCCATGATTTTGGAGGGCTTGGGCCAGGTCCTTTTATTTCTAGAGGCAGTGCTATCCTGTGTGATGTATAATTATTCAGTACTAAATCTTTCATTACAGAATTACAGAAAGGGCAATTACCAGCTATGCTGAAAGTTCTTTGTAGCACTGGTGGGCTGATATTTAATTTTTGTCAGGAAACATGAAAGCAGCTTCAGTCAGAGCAGAACATGTAGGTTAAAGCCAGAACACTGTATTGTAATTTTAAAATCGAAGAAACTATTGTGGGAACAAAGGACAGAAGTGAAGGCAGCGTTTTCTCCTTTTCAATGCTTGTAAAAATATCCTCATGCTGTCCTGTCTTATTTCCAATGTCTGAGTGCAGAATATATCCACGCTTTCATTTTGTACTTAAAATTTAAGGCAGCTCCCGGAGGCTGGTTTATAAGATGGAAGAGAGGAATAATGAATCCAAAAAATATAAATATATTTCCCTTAGAAATAAAGAAAAAATTATTTTTCTAAAGGCAAACAAAAGTTGTCCATGCACATTGTTTGTTTTTTAAATGTGTGTTGAGAAGTTAAAACTGATGGGGGCTGCATGTAATAAAACCATGGTCCAGGATCAAAATAATGATGTATCATTTGAGCCGAACCTTCTTAATTCCCCCTGACAAGTAAACACGAAGAATTCAGTGACATACTTGTGTAGGTAAAATACACAGACAAAGCCAAATATTAAGGCACACCTAATTTTCCAGAAGGACCCAACATAATTTGAGAAAGTGTATCATGCTTAGTGGATTTTAACTTAAAGCTCATGCGCGCACACCTATGTTGAGCGCGTGTTATGTTTAGTCATCATGTGAAAACTGCTCAGAAATTACTTTCAATTGTTTTGTCACATCTGTATCAGAAAGCGCTTGCTCTTGCTCCCATTGGGGTTCACGCGCCATTGACTTCAATGGCAACAGGAACAGCCAAAAACACACAAATATTTGTCTTGTGTTACTGACCAAAATAGTCACCAGGAAAGGTTGCCTGTGTTATTCTGTCGTTATTGTATGCAAGGGGTGCGGTTTGCTCTGTAGGAAAAACACGTCTGTAATTAAAACCAACAAGCATATGTTCTAACTTTCACCAATATTTTTCATGACCAAAAATATGTGAAAAATAAATAAATGAAAATTTAGCCGAATGGTTTAATTAAGCAAGCAATTAAAGATGCCCAGGCTGCAAAGTCCTGTTGTGTTGCTAGTATTTATTTTTCTTCAAGAGAAATCTTTACTTTCCAAAGGTTTATCACACAAAAAATCACTGTTATATTAATTTTCCTTTCATCAGATGTAACTTAAAAGACTGAGTACTTTGTTGTAGAATGATGCCTTTTGTCTTGTTTCAGGAATAAATAACCTCGTCCTCGGTGGTTTTTTTTGTTTGTTTGTTTGCTTTGTTTTTCTGTTTTTTTTGTTTTGGTGTGGTGGTTTTTTTTAGGTACCCTTTTCAAGAAGGAGGGTGGGATTTATTTAAAGAGAAATTTTTCCTTCTCAGGGAAAACACACCAACTCTTTGCCTATCGCAACATCTTGAAGTTGCTAAAGGACTTTAGTAATCTGAAAGGAGGAGGATGCAAAATCTAAAGACAGTTTCAATGTGCCCCCCAGCCCACGGTGGGCACAGGCTTTCTCCTTTTTTTTTTTTTAAATTCTGAAAGGAGTGACATTTTTCAGCACGATTTCTGCAAGAAGGGGCACCTGGTGACTCCAAGAAATTCTGCAATGCTTCGAGCTTCTGCTTCCTCTCAGGATCAGTAGTTTTAATGAGCTCTCAGCAGCCTGATCCCATCAGCACTCTCTCAAGTAAGTAACTGGTGATACTGCTACATGACCAAAATTACTGGTCAAATTAAAAATTAACTCCAGCCCTTTGGAATGAACTTGAGTATGAAGCTGAACTTTGCACAAGTTTCCTTAAAAACTTGCAACAATGAGCCAGGAATAAGGATCGCTGGAAGACTGAAGATCTTGTAAAAGTGAATAGGGGTGAAAGCACCACATCCAAGCATAAAATTGTATCAAGAACTTATAAAATTTAACTGGGAGTGGTGTCCTTTCTGGAAGTATTTAAGCTGTTCCATAGCAGTGCAATCATTTATATCCCTGCAATGCAGTTTTTAAATCAACTGCAGAATTTTATACAAATCTGACTTCAACTCTTAAAATCTATAGGGATGCTTCACTGGGCATTTGAGAGGACCTTCCATATTAAAGATTTTCACTGGAGACAAGGTTTATTTTCTGGATCCGACAAACCCTTGGTTACCCGTGAATTCTCCTCTCAAGTAATCCCGTTAAGTCACTCTGTGAAGGGTCAGCCCTGCGTGTACAGCCCTTGATTGTGCGCAGCTCAGCTTAAGGTCAGTAACTTGCACGCGTAATGCTCCTTGTACATATATGCAATTTATAAGATTGGACCCTTCACTGAAGCTTGCTTTTAAAGCAGCCACAGAAGGGTTGTACATAAAACTGAAGAAACCCACTTAAGGAACCAACTTTCTTCGTCTGGAAACAAATGAGAGCTGGAGTGTGTGGAGTCAGGATCCTGTATCTGGCTATCAAAACTGGACACACAAAAGACATGTCAGTGTGGCATTTCCTACCCCATGAAGCCACTTTCCCCTCAATGCGTGCTCTACAAATACAATAGAGCATTGATTGAATCTTAAACTCACCAGACTTCAATAAATTCTGAAAGTGTGCGAAATTAAAATTGAAGCAAGGGACACGTAGAGTGTTAGTCCTTCTCCAAATAATAATTTAATAACTCTCTCCAAAAATTGTAGTGGTTTAGGAAAGGCAACCCAGATGGGAACATATAAAATAAAGCTATAAAGTTTCCTTCAAATGTATTTTAATCATTGTTAAATATTTACATTTAATAAGCACTAGTTTTTATTGCAAGAGAGATGTAATTACACTTATCATTCATGGAAAAATGGAGTTTTAATAGCCTGTACATTGATTTCCTAAGATGAAATAGTGTCCCAAAAATATGTCATTCCCTCTCCCCTAGGAATATGTACCATATGTGAATGTAAAACAGATGAGGATTTTTTATCATTGTGCAAACTATATCAACTTTATTTCTCATTGTCTCCATCATATTTACCATAAATCTTTATGGCTGATGTTTTGCTAATTAGGAGGACCTTATATGGCTGTTACAACCCTTACTAATAAGGTAATTTATTTAGTAAACACTAACAGGAGGAGCAGCAACACCTTGATATTGACCCTATGGAAGCTGCTGGAGGAGGAGATGGGCTCACACACACACGGGGATATTTTCTTGTTAGAAACAAGGACGGTTCTGCAAACTGCAGCTCCCGCGGCTTCCCACAGGTTCTGTAACTCGTGGCCACATTGGAAGTGTCCGAGATGAACAGAGCTGCTCACAGCAGCGAAGCCCAAGGCATCTTCACAGGGGCTGCATGTCCTCAGTACTGCCTCGTGCTCTGCCAAGTCGGGTCAACGGAGGAGGACAGGAAAAGTCAATTAAGTGCAACGAATCAGAGAAAATTGCCCCTTATTTTTATATTAGTATTATTTATCCGGTTACTTTTTTTCATTCTTTCTTTTCTCTTTTTTTTTCTAGTTTTCCTGCTCACAGCACATGTGGTCCCAGCTACCAGGACGTTTTACATCAGCTGCTCTTGGCCGACCAAGCAGCTCACAGAGCAGCCGCTCCTTCCTGGCCGGGCAGCACATCCGCGGCTTCAGCCAGCGGCAAGCGGCAGCGCTGCAGCAGCCACAGGCTGGGCTTTCCCAGGACCATGGGTCAATTGTAATTCTCGGTCGAGCGTTCTTTCTTGAAACCTGAATGTCTCTGCTAACACTATATCTTAGGACTGACAAATGAGTTTTTCTTTTTCTTTTTCTTTTTCTTTTCCTTTTTCTTTTTCTTTCTTTTTCTTTTTCTTTTTCATTTTTTCTTTTTCTTTTTCTTTTTTTCTTTTTCTTTTTCTTTTTTCCTTTTTTCTTTTTTCTTTTTCTTTCTTTTTCTTTTTCTTTTTCTTTTTCTTTTTCTTTTTTTTTCCTTCTCCTTCTCCTTCTCCTTCTCCTTTTTTTTCATAAGAAGTCATGGCTGTTCAACCAAACTGAAGAAAGAAGAAGTAATAAGCTAAACCATCTGGGAGTGTTTTCATTTTGTTTTTATGCTCATGAGCTCCACATTTTCCTAGCAGAAAGATACTGCCATAGAAATACACTGGCAGGAAAGGTAGAGGGAGCACATAACTGGGGAGAAAAAGCATACCGTTCTAAGAATTAACCACATAAAGCAATCACTTGGACTTCCTCCAGCAGTGTGAAGCCCGCTTGGGTCAGTAAAGGATAGGTGATGGAGAGGATTTAGATTAGCTGTCGTTTTGTTCCCATCTTCTTGCACAGGTGCCCATGGCTTTGGTACTCCTGAGCCAAGTTTTGCAGGCAGGAGCAACCTTCTTGAGAGTTAAATTAACTAAAACAAGCATACTCAAAAAGGATCAATTTTTCTAGTGCAAATGTGTGTCTTCCACCACTATGTGATCCCAGGCTCTTTTGTAAACTAAAATCTTCATCCTTTTGCTCTAACCCTGCAAGGACCCAGCTAAGGAACAGAAAATGAGTGCTTTTGAACATATTAATTACACTGCACTCACAAATACCTACAGCGTGTTGCTAACTGGTGTTCGCCTCAAGCTCGTGCCTGCAGGGAAGCTATATGTGGTGCACAAGTTCACGCACACTGAGGATCCCGGCTGTATCCAGCATTTCTGGATAGCTACGGAATATCTGTGCCCTTTAGTAGAGCTTACCATAGCCCGTGGTGTAAAGTAATGATATCCTTGAGCATAAAGCTGGGTAGCTAAATACTGGGCTTGACTTGCACATTACTTCTGCTTGTAGCGAGGTACCATCATTTGAAATATTAAACAAAATGGACTTGCGCTCACTCTTAAACGAAGGTTAATTGTCCCTGTAGCCATCATCCACATGTGCTAGCTATTACAGCCTTGTTTTGTCCATATTCCAATAGTGGCTGTTGCAGTGAATTGAGGAACTGCTGCCAGGAAATATCCTTCTCTAAATGATATAATTAGGGTACTGGGGAGCCCAGTGAGAGCAGATTAGGGGCATCACTGCTGTTCATGATGCAAGCAACAATTCAAAGCACATAAGCAAACACTTAGACTATGTGGATGATTTAATATTGATTAAACTCTGATATCTGAGACTCCGTGGAAGGCAGGTACAGCATGCTGGAAGGAAAACAAAGCAGACTTCACATTTTGCCTTAGCTAAAAAGCTGTTTTCATTGACCTCACTGACCAGAAATCAAGAAATCGAACTATTATACAAATTAAAGCTATAGGCCCAACTAATGAAAATTACTGGACTGCTTGAAAAAATTAAATGATGGGTGGTTAAGTAAACTCAATGCTATGTTTTATTTAGGTGTCCTTGCTTTCCCTTGAAATTGCCTGGCAGGTTTAGGTATAGGCATAGGTATGGTGAATTGCGGAGCTGCCCATGCCACCAGCCGCACTTCCTGCAGGGAGACACTTTTCTCTGCTTTCCCTGTCCTGTCCTCAGCTCTGCAGTGGTTTTGTCAGAGATGTGGCAGGTCACCAACGGGAGGGTTTAGGAACGGCAGCACAGTCTTCTCTTCTGTACTAGCTCGGAGGCATAGTGATTTTCTGAACAATTTTTTCCATAATGAGGGCTAGGAAAATGCATCTTCTTCATCTAATGATGGATAGATGTTTAGGTGGTGTAATTCACTGCTGTATTGAAGCTAGTGGGTACACAGATATCAGACACTTTATTAACTCTTCTCTCATACATAGACTCATTGACTCCAGTGGGAACTGTTTGGATGACTATGCGGTTACTTGCTTAGGGGTTTGCAGAACCAGGACCTACAACACTAGTGGAGCTTTTAAACTGACCATCTTTGCTGCTGTGAATGATGCTGTCCCTCCAGTTCAGGAGTTATTGACTTCACAGTCCCTAACCCAGGCTCCTTATTTAATGCCTTGTGCATTTTTCCTTTGGTCTTTTTACTAAATGCATCTGAAGCCTTGTAAAACATGATTTACTCTTATTTTAAATGAGCATTAGTGCACAGTGAAAGATCCATCTAAATAGAAGTGGATCACAGACATGGTAAGAGTCTTTGGCAGAGCATAAGACATGGGATACTTCTGCATTCATTTAGAGAGCTGCAATAGGTTCATAATAAATTACAGTAAGTAAATATTTTATATCACAGCTTAGTGCCTGTTGTCTCTGTCCCCTAAGCAGAAAACCAGCACTGCTGGAGAGCGGCTGTTGCAGGGCGCAGGGCGGTGGATGGCAGGCTCTGAGCGGGTGCCATCCTGCTGCCAGGACTCGCCGGGACGCTGTGCAGCCCAGGTCATCGTCCCTGTGCAATGTTTCTCTTTCCGTCACAGCCATTGGGGCCGGAAGTGAGATGGGGTGAGGGGCTGAGAAGCACTGCAGTCCCACTGCTCGTTTGCCCTGCTCTTCTGGTTAGATTTTGGGCAGATGAGTTAAGAGAGTGGCTGGGGTCCTTGGGAAATCCAATGCAGCACTGACACCACAGCACTCAGCCCCATCTCAAACTGCCAGAGATGTTCTCTCGCAGCCATTGATACTATACCACAACAAGGAAAGCACAGAGGCAACCCTAGAGGATGCGGCCTGTAGCTTTAGCACTACACAGATATCATATTTGTCTCTACACATTCTTGTTCCGCTCCTTTCCTCTTTGCAGCACAGCCAGACCCATCCTCATCCCATGGCTTTCGTCAGCCTTCCTGGAGCTGTGGCAGCCAGTCACTGATTTTGCTAGGAAAAGTCCAGAGTGCTCAGTGCCAGCTTTTAACCACCAAAGATCGGATGCTCTGTGATGCCCTGGGCTTCTGTCTGGCCCGTCCCCAGCACAGCAAGATGCAGTAGCTGGTGTCACTGCTCCAGAAGGATGTTGAAGACCCCTCTGTTGGGAAAGGTGGGACTGGAAGCAGCCAAGTCTGTGCTGGCATGGGCTTGAACTCAGTGTCCAAAAGCTCTGCTTTCTTGTTTCTTGTACCTTTGCTCCTAATTGCAGCATTTGTTTTGTGCATACTTTGCCAATTACATTGCTTCCTGCCAACTGCAGAGGAACAGCAGTGCATGGATCCTGGGAAAGCAGCAGAGCTGACATCTCTGCCAGCTTCAAATCCCTTCCTCTCTTTACCATGCCCCCTCCCAAGGCTGAGAGCACAGAGTGCCTCATTGCTGTGCTCTGCCCTAAACCAGTGTTAGACACAAAGGCAGAGACGTAACAGCCCTTTGGGAGAGCAGACGAGCTCTTTTCCTTCCTGCAAGCTTCACCACCAGCTCCAGCTGCTCTGCCCTGTTAGGTATGAAGACAAGATCCTTAGAAGGTGTTAAAATTTTAATCAAATGTCCCCGGTCACCAGCAGCATTTTTTTTCCTTCTACAAACTGCTGCTCTGCTTTAAACAGACTGTCTTGGATAAAAAATAACCACCTCCCAAGGACCCAGGCAGTGAGGAAGAGCATCTTCTGCAGTTGTGCAGCATGAGTGCAGCAGCATCTTTGATCCAGACAAGCAGAGCTGCAGCAAGTGGCCAAGGAGGTTAATTCCCCTGGGAGTCATTGCTTTTCATTGCATCTTTATCACACTCCTGGACACAAGCCATGTTCCCGCAGCTTCTTCACCCTTAATTTTACAAGGGGAGGGAAATGGAAAAGCAGCTGTAATATCCTTGGCAGATATTGTTTTACAGTAGCTCAGTAATTACAGCATCTCAGTGGCAAGATGGCTGAACCCCTTCACTTTTGCTCTGGCAGCAGCCAAGTGAAGTTCTCGCGGGGTTTAGCCACTCTTCCCTCCCGCACAACATCTGGAGTGCACACCGGGCTTTGTGCACGTCCTGTGGCCAGTGCAAGGGAGCAAGTGGCACGTTACAGGAGAGAGCCAGTGCCTGCATCACTCCTGTTTGTATCTAATGCCACCACGTGCTGACAAAGTCTGGCCTGAAAAATCCCAGGTTAGTAATAAGAAGAAAGCCTGTTTTTGGAGCTGGCAGAGAAATGTGCTTGCTTCCTACAGATTTTGAAGAAAATGCAACAAACATTTCAGCGAAGATCCGAGCTGGCTGGCAGGGGCGTTGTGCTTTCTGTCGCTGCCGCAGGGAAGCAAAGCAACCTGCCTTGCTCCTGCTCTGCACTCTGACTTTTTAAATTCCTGCTGGGCTGCGGCGATGAGCTGCATGCAGTGCTCTGCGTGTGCTAAAATCACTTAAGTGACTTCTGTGAGACCGGATATAATCAGCAATGCTAAAAACAAAGCAGTGAGGCACAAATAGCAACCAGTGCAATTCCCTAATTCCTTCCCTTTCCCCACACGTCCCACAGTACAGCCCCTCCTTCCAGTACACTTCTGGCTCTCTTGGTCTAGTCCATCTCCAGATCCAAGGCACTGATACATTTGGCTGCTTTCCATCTATGCCATATGCCATCTATCTTAATTGAACACAGCAGCGTATCAATGGCTTGTCTGACAGAAAGCTGTTTAACACTTCCAGCACTGGAACAGATTCGTTATATGTTATCTGTGAGTATCTCTGTCCCTTGGCCCCTTGGTCAGGCTGGCGAAGCTGGGAGGACAGTGTATCAGGAATGAAGGAGGTGTGCAGGGAAAATAACACTGCAGAATTCTCCTGAGGGAAAAAATCTGCGTTCAGAACCTTAAGAGATTAACAGTCAAGCGCAACAATAAATACCACTACAACCAATGCAAACCTAGTCATAAAAAAAGCTGACATTCAGAGCTATTGGAATTTCTGGGAAGAGCTTGTACAAGATACAAACCACTTTGTTTTCCCATTTGGTGGTAGTTAGACCCAGGTAGAAGCCTTAATAGATGCTATTTTATGCCTCACTTCAGATGATTCCTGATTCACTTTGCATGATTGTGACTTTTTAGCCCCTATATGAAGCTAGATCATTTTGAAGGATGCTCTGTAAGCATCCTTCTGCAGGTAACAGCATTTGGAGCTTACCCAGCAACTGTTTGCTTAGGTAGCAAAAGCTAGTGTTGGCTTGAGCTCTTCAGTACACAGATCCAAGCAGGACTTGACATTTATTTTACTGTCAGAATGAGTTCAGCTTCATTGTTATGGTGATCGTTGCATTTGATCACTGAACTGTTGAGTCAAACTTTCACTAAAGCAGGGGATTGCAGTGCAGATGCTGGCAGACCTGCTTGCAGAAAGAGAAGTAGTGTACGCATCTTCTTTTTTTACTCAGTTTTTTTATTATTTATTTTTAATTTCTCTGATATTTATTGTTCTTATGAGACTTGTTCAAAGCAGCGAATTAAAATATGCTTTTCTGGGGAAGTAAATCTCCCAGAGCTTAATTCATCATTTTGAAGTAATACAAAGCTTAAATTTGTCTTTGCTGGAGCTGCATGCTAAGTATTCAAGCATAAATAAAGAAAATATAAATAAAGCGGGCCTGAATCTATTTCACTGTGTTATTAAAATTCCATTGTTTGTTCTGCGGGAAAAGACCTCCCAAAATGACAGTGGTAATCTGGGCAAAAAGAAGATTGTTGCCAAAGGGTTCAGATCTTGAGGGGGGGAAGCATTTTAAAAACTGCCAAGGAAAATATTTTCATTCATGAGTTCACCCAGCCTAAACATGCATCTAATCCTCCGAAACTGACAGTTCAAAAAGGCAACCACAGTTGAGACAGGCAAAGTGTTCAGTTCAAAGGCAAAAAAAGGACCTGGGGATTATTAGTATTATCACTTTATCACGAAATGACCATCAGCTCTGGAAGGGAATAGCTCCACCTCCCCTTCCCGAACAGAGGGACTGATTCCTCATCGTGTTGCTAAAAAGGCAGCAAAGTCTTCCTTGGAGAGTCACCAAAGCAAGGAGAAGAGCCATCAAAGGGGTTAGGACTTGCTTCTATTTTTAAACATAAAGACTGACAGAAATTGAAGCGAAGTGCCCTGAATCTGCAGGATCTGCAGAAAAGGTGTAAATCACAAATTTCAAATGGTGTTCCTGGTCAAGGACGCCCATTTTCTGAGATACCCATAGCACAGACTAAAAAAGGAAAAGCTAGATATCTAAATCTTAGCTCGTTTAGCAAAAGAAACTCTCGCTCTCCCCATTTTACTGATATCAGACTAGAGAATATTAAATGTCTTGCCTACACCTCCGAGACACTGCAGTAGCAGAGCTGGGAACCAAATAACCAGACCTCTGCAAAAAGCTGCAGCAAGTTTAAAGTGAGTCCTGGGGAATCATGAGCCTTCCCAATAAATCGAGAAGAGCTGTTTTTCATTTCTATTTTGGGGGGGTGTAGGGTGTGGGGTTTTTGGTGTTTTGGTTTGGTTTGTTTGTTTGTTTGTTTTGCCTTACTTCCCCCAACTGCTCGGAGCTGCCAGCCCGGTGTGGAAGCCACCAGCCCTCCCCCTGGCCAAGCCACCTCTCACTCCTTCGCTCCTGTCAGACCTGTGGTCCTGGTCAGCCAAACCTGACAGAGCTGTAGGCGTCTCAGAGAGGCTGAGTTCCCACAGATTCTGGAAAAAATGGGTGTAAAAGACTTTATCCCATACAGAAAAAAAAAAAATAAATGAAGTGTGAATTCAGTTGTGTTGTAAGACACCAAAATATCTGCGAGAGTACTGGGTGGGAGACCCAAAGGAAGCAAGCAGCCACTTTCGGTTGAGGTCCACCACCTCGTCCCCGCTCCGTCTCCTGCCTACAGCCACTCCTGGCGGTGCAGGGGCTGGGGACGCGCAGCAGGGCCGAGCAGCTCCAGCCCCTTGTCCCGGCTGAGGTCCCACCAAGGCTCTCCAGGGCTTCGGCCTCGGGCCTCGCACGCTCGGCAGCCAGCAGAGGGGGCGGAAGAGCTGGACCGAGCCGGTTTATCACCGAAATCTCTCCATTTCTGACTTCTGAAATAATCACAGCAGCAGAAAAATCTCCGTGTAGAGCTGAGAGAGGAGAAACTCACTCAAAACCGCCCTGCCTCCTGAACGTGCTTTTCAGGTCCGCAGGGGACGTGCACGGCGGCGGCAAAGTGCTGCTGTAAGCAAACAGCCTGGCTGGAGCGTCTGTGTGCGCGGCCTGCTGTAGGCGGGCTTTTAGGCATTTTTCCCCAGCTTTCCTAAAAATCCTTCCCAAGTTTAAACCACAATAATGCATGCCTTCAATACTGGCAAACATTTAAATGGCTGGCCAACCCACAAAGCCATCGGCCGAGCAGCGGCTGCAGCTCCATTCCACATTTGGCTGCTGGACTGTTGTCATCCTCATTAAGGCTCAGCTCTGTCATCTGTTTGTAGAAATAAAAAAAAAAAAAAAAAAAGGGAAGCTAGTCCATATTTTCAGCAGATGGCCCCTTGGCAGAGCTGCCAAGCCTCAGGCTCCCCAGCGCTGCAGGAGCCGAGCGTGTACTTCGGCTGCAGGTTTCCCGTGGTCCCTGTGCTGGATCTCCGTGAGGATGGTCTGATTGCACCGGGAGCCACCTGCAGAATGGTCACCTGGACAAATGAAGTGACCATCAGGTAACACACTGTTGTCTACCCTCCACTTGGCCCAGTATTGCAAATCAGCCCTTTCAAAAGGCAGCAGTATTTCACCTGAAACCCAAGTCCTGGGAAAAAGCTCCTTCCCCCAGAAAGGGGAATGATAAGCCTTCAGGTTCATCCAGATGCCGATGTCTCTCCTGCGAACACGCATGTTGCCAGTCAAAGCTCCGCTCATGCGTGGCTGAGCACAGCATTTGCAGTGGCAGGAGAAAATTCCTGTTGACAGTGACAACCAAATGGGTCCCAATGCAAAAGCACATTCACGAGCACAATAGCATCTTGACCCAGTAAATGGTCTTCTGCAGTGCTGAATCCCAACCTTTTTCTCTGCTTTGTCCATAAGAAAAAGTCCAGTCCAAGCAGCAAATATCTAGCTACGGGAACATTGCTCCTAGCTCCATTTTCCTTCATTCTTCTTAAAGTGCTGTATTAAAGGGTTAGTCTAACAAAGGGAATTACCTTCCTCTCCATGAGCCCTGGGGTTCTTCTGTCTGTTTTATTTGCATATATTGGTAATGATTTATTCCAGAGAAAATCAAATGTTGCTGGAACGACATCTCCCAAAAGCTACTGCTGCTGGTTGCATGTACCCTTGAGCAATCCTGTACCCAGCTGCTCCTTGGGTACCTTCCTTCCATGGAAGAGGACCATGGGAGCTTTAAAAGAGCCAGGTGAACAACTGTATGAGGTGTCAAATGTTTATTTTGTTTGAAAACATACCTGGAATATCCTGCCAAAAGTGCCAGATGCTATCAGGCACCCCAGCCTGCAATGCCTGCGTGCAGGTGAGACCTCCGCCAAGGCTGCCTGTGGGAAGCGCTGGCTCGAGTAAGACGTGCCCCAGAAAGAGAAGTGCCAACCGCTGCCTAGCCAAAATCACTTCCTGAGGTATCCGCTACCGGCCAGCCCTCACAGGAGCCTTGATTTACATCTTAGGCTCTCAGCTCACACACGCTCAGCTTGTGGCTGCAGCAGGCTGAATAGTCACCCATCTCATCTAGGAAAACAATCCTCTTACAGCAAAATGACATTCACCGTGCCACTGCTAAGCAGGCATACCCAAAATACACGCATTACTGCCCAGCACAAGATCTTAAGCCTCTTATTATGCAACCGCTGGATTTTACACCCCCCTCCTCCATTTAAAAATTAGTTCAGATGCCAACAGGATTAACCACTGCCGAGCTCCTTAACCATACGCTCACAACCTCATGATGGGCAATGCTGGGCTGCTGCTTGGCAGGATTCCTGCTCTCACCAGTCACACTTGATACAGATGAATGCTATTTTGATTGCCTTTGTGCTTTACCCATATATATTTTGATAGTGGGGGGTAATCTGTTGCCTAAGACGAGTTTTAACAAGGGAATATTTAGAGGAACAACCCACATAACAGCACTGAGAGAGTTGTATGATTTGGTAAACTGTAGTGCATGGTTGTAATGAAGAGCTAATGCAGCATAAACAGATGGGAATTCAGCATCGTCTGCTGGGTCTAGGGGCTTGATGAGAGTCACTTCAGTACAGATCTCATAAATGGAGCTCAATATTATCTTTTCCTTTTCTGTACTAATTTTATGTTCCTTCATGTAGGCTTGTGGTTATGAAATTTTTGCAGAGCAAATGTTACCATTCAATATTTTCCAAACAATATGGATAAACAGATTTCCTACATTTACATTCCATCATTTAGAAAATGATGTATTAGTTGAGAATTTTTGCTTCCTTCATTCTCCTTGACTGAACGTTTAATAGCATTGAATAGAAAATCAGAGCTGTCTGCTCACAGTTTTGAAAAGGAACATAGATGAACAGTAAGTGAGCAGAATATGCATAAACTGAAACCCCACAAGCCTGGTTTGGATTCCCAAGTTTTCCTATCAATTTGGGTCAATTATTTGATTTCTATGAGCCTCAAATTTCTATTGTAACTTTTTGTCAGTTTAGATTACTAACTGTAGGGCAGAAACAACCTCTCCTGATATATTTAGGCAATGCACACACAGCAAGTTTTCACCTGTGTTACCATAATACAATTCATGATAATTGCACCATGATGCAATTAAAAAATTTTCAAATATATTTCCTGGTAAACCTGATTTATTGCCTATTTAATTCCACAAGACTTTAGGGCAGCCCCTTGCAGTACGCTTGTCTGTCCTCCCCATAAATCTTTGCTCCTGCCAGCAAACATCGTAGGACGGACATCCTTCGTACCGGGCCCGCGGTGCATTCAGGGCTCAGCAGTAGTGCAGCAGGCCTTCGGGGACCACAGTGTGGGGCGTTAGTGCAAAGTCCTTCCCAGATCCTTGGCAAACCTGGCCCTAGCAGCTACACAGAAAAATCAATTCATTTTGAAGAAACAGCTGTAAGTTTTTCCTTCTGCTTTCCAGACCAGCATGCCTCCACTTTCCTGACCCAGCAAGGTGTTTTGGCATGGACAGAGATGATTAGAGAGAGCTCAGGCATGAGAAACCTTGTGATGGGCACTGCTTCAACCACAGGCTCTCCCCAGTGCCACCATTGCCCTAAGAAAAGGACTATGCCTCCCAAAGTGAAAAAGAGCATTTGGCATCTGATTATTCTTGTACGTCTCTGTAACTCTTACAGAGTATCCAGTCACCTGAAGGACTCGTTACTTGCTCAGCCTCTCCAGCAGTCATTAGTATTTAGTGCTGAGATGGGAACAGAGTGTTGGCAATAGAGCAGAAGATGATTACGAGAGCTGTTGCTGAAAGAACACTCAGGTTCATGACTCTGACTGGCCATCAATCCTACCTCATCACAAACTGCACTGAAGTCTAGGAACCTCTCACAGCAGCAGCTTTGCTGGAGCTTGGAACGTTTCATCCTGTGTGACTGCCGAGGTCATTTATCGTCTGCGTGTGGAAACCTGCTGTGGTGACTCACAGGTTGCTCAGACCCAACAGAGCTGCCTGCCACAAGCAGTTCCTTCTCAAAATCACCTTGAAGGCTGTGGACATCCAGCAACGCTTTGCCTGTTGCTTCAGCTGGTGAGTGGCAGCCACACTGTTGTGTCAGTCGTCACCGTGACTGAGGAGGACAATTACAACCGAAGATGACATTTCTGTAAACCATCAGGTCATGCTGGAGGCTCCCGGTGCTGCAGTGGTGGGCATCAGCAGTGAAGCGCCTGCATCCTCGGGAGCGTGGGCAGCAGTGCTCAGCTGGGAATGGGTCAGGGTCAGGTATCCCACCCTGCCATCCCCAAATGGCACTGATGAGGGGAACCCTTGGGATCGCTTAATGCTATTTGATGTCTCCCTGGACTTAGGGATGACAACAGGACAGCAATTTTTGGACATGCTTGCAAAAAGCTCCCAACTTTAAAGTGCCTACTCAGGCTACTATCATGGCACGCATGACGGTGTCAGATCTGAAGGCCGTTTTCCAAGAAGTGGAGAAGGCGATACACTGGGATTTTTATGGTAGTGATTTATTTCAATACATGGACAGAAACTGCTCCCATAACTCAAAAGAAATTGCAAAGAGGTAAAAACAAGGCATGTTCTTTATGCACACAAAAATGGAAAGAAATAAAAAATGCTCTGTTTTCTGAGACGTGTTCCAAAAAAGTGGGTTGATTATTTTCAAGTTTTTATGGGGTTTGGGTTTTGGATTCTGTTCACTAGAAGTATACAAATACTTTTGAGAATGACATTTTTTCCACATCAAAAAAAAAAATCTAAATTAAAAATTTAGATGAGTTGCAGATGCAAGAAAGTAACAGGATAGGAGATGACAACAGGTCAAAGCTAGAATGGCTCCAGCCTGGTCATCTTCTCCTGCCCCTCATCAGCTGGAGGCCTCAGCCTGAGGTGGACAGATTCACCCAAAAAACTGCCATCATACCCCCTTGCACTACCCAGAAAACACAGAGATCTCTGCTAAGGCTTGTGAGGACACCAAGGCTACAGTAAAGGGCTGCAGGGCTGGACCTAACCCAGACAGGGTCCCCAGAACTTCGTGTGAGTGTCCTTACAGAAGATGGTCGGCCCCTGTAAGGAGCTACAGAGAAGTCTGGCTAGCTTTTCCCTGCTTTTTAAAGGATTGTGTATGGTAATGAATACAAGGTTTAGCAAGCCGTATGACCTCCTGCTAAGCAGGAGTCTATAGGCTGGGCTATTAAAATAAATGAGAAGTCACCATTGGTCTCAGCAAGAGCAGGATTTGCCCAGAACTGAATGACATAAAGAAAAAAAAGGAGATAAAATATGTGTACATTAAAGTATAGTTTCTTAAACAATGATTTTCCTGGTGATGCCTATTCAGTCCTCTACCTTCCAACATACTGTTTTTCTTTTCTCACAGGATGAGTACAGATCAAGGCAATTTACATCAAACCCCTTCCCCAAACCTGACACTGGCAATTATTCCCAATTACAAGATTTGACAGGAGCCTGAAAAAGTGCCACTTAACTCCACTATAGCATTATGTCTTTTTTTCCTTTCTTAATCCCTTTCCCAAAAGCAGAAAAATGATATAGCACTCTAGGTCAAAATGAGTGACTGAAAACATAATGCTAAAAATAAAAATGTAGCTGTCTATATCATTTTTCTCTGCTTGCAAACAGAACTACAATAATGTATACTTTGAATTTTCTAATGGTACCTCAGTGCCCTGCACTCAGGTCCCCAGCATCCATGCTTGTCCCTTGCCCATGGAGCATACGGAGGATGGTGATCCTGAGACCTTCACACAGCCCAAGCTGCCTGGGGAATTTGAAGATGGAGCTAAAGTGCTCTTCCTTATTCCTACTGTAGCAGGTTTCCAGCTCAGAAACATTTTTTGCCACTTGCTCTTCATTACGGCCATTGACCACAACTGGAAGGCGGTGCAACAGCACATGGATCTGCTAATGCCTCACTGCTGCAGGCAAGTGCTGCTCCAGCCAGCTCAGCCACTTGCTCCTTAAATATTCCTTAACAATTCTATATAAATATTCCTAAAAATTTCCTCCAGCCCAACAGCTGTTCAGCTAAACTGGAACCTCTTGCAGAGCTTCGTAAAAGACTTCACACCTGGGCAGTGTCCAGATATCGGTTCTCTCAGTCTCTGGTCCGAAAGGGAACAGAGAAGCGTTCAAGCACGGGGCAGGCAGGGCTCGCGGGCAGGCGCACCGCTGGCTGGACCCTTGTCCTGCTCCAGGCAGCTCTGGGAGCTGGCATCCATGCCCGGGTGGATGACCGTCAGCTCGACCCCTCTCCCAAAACTCGAGCCTGGGAGCTGATGGGACCCTACAGCTGGCAGCAAGGCCCCGTCCCCCCGGCGGTGGGCTCTCCTGGGATCGCTCAGCTGTTTCCAGGGCCCTCAAGGGACCGGCTCATTCCAGCACCCCCGGCTTTCCTGCTCCAGCACCTCAATACCAGGGTACTATTACAGCAGCAAATTGGCCCATTAAGCCTTCAGAATAATGACTGCTGTTGGTAATTACCCCTAATCCACTAATGAGCTATTGTTTGCTTCGAGCATTAAGTGTAAGCTTAATGATGTGAAAAAAAAAGAAAAATAGACTTGCCCCAAAACTGCTAAACCAACTTAATTGAACAGATGCTTGCTTAGCACCTGCATTGTCATGCTGATTCATAGAGAATTGTTTTAATTGCAAGATGATCCTCAGTGGATTGTGTTTCCTTCACCCTAGGGTAGGTTCAGAAGTCAGAAAATAGGAATTGATTAATTTGGTGGCATTAGTATAAAGGTTTAGCACATGCAATGTGGCTTTTCATCTAAGCTGACCAACATATATATGATATGGACCAATAGCAGTGAAAAACTCTGCAGCAATAATAGCAGAGCATTAAAATCCCCTAATAGGAACTGCAAAATTGAAACCAAGTGTTGTACAATTTAATTTCTGTTCTGTATGAATTATATACTTATTAAGTAAAAGAAACGTTAAATTAAATGTATAAATTATTATAACAGCACTTGTGTAAAACAAAGTTTTGCTTTGTAAACTTTTGAAAGCCAAGATTGATGGTTTTCATGACTTTCCCAAGATCTAGCAAATTTGGCCAGGGTAGCTATTCTTGCAAAATTTGGTCAGAGAATTTATTACTTACACAGCAAAATCAGTGCAGTTCATTACCGACATAAAAATTGCAAACATGTTACGAATTAGGTGAAAACAGCTTTTCCTAGAAAGATAGGGCATTTATGCTGTTTAAACATGACCTTTTCTTGTGGAAAACCACAACAAATTCAAGGTCAAACTTCAATATTCCTTGTTCTGCCCCAAACTGCTAAAAATTACTCTAACACCACAGGAAAGAGGATCCTTTGCTCCCGCTCCCCTGATTTATGTAACTCCAAAGCTGCACACTGGAACTTTAATTCAAATACTGTGTTACAGAAGATATAGCTCTTGAATAAAACCTTTATGTTTTTATCTGTAGTCATTTCTCAATTCTTCTACACATCTTTGAAATACCAGCAGCAGTGAAAGGTGGCAAAATGTAAAGAGGAAGAAAAAACATGGATACAAATACAGGATTTATACCTCTAAATAGTGCCAAAGGAAACTCAGGCAGACAGTGCCAAGGTGTCCCTCTAAGTCATTTTTGCGCACTCTGTCACC
This sequence comes from Chauna torquata, assembly GCA_013399475.1. NCBI lineage: Eukaryota > Metazoa > Chordata > Aves > Anseriformes > Anhimidae > Chauna > Chauna torquata. Next base: position 192,194 of record VXAL01011834.1, read on the forward strand.
AGCTACTCTGGACCTGAGCCCTACATAGGCTGCATCAGCATTTGATTCACAAGCCCCACACCAGCACATCTCCCACGCCGCAGTGTGCATGCACCATGTGTATGTATGAAAGACTTTCTACCTTTTTTTTTTTTTAATATTTCCTATTGGTTGAAATACATAGTTTTGTTCTTAGCAAATTTGCAAAAATTAAGCAAATTTTATGTGCACAATAACTCAAAGGATTGCTGTGGTTGAGCATCAAATACCTTTTGGGGACACTGCATGCCCATCTCCCCAAATTGACATAGCACTAAGCCAGTCTTTTAATAAATATCATTCGTGAAATAAACTTTATGTACATGCTTTCCTCTTCAGCACGGCTTTGGAATCACAAAATGACCATTAAAATCTTACGGAGGATCCTAGAGAGACTGCTTAAGTTACATGCCCAAATATTATGAATTCACTTTCTTCAGCAGGGACCATACTGAGCCAGTGTGGCAGGTGCGTGGTTTGAGTACGTGTTCCAGAAATGTCCCAGGATTTTTCCATCTCTCCTCTCAGCTCTGGCCACTATACACCTACAATTTCCAGGTTTCGCTCTGCCCATGTTTCTCCTTTCCCTCGTGCCTCCACAGGAGCAGGAATGTTTCCTCCAGGAATGTCAGCGGAGGAAAATTGCTGAGAGCAGAGGGAGCAGCAGTGGTCTCCTCACGCTGATGCCTCCACTGGAGAGAGCATCCTATCGATTTCAGTACATCCTCTGCTGGGCTGATGCCTTCAGGGGTAATTTTCTCCGAACAAAAGGCCAGGTCCTCAGCAAGTGTGCAGGGCACCATACCAGCAAAGTCAGCTGACAACCAGGACAGTGACTGCAGTGATGAGTCTGGGAGCTGAAGGGTAATAACTCTGCTGGGCTCCTCAGGCAGAATTGGCAAATCCTGTGGAAATCACCATGCTGCTTCTGTCCCCCAAGCTTCTGCCAACTAGCAGCTCAGAGGTGAAAAAAGAGGCTCAACCCTTGAAAACGTGCTTTCTGATCTGAAGCATTCAGCCCTCGGTCCCAGCCAAAGGGTCTCCCCAGTACCAGTGCTCAGCACCCCCCTCTGCGTTTGTGCTCAGTGTGAAAACCAGCTCCAGCCCATAAGCCTGTAGTTCATTTGTCAGCATTTACTCAAAAAGGATCTTCAAAAAACCATCAGCTCTTACTCTCTCAAGTGTTAAAATCTGAGGAGGTAAAATGTGAATTTGGATTTGTTGATATTCTGCTGTATTTATCATTTCTTGGTGAGTGGCTGCTCAGAGTGACATCACGACAGCATAATTCTTCCATTTTTTTCCAACCGTTCCCTACCCAGGTGAACTTCACCAAATCGGAACAGGAAGAGAAGTTCTGGATGTTGCTGTTATCATCTTTTAAGTACTCATTAAGTGAGAAGAAGAGGTTCCTGGCAGAAGTGGAGGCTAGAAATAAATCGTTCACAGCTCAGTACCCAGCTCGTGACTTTGAACACGTGTTGGCATTTTCTTACAGGGCATGTTAAAGCTCGCCACTTATAGTCATACAAAATCCTACTTTTTGCCCTTTCCCCACTTGCTGCTGATTCTCCCTGACACCACCACGCAGCCAGGGACTGATCTATCAGCTTTGAATTGCACCTCCATTTTCAGACTCATGCAGGGAGCCTGGAGCTGATTTCTACTCTAATAATAATCACTGCTAAACCAAACAGTCCCTTAGCAGCCTGTGAAACACAGGGCTTTGGGATAGGAGAGAAAGAGAAAAAAGTACTTCTAAGTTGTGCTCCTGTCATCTCTCTTATCACCAGAAGCAGGTGTAGAAAGGGCTTAGCATGAACGGGCAGGAGGGCAAGCTGCCCTCCACAAACCTCACCTCTGTGAGCCTTTCAGCCCTCAGCTCTCACCTCTCCCCAGCCCCGCGGCGAGCATCCCAGCACAGCTCCTGTGCGTAAGCCTGACGTCAGACTTCAGAGCGCTCCAAATGCAACTAAAAAACCAGTTTACACATCTCTCTTCCTTAAATTCCTTCCAAATCCCCAGTTAAGTGCTAAATATTGCAGGGTTGAGAATTTCACCCAAATGTTATTTATACGTCAAACATTTTGATGCAAAATGTATCCTACGGTTGTGGAACCTCCTCTTCTCATTAAAACATTCCATGCTGCAATAAATCTGTCTAGAAGGGGCTAATTTATGTCTAAGCAAATGATTTCCCATTTTTTTATAACATAAATGTTTAGATTGCAACGTTCTCCCCTCTCTGGAGATGCTGCATGTACACTCACAGGAACAGCAATCTCACTAACACATTTTCATGTATACTACTCTCACTGTACCTTGCTCGCCACACCAGCAGGCTCTTCAGTCCTTGGTGAACACTTTCCAGATCACATGTATAGCCGATGCCAGACAGACATCACCACAACAGAGACAAAGGTCACATTTACAGAGTCTGCAAAGAGAAGGACCACTTTCTGCTGAGCTGTTTAGAAAGGCAGTTGTGCGATTGCATAGAAATCGGGAGAAGGAAAGCCAAAAGGAACAAGTGGTCCAGGCTTGTAGAGGGCAAAGCAATAATTTCTGCATCAAGCTCATGCAGTCTGTTGAATTTTGCATGTGAGCTTGCTGTAGGCTCTGGTTATAGCAGAGCACTCGAGGATTGATTTTAGATGTGCATTAATATGGCCGCACTGTTTAGATCTCAAGGCGGAGCTAACACTATGGAGGATACCCTTGTGGGCTAATGTGAAACCTGTTAATAAGACTGTTTGTGTAGCTAAAGGCACCTTTTCTCATGTATATTCACTTCCTTGCTCACCCTTGCTTCAGTCTCGTGTCCTCCGAACGGCAGGCCTCCTCTGGGCCCCAGTATAAACAGTTCCCGCTGTGTTGGACCTTCGGTCCTTCCAACGAGACAGCAGCTGGGCTTTTCCATGAACCTGGCCAGCCCTTCCAGCACGCAACTGTTTGGGTACTAACAAAAAGGCTATTTTCTCAGACAACAGATCACAACCTAATTTTCCCTTTCTGAGAGATTTCCCAGCTAATCATACTTCTCTATGAACAGAAAATTGTGTGGGATTATCAAGGATTTTTAATTCATTAATTTGGATACATTTTATGTGCAGAATCACCATGTGTTCAAGCCAAGACAGAGCTAGAACCACACAAATATTACACACTGCCTTGTTAATGCCAGCAAAGCCCTTTTTATTGCATAATTCTGCAGCCTGTCTGTAGTTTTTATTTCATTAATTTTCATCCTGATAATTGGAAGCAGCTTCTCTCCTTGCTTTTTTAAGGTTTAATGAGCTACATAACTTCATGCCTCCCACTGCGGGGCTGTAGGTCACTTTGCACTCTGGAGAGCTGCAACACCTTTCCCTGCTTCTCTTTTACTCTCCAGCAAGCGAAGACAATGCTTATTGTCTTCCAGCAGAGGTGCATGCGATTCATACACCTGAATGCATGCATCGAACACATAGGTACGATCTTCTCTGCAAAGAAACTATACGCACCGCACAAATTTCTGAGACTGAAAGATTCCTTGTAGCATGGACAACCATTAGATGGAGCAACACAATCCTGCAACAGCACTGGAAGACCTGGATTCCTCTGCTTTAGATACACCTCAGCTATGCATTGGCAGTGTCACTGCAGGTCTCCTGAAAAGACTCAAAAGTGACACTGATACCCGTCTTGTTCATTTGACACTGATTTTTTGCAAATTGGTGATTTTTGAGAGAAATATTAGAGAAAAAAGTCGAGTTGGAACCGAAGGTATTGTTTGCCTTGATTATTACATGCTTTTCCGCTGGGATTGCTTCAAAGGAGATACTAAAGAGTTAAATATGAAAGCCAGTAATAAAAGATAGGAAGTTGTAAGAGGAAAATAACTTCCTCTGCAGCACATGGCTTAGGGTTTCTGGGGAACATGAGATGCTGCCTTTCCCTGTGCACCTTGCCTGGACAGGCCTCCTCAACCTTCCTTGCAAGCTCAGTTTGGTCAACCCTTCCCTTTCCCCAGATGCTAAACTCTTCAGGCAACCCAGTGATGCTGGCGACTTCCAAGCCAAGTCCAGAACCGTAAAGAGAGCAGCAGAGTTAAGAGCTCGCTGTTGCGTACCCTTGGCTGGATGCCGACTCAACAATGCCTCATTCTGAACGTGCTGGCGGAGTTACTGCTGTCACTCTTGGAAGGACCTAATGGAAGAAGATCATTGTGTTACATTTTAACATCCTTACGAACACATACAGTTCCCTACACCATTTCAATTTCCAGAACCAGGAAGTAAGAAACTGCATTTTTCAATCATCTTTGATGTGATGCCACAGCTCATCTGCCTTCTGTAACTGCTGCCATGCTTCTAACATTGATGAAGGAAAAATAAGTTGAAGACTGGTTGGCCTAGAAAATTCTGGGAGCAGAAACATCATTCGGTAGGTGAGGACACTTTGGGGAAATGTTCAGATTCATTTCATTCATGGAATCACTGCTTTTACACAGTCTGGATGAATCAGTCTCCATTACAAGAGGACCAAGGCCATGAGGAATTACTTTTTTTTTTTTTTTTTTTTTTTTTTTTTTTACAATATAAATTAAAATANCATTTTTCAAATGTAAGTATCAATACTGGAAAGTAAGTTCTTCTGGCCTAAGCTTAGCTGTGCATATGGAAAAAAAAATGCAATATTGCATCTCTTGCAGCTTCTAGAGATAGCGACGGACCAGAATTTTCACTGTCCTCATGGGACTAATGGATTAAATCCCAAGTAATTGTAAATACAGATGTCCCATGGATTTGGGGCTGGTCTGGCTATAAGATGGTTTTGCAAACTGAAAAACATTGTGTTCCCTGGACATGCACATGAACACCTGTGTGATGCAGCCCCACAGATCTGCCCATCCAAGCTTTCCATGCAATTCTTCTAAAACAGCCATTCCCAGGCTTTCCCGACAGGCTTCCTCTTCTCAGTACACAGTGAGTAAAGGACAGCATTTTGCGATGGACCAAACTCACAGAGAAGCTCGTGGCAGACTAACTCTTCTCTGCAAGGGGTGAATACACAATGCACCCGTCCGGCAGAGGGGATGCTGAGTGGTCCCACTCCCAACAGCTTTGGCACCTTTGCAACCCAGAACACCCCAGCCTGGTGCCCGCATCACTTTCTGTCCCCCCACATGGATGGCTGCAGTGGCAACCACTTTGAATAAAGGCTGTCAGGCATAAGTGCCACCTGAATGTTGAGAACATCAGATAAGCAACAGAATTCCTCTTGGGAAACCTTAGAGGATAGGTATCCAAAATACCCCAGTATTTGCCAGCTAAGTTAGGACACTGCTTTTCCACAGTCCTTTGAGATTCAAAAGAGAAAGACAGCTTCATGTAGCCAGCAGGAACTGGTTTGAAATGTCCCTCAGAGCCATAAAATCAGCGGAAAAAAGATGCTCTTAAGCATGTTGGGTTATCTCAGATATCCACAATGGCTATTGGGTTGCCTCATCTTGCATTTCTTTTCTTTTCCTTATTTCTAACTTGCAATTCAGGAGCAGCTCAGAGGTGCTCAGGCAGCATCATAGAGCAGAGTCCAGTTCAAAAATGTTTATGCTACATTTTGAGTGTTTATAAGAGAGAAAACATTATACACTTTTTTTTCATGTTGCTGACAACTGCTGTTTGAATGTGTTTTCTTTGGTTTTTAAGGGATTCTCAATCACACTTATTCCACTGGGTTAAATATCCCCAGGATGGCTTCCAAGCCCCCAGTGAAACTCTGCTCCAACACAAAAATGGGCTCTGTCCCCCTCTACCAGTCTGACTGATGTGAAGCAGAGTTACAAAACACTAGTTACGCACGCAAGGTCCAGCAATTGCACCATCTGAAATGCAATTCTCTTGAGAACCTTTTTCAAGATGTTTTTTCTAACAAACCTAAACCTCACGAGATAAATGGAGATGCTGGCAAAATAAACCACACATACCCTAATATTCAGGTATGTAAAAAGGCAGCCTAAGTTGTCCAGGTTTGTTCAACCTGTCTTTAATGTGTTTACAATGCAAATTAAAAAGCAATCATAGCTTTCTAGCTTTTAAGGGTGAATTACTCTGTACAGGGGAAAGACCATTCACACTAGCAGTTTCACTCCTAAAAGCACGTTTATGAAGCAAAGTGCTAAGTGACCTAGAAAAGCACACAATAAACAAGAATCTTGTCTATACAGGAGCTTTGCATTGTATCATGGCCCATAGCTGTATATGGATCACCCTGAATAGGAAGCTATTTACTTATTTCGGTACATAATTCCACCTAAGATGAGTCAACAGCCAGTGTAAATAGGAGCTTTATTACCATTTGTCACCTGAAAGAGCTGCCTCAAAAGCTGTCAGTCGGATTTGGAAGGCAAATGGTGCCATGCACATGAAAATGAAAGCCCCTGTGTTTTCTGCATGCTCGGCTCATATAGAGTTGTCATCTTTTTACATCAAGCTTAAAATTGATCTGCCCTGGGGTGCTCTCTGCCCAGCGTGGTGGGGGGTCCCCTTGCACAAACCTGTCGGTGCAGCGAGCATGGCAGCCCGGCGGCTGCTGCCGAGACCATGCTTGGCTTGGGAATGCTTTCAAATACAGATGCCCCTTCCTCCTCCTCCTCCTCCTCCTCCAGATGCCTCCCACCCCTGGGCGGTTTTTGGAGAGGGGATTAGGATGGTCCAGTCCGTGGCCAGTGCTGCAGGGTCCTTCTGCAGAGAGTTAATGCAGAATAGTTCATCTAGGTAGCCAAGCATCCCAAAGTCCTGAGCACATCCCAAAAAGCCATGGAGGTTGTAAGGAAGGGTCATGTTGAATATACACCAAAAGAAACCCATTAGGTGATGTTTGGCATCGCTGGTGTCACCGCCAGGTCCCAAGGAGCCATGTAAGGCAGCAAGAGGTGTACAAGGAAGTGCTGCCACAGGTTTATCCCACTTATCTGCTCTGAAATTCTAGGTTTCTAATGAAAACAGTCATGAGAAGAAGAGAGCCATTTAATCTGTTGTGATTCCTGCAGGAAGATAAATGCTATAGAGGAGCAAAATGGCTTAAATAATTCCCTGGAGTCGGAGGGGCTGCGTATTTACAACTGCATCGCGGAAGGAACAGTAGCTACATTTGAGGAATCTCCACACCCTTGTTTAATTTAGATTTTATATTTCTTAAAAAAAAAATAAAATCCCAACCCACAAGCTCAGTGCTTTTGGATTAATAACAAATACTTGTCAGCAAACAGTACATTAGCTGGTTCTTGGCAGTTCATCAAAACACATCATGGAATTGAGCTGCTCATGTTTACAAAGAAAGGGAAGGGCAGGACATGCTGTATAACGGGTAGCAACTCATTCTTTAGCCCGTACAAATGGGCTAAAAGGCTCAGAGAAGCCATTGCATGAATAAGAAAGAGGAAATATTTTTTCAGTTAGTCAAAATGGTTTATGGGCTGTGATTAATGAAACATCCACCCACTTATTTGCGTTAACAATAGCAGCAGCCATCAAACAGCACGCAGGTTTCTAATTCAGGCTACTGCAGCAGGCCCTGCAAGCGCCCAGCTCTGCTCGAAGGCCACCTCCTCCCCCCGGAACGAAGGAGTGCCACAAGGGAGGGACGTGGCCCGTGCTTGCAAATGAGAAAATAAAAAACAGTAATAATAAAAAAACTGGGTGTGTTTTACTGGATGACAGCATTTAATTCCAGTGCCTGCATTTCCCCTAGGTCTGCTTGGGATTCAGACCTGCGTGACTGATCGGGGTTGGTCATCCAGCTTTTAAAGTGAACATCTGTCCAGTGGTTTGGGTACATGAGAGGCAGCCGGGACCCCCAGCCCTGACACCGACTCCTTCTCTGGCCTTGGGCAAACTCTGCAATCTCTCCTTGCCCATTTTCCATCTTAATAGTATTTGCTCACCCAACTCATAAGAACAGGAGAGTTTGTTTGTATTTGTAGAGCCCTTTGAAGTTATAAATCTCTGTGAAAATGTCAAGTGTCACTATTATTTTATACTTGGTTGGTATTTCAGATTGAATGAGTGCCTTAGTACATATAAATTGAATGCATATTAGGAGATTTCAATTTAAAACATTGGCCAGTTATTGTAGCCTGAAACATCTTGCTCAACTTAAGATAACCATATACTTAGAGCAGAAAAGACTGCCAAAAGCCAAAGATGAAAGAGGTTAGAATAACATGATACAACGCAAAGGTGAGGAGGTAAATGTGGGTAACCCCAAAGATCAGGCGTGTATGGGGATGGGAAAGCTTCCTCGCAGTGAGTCAAAAGTTTTATTAGCTTCATCCAGCAATAACATCCCAGCGCACGGCTCTGTGCCACTCACCTCCGCGCACTGACACAGGGAGCACCGGGGGAGGAGAGGTGCTGGGGGAGCCCTGGGGCGAGGAGGGCAGTTTCGCAGGAAAGCTGCATTCCTGGAGACACAGGTTGGGCTGTGACATGCCTGCGTCGATGCTGTCCCCCCTGACTTGGACCCCAAACATTTGTCAAACAGCTTTTCTGTGATAAGTGCTGGGGGATTTTTGCTTTAAAAATGCACAGTCATTACCATGCATGCAGGGTGGTGATGGGAAATAGCGCAGGAAAACTGGATGTGGCCATAATTCTACTGCCAAAACAAGGAGAAGCCATGGAGTGGGCTGCAGCATTTCAAGTTACTTCAGAAAGCTAAATGGTTGTGGGTAATGCTCCTCCCAACACATCTCTGAACATTATTGTTGCTTGCCCTTTCCTGAGGCGGTACCCCAAAGAGCACTGCTTTTTTTAAAAAATGTTATTATTGAGAGTGAGGCATATGTGCTATCCAGGAAGCTACAGTGGCATTTTGAGGACAGAGAGCTGCATCTGCTGTTGTTGCACCTATACTAGGGAAAACCTTTCCTTAACATGCTTGATGGCCACAATAAAAAAAAAAAAGGAAAAAAAAAAACCTGATAGCAACGCTGATACAGAAAATGCTGTTTCCCATTAAAAGAGTGAACAAAGAAGGGATCAGAAAGGATTGCAGAGAACAAATTTGTTGACAGTGGTCAAGAGTTGACAACTGGATGCGATCATCTCACTGAGAAGTTTGGGCACCAGGGACAAATATTTGTCAGATGTCTCTAGGCATCTTTCTAATAAATAGAAATAAATAGGAAATAAATAAATTAAGTTATTTATTTATTTCTATTTTCCATTTTCCTAATCTGATAGTTGCCATGCATCTGATGGCTTGAAAGTTAATAAGACATCATATAACGATTTGTAGCTTATCACCTGAAATGGGGTTCAGAGCACCATAAAACGTCCATCTCCCTCTATTCAAATAGCTGGTGGTCAGATACACCATGGCAGGACCTTCTTGTCCCAAGAGCAAGTTTGTCACTGCCCAGCTTCATCCTACAGCAGCTCTAGAAGGTCCCCTTGCACCTCCGGAGAGAGGTGTGGGCATTCGAACGGCCACAGCAAGGGATTCGGCAGTGGCTCTGAATGTGGAGTGATGTTCACCAGCAGTATCACAATTTTATGTGATAACTTGGTTCTCTTTGAGCACCAAAGGGAAAAATCCCTCCTGAAAGCATTTTTCCCCAGCTTAATATCCAGTCGAAATATAATCCATGGTGCCCTTGCAAAGGCAAGCCTTACAGTGAGCGGCACCTGAAGGAAACCTCTCCAAGGAAACGGGAGGCAGGGAGAAAAGCAGGACCAGCTGGGAGGGGTGCGAGGCGGGGGTCCACAGCATGATTAAACACAGCAAGTTCAGCAGTGACCACCGCTGCCCAAGCAGGACCAGCATGGCCTCTGCTTTTGCTTTTGTCACGTGGAATCCTCAACAAACTACCTGGTACCTCTTGAAGTACCTGGTACTCCTCTTAAAGTGCTTGGAAACCAAAGCCACCTTTCTGGAGGCAGGTAGGGGACAGTTTCCCTGCAAGGCAGTGCTGTCGTGTTTTGGTGCAACAGGAATGCAGCAGGAGCAAGTCAATGCACGAGTATCCCTGCAGAAAGCTCTTCCCCACCTCGGCTCACCGTGGTGGCCACATCTTCTCCTGCCCCTTGCTCAGCACAGGAGACGACACCCATTGCCACACGTACAGTCTGCTTGGCAGCTGCAGGGTGTCAGATGCTGTGCTCTGGTTTGGATTTTCAAGCAGTAGCTTTTATTCCATTCCCTCCCCGCTCCAACTTGTGTCTTAAAGGGTTTTCTCCTTTGGCCTCCTTTCTGTTTGCAAGCATGGCTGAGCCGCAGCGCTGCAGGCAGACTTCGGAGGCACAGCAACTGTTTTGATCTAAAATTCAAACACAGGGTACTTTGCTGGGAGGCATTCTTGCTGGGAAATAACTGAACCTTCTTTATTTTGAACCATATGATCTGGCATGAAAGTTTAATCCCTGTTGTTCAATGCACATCTCCAAACCATGTTGGCTGCAAACCAGTCGTGTTTCTTGATGGAAATCGGGGCTCAAACTTTGGGTCCAGCCCAAAGGGATGCTGAGTCTGGTTGGCACTTTTCAAGGGAGAAGTAGAAGCAGAGGAAAATTCTGAAATCTAAGTCCCCTTATCTCTGGGAAATTACATTGGACAGTGGTTTGGATGAGCTGTTGTGCAGGACTAGTGACAACCCTCGCTTCTTCTAGCGTTGGCAGGAAACTACATCCTGGATTTGAGAAATCTTTCTAGCAGTTTTGTTTTTTTTTTTTTTTTAATGAACATGTTCATGCAAAAACAACTGCAATTTGATGAAGCAGAATTTTCCAACCAACCCCCCCACACACACACTGTATTTTGTTGAATAGTTTCCACCTGTGCTTTGCATTTGGGATTAAATAAGGTTTCTCCTCTATGCCTCTGCCTTTGTAATCCAGGGAGTCTGTGAACAACTGAAGGTAAATTTGCAGAGCTATACCCAGCTGACCCATGAGCAGTTTTCGTTTTAAATTCCACAACCTCCTTGCAATGTTCCTCTGGCTAACAGGCAAAAACAGGACTTTAAGGACCAGCATTCAGCAAATAGGAAGCAGCAGGGCTCTGTGACTGCAAAGGGACATGGAAGATTTTGTCTGAACCCTCCTGAAATGAGATAGAATGTGTCGCACTTGCAATTGCTGAGGAGCGTTGGCATTTAGGGGAAAGAGAAGAGATGGACTTCAGGAGAAAAGCAAGAACCACTGCAAAGAGACTTTTTTCAAACAGCTGCAAAAATTAATAGTTACAAGCTATGCCTTTTATTAGGTTTTTATTCTATTGGGACATTTAGCACTTAACTCTACTAATGAGATTGTGATGAGTATTTCCAAATTATCTATAAAGCCAGCCTTCTCTAAAACATACGGAAAAGGGGGCCAAAATATAAAATTTTTGTTCTCATTCTGGTTATGTGGGGGGGGAAAAAAAAAAAAGGCAATTTTGTTGTCGGACCAGAATTAAGAATTTCAATCCTTTGAAGTCAGTAATGTTCAACAGGAAGTTAGAGGCAAATGAAAATGAGTGATTAAAGTGGAAAACACATCGCCTTCTGTTTGCAGAAGGGCTATAATAGATCTATAATGAGGTACATTTTTGCAGAGAACAGAAAGATGGAGAAATGAAAGCTTTACTGAGTTTTTAAATAATAATTAATAATCCTCTGCAAAGCCATGCAAGGAGATATTTCTTAGCCAGACCACTTAAAATAATACTCACTAAACCCCTCTCTCCCGCTGATGCAATTTGGTGTAACCTCACTGAAGTGCTAATAACAGTTCTGGCCCCAGCACTTTTTCTGATGATAAATTATTACTTTTATTGTCTTGCAATCAATTTCGGTATATATATTTGACCCAGACATTCCAGCTTTTTCTTGAAGTTATGCGGCAGCTCACATTGCCTCCAAAGACAGGAGTGAGAGGAGATGCCCATGCTCCAAGCATATATTATATAAACAGAATAGTCACATTTGCTTGTTTTCATGAAAATATGAATTGACCCTTTTGCTGCTCGTTGGGTGTTATATATTTAAGGAAGCATTCTCAATTACAGAAGTTGGCTGTCAGCCCTTTTCTGTATGAAAGACAAATATGTTTTTATCACAGTTGAAGTGTTAAGTTGTTAAGTTCCTAAATATTTCCTCTGAAAAGTAGACTTGCTCGATGAAATTTCATCTGAAGTGTCATGGTATTTGCAATTCATAAGATAAGTACTTTCCAAAAATGGTTTTATCATGTGATTACCAAAGGTAAGAAGGACCCAGCTCAACAGTTTGGGCAAAGGAGCAGTAGTCACGGTGTTCTGAGCTGTAAGTCTGGAAGTGACCTCCATTCCTTTGACACTAAATCACTGCATCCTTCTGCCTCCTTTTTGTAGGCTGTAAAACACGGATTACATTTGTTTGCACCAACCTTGCACAACTTAAGTGGTGGAAAGAAGAAATAAAATAAGGAAGGGATGTAAACACATTAAAACTTGAGGGAAACTGTGGTCACCAAAGAGGAGGACACTTCATAAAATTATGGTGGAGGAGCCAGACAAAAGCCATACACAACCTTGTAATTTGGGGCGCAATTTTCATTGAAACCAGGACGCGCTTCATAACAGTGTGTGTTTGCACAGGGACTCCAGCAGCCTGCAAAAAGCAGTTGTTGATCTAATGAATCACCCACAGGGAGTGTTTTGTGCTCACAGAAGCATAAATGCAGATTCTGCTGCCTTTCTCCTGAAAAATCTCATCACCAGATGCTGCAGAAAAAAATTCCCAGGTCATGAGGGAATTACTGCAGAGAAATGCAAGATTGCAGTCACCGGGCCAAGGGTTTGGCCAAGGCTCTCACCAGGATAGGACCAGGAACACACATCTGGGTGTGCAGATCACGAATACCCCACTCTCCATGACCTCATTCAATTAGGTACATTTGGGAATTGATTTTACCCAATACCTGGAAATTCACATAAATCAGATGCTTCCAGATTCACAGAACAAATCATAAGTTCTACCTAAAATAATTTAGCATGTAATTCCACAGGAAAACTCAATTGTCCTCTCCAATCCTAGGATTCCAAGGTATGACACATAGAAGGTTTCTGACTGTGGTTGCAAATCGACAAATAATTTCCAAGCTGATAAACGCTTCTGCTCTTTTCACTCCCCGTGACCATCATCTCCCACTTTCCCTCCGCTTCCCTGCAGCTGTGCCACTCCCAGGCGCTTTGTTTTTTCTCCCATACAGTTTTGGTCAGTCCTTAATAAGATGGCATCTTTTATTTCACATAGCTGGGATATTTTGTGGAAGGGGGAGATTTGGGATGAGAGGTTTGTTATCATTTTAGCAGAACATGGCAATAACAACAAAGCAGGACAGCTGATACAAATCACCCATGGTATAAGTTCTAATACAGATAATGCAAGGAAAAGAAACATGTAACAGAAACCAGATATTTCAGCGCGCCTGCTACACGCCATCCGCCGCTGGGCCATTTCAGCCTTTTTAAACATTTCATATATTCCTTGCTAGGTATTTAGGGAGAGTTTGGGCAGAAGCAGGGCTTCATATCTGGCACTCTGCATTTAAAGGGCAGTTGGTTGCAAAGTGTTGGATCAGAGTGCTTCCAGCAGGCCAGTTTTGGGGAGAGAGAGAGGCACCTTCTGGTTGAGAGTTGGGGGAACTCCGTTTTGGAGGACTTGAGTCCCAGGGCAGCAGAGCAGCTAATTCACAGCACTGAAAATCAGCTCATGAGCTCTTTCTGGGGTCTCTCCCACTGTGCAGTTATCTCGTGCAATCCAGTTTCAGACTGGAATTGTAACCCTGAACTAAGCTTAGGATCGCGACGTCTGTGCTAGCTGAATTTTGACCAGCCTGCTGCTTTCATTTGGGAAGAGAACAAATAGCAGAGCCCCAGAGCTGCCTCCTCCTCCTCAGCTGTCCCAGGCTTCCCACCACATGCTGTGGGACCGGCCGGTCCCCTCCGTACACAGGTGGGACCACCACAGCCACACCGTGTCACCACCGATCTGCAGGCACCCGCAGAGTTCCCCCACGCAGGTGAAAAACGTCCTTACACACCTCAGGTGAAGGGAGCTGTCTAAAACACCACTGCAAAACATTTGTTTTCTTTTAAACTTGTTTTTCTTCCTTCCAAAGGTCACCATAAGTGGGTCCCAGGTTCATTTCCCTGGGTTGTTTCTGAGCTGATTGCCAAATCCCAGCCCTGCTGATTGCCTCTTCATACCACACCGATAAAGCTGCCTTAAGCCGCATGTGCTCCCCCCTGCCAATAACGTCCCAGTTGTTTCTGTCCCTTCCGTCCCCGGGCAGCCGTGTCCCCAGCCCGGCTGCCACACGCTGAGGCTGATGGTGGCTCCTGTCCCTGAGCGGTGCTGGCACCGCAGCCGGGCACCTCCCGGCACAGCAGCTCCTGCCCCAGCCAAGTCCTCTGAGCCTCCAGAGCAAGCGTTTCACCAAACAAAAATTTCTAGGGGGGAGAAAGGAGTTAATGAGTGAGAAAAAATATAATTTTTGTGTCTGCGTTTCATAGGTGAACGTGTTCATGTTTCATTTTTGCATTATTATCTTTTAGCCAGATTTTTATTTTTTAAAAACATTGCAGGAGGTTTAAAACAGCCTGAGATGAAATAAAATATTTCATTTATCTCAGACAGGGCAAACTATTCTGAGTCAGTAAAAATTGAATCTTTAGGAGGGCAGCAGTTTTTTTCACCAGAAAATGAAAATCTTTTCATTTCTGGACAGTCCAAGCTATATGGGTTTTGCCATTGAAGAAAACAAAAACAATCCATTCCTTTTCCAAGTAAAACAGACGACTTTCCTCTTTCCAAGGTCAAAATATTTTTAATTTGTGCTCATTTTCCCTTCTTTTTAGAAAAATAAAGCCAGGGCTTTGGGTGGTTGAATTGCATGTCCTGGGAAGCAGCGTCACTGCCCGACAACACGCAGGGTGCTGGGGGGATGTCGGCTTTCAAGCGAGATACAAAATCACGGTGCAAACTAAAAGTACGCAGAAGGATTTCGTGGTAGTCCTTTTCCAGCAATCGGGGGATCGGTCAGAGGGTTGTAGCCAAATTTCAGCTTAATTCTGCCCACAGCAATTCCAGGTTATGCACACAAAGAAACTCTTCATTTTCTGTAGCGTTGTTTCCGACCGCCCCGTGTTTGCCTGTGACCAGCTAACAGCTGCTGGTTGTGATTTTAGTCCATGCTGGATAGTTTTGTGGAGTTATTCTGTGGAGTTCATGAAAAGATTCGGGACAAAATCCTGGCCTGGGTCAAATCACAGTTAAAATATCCATGGATTTCAATAAAGGCAGGATTTCTCCCAGAGGATCAGAGCAGGGGATGGCAGGCTGTTAAAAGCAAGAGAAAGCTCTGACCAACAAATTTCCTCACCACATATCAGCATCTTTTGCTGTTCTGAAATGTGCTGTGAGCACACTGCCGTTTTCTCTATACTTATTCGTGATTTGAAGCTATTTTGCAGATCCAGTTGGGCATTTCTTCTCACAGGGATTTGGGAGTAAAAGCCATTCTGGTTCATTTCATTAAGCACCTCAACTCAGGGATTTGCTTCTAATCCTGGAATGAAAATATCTCTCCGAACCGAGTTTCTCATGCAATGTTTGTGTTCACAAATTGAAAAAAAACAACGCTTGCCAGGAACATCCACTATTATTTACTTAAATTTTTCTATTTCCACAGACTTTTTACCAGCATTTCCTTCCCTTGCAGCCTGCCTGTGTCTGGCCACAGGAGGGATTCAAACTGCAGAGAGACAAATTTATTAAAAAATCAAAAATGAGTTGCTCAAGCATAAAGAAAAATAAGAACATAAATTGATCCCCAGCTCAGGGAGGAAAAATGTTATTTGCTTGTTAAGATGATTGTATGAATCGAGTTTAACTGAACAGCTTTTACCTACAATTAAGTTGTATTATATATAAACACCAGCAGCTGATAGGAAATAAGTATTTGAGCAGCGCTGGGGTGGTTCAGGGTTTGCCCTGGGGTGCATGGTGTTGCATTTCTCATTGCACCTCTGGTGAGAAATTAGTATTGGGTGATGCTCAGCCAGATTCCCCACCAAAAATGAATTTTCCCAGGAGCGCCTTCATCTTCTATGAAATAAAAAGGGGAAAATGTCCCCTTTGTCCACCAGGTGGCACGAAGGGAATCCCTGCTGGAAACCAGCTGAAATTTTAATGCATCCAATAATATCATTGCTGGGGGAGACAGCGAGGGCCGGAGGGTCCCACCAGCACCCATGCTGCTCCCCAGGCAAAATCCACCTGTCCTGGTGGAGGCACCGGCCATGGGGCTTGGTCATTCATGCCTGGCCCCTCCAGCTGTGTGGCTGAGAGCTGCGCATGCTCCTGGGCTCGCAGAGGGGTCTGCTTCGGCGGCCAAGGCGTTGGAGGTCTCTTTGGGGTGCAGGCAGGGATGCTCACGCCCGAGCACCCATGGAAGAGGGGTGTTGGGTGAGTCACAGCCTGGCCAGGCGGAGATGGAGCGATGTGAGAACTCAGGAGGGAGTTGATACAAACAGGGTGTCCATGGCCAACAGAGTGGGGATTGTGAAACCTTCCTGGGGTCACAGGGCACTGCTGTGGTCACGCTAGCTGGACAGGGCAGCTAATAGCACTGGGAGGTTTCTGGGAAGAGCAGGAGGAGGCAAAATGCAGATAAAGCATCAAAGCAGTGGGGAGCGGGCTTCCCTGGAAAGAGGGGTGAGGACGGGGCTGGAAGCGTGCGAGCCCCAGCTCGGCCGCAGGCGCTGCGTGGTGGGGAGCCAGCTGCAGCCAGCTGCTGGGCAGCTCAGCTCGGCTCGGGCCGGATCCTGGCACATAATAACGGAGGGTTTTAGTGGGGAAACTGGAAGGTTTCTGCAGGTTAACTCAGATGGAAGCAGCCAAGGACGAAACCAGAGTGCGGAGGCAGCAGGAGCACAGCAGTGAGATGTAAAAGAGGCAAGAGCACAGCAGGGAGGTTTAGATGGGTCTCAGTCCTCTGCCACGGTCGGGCATTCAGCACTGGGAAATCCGTGAGGAGCATGGCCAGGCCAGGTCTGGTGTCCTGGGTGCAGTCCTTAAACCCCTACAGCCATTGCTTTCTTTTCAGACCAAGGAAACTAAATATATACATAAAAAGGGAACATCGTCTACTCTGTATCATGAAGGTACCCGGTCCCTTCAGAGCCCAGAAGCGACTCTGGAGGTAGGAGCCCCACGGTGCTGGCAGCTAGCAGTGAATGGACGCCTCCGCCTCCCTACCGCAGGTTTGCATCCTCCCTGCTCCTTCCTTCAGCCTCAAAGCAGCTTACAGGAGCAACCAGGACTTCTGCATCCACCCCTTCCCACCCCCGCCAGAGCCTGGTGCTGCACAAGGCAGCCACATCTTCATCCGCACCTGATGCTCCGGCAAGTGCAGCAGGACTGGGCTCAGAGCACAAGAGCAAAAATGCATTTTGGAATCAGAACAAGGCTGATGTGCACAGAAGAAGCTGGCCTGTTGCATCATTCGGGGACACACCAGTACTGCATGTGCTGTCCCCCTTGGGTTCAGCTGGGCTTTGGGCTGGTACCCCCCCTTGCTGCATGCTGGATGCGAAAGAGAAACATCAGGGAGGTGCATGAAGCAAATCAGTAGGAACCCAGTGATTTCAAAGCCATTTCTACCCTTGTATTAAAATATGTTTATGTCCCAGTTCTTTATTAAATATAAGCAGTTTTCTTCTTGTATACATTTGTACATCTTCAGTGCAATCTGCTTTGCATCAGGCATTGATATATCGGTATAGTCTCTGAAATGTTAGCTCTTGGGTAGTATAAATAGCATGCTGATATTAAATCTGCTTTCAAAAATAGTTACATTACAATAAATTTGAAGGACATGAAGGTTTTTAATCACCTCTACTTAGTTACTCAGAGATAGGCCAAAAAAGCAATCATTTCTCTAACAGAACTCAGACAGGCACAACAGAAAATTCTTATGCACAATAATTGCTTTCTCTACAAATATTTACATTGAGGCTAAGAAAATATTTTGGAATTTTACAAATATCTGACTCTCTTAATTTTTCCAGTACTTTAAATATTGATCCAAAGAAACCTCATCGAGGCCGTTGCTTTTTTTTTTTTTTTTTTAAATCCATTTGAAGGAATCCTAAATGATGGAGCTGTGGGGGAGGAGATCGCTGCCAGGGATTAGGCAAGCACAGCCTCATAGTGCTTTGCTGGACCCCAGCCATCCGCAGCAGCTCCCTCTATTGCTTTTGCCAGTATTGCAATTCAACAAGAGCCAGAGCTGCTTTGGCTGTAGAAGGAGCAGTGGAAGCGGTCTGCTCCTCTGCTGTTTGTTTGTTTGTTTGCTCCCATCAAAGCACTGATCAACAAAATTCCAGGCGATACAGGTGGGTTGGAGAGATGAGAAGGGCTGTGAAGGGCAGGCTGCGTTAGGGCAAAGGAGAGTGACGGAAAGAGGCAGGATGCTCCTGGGAGGTGCGATGTCAGCAAGAGGAAGGGGGCGAAACACCGCACAACCCAAGGAACTAGGAGCAGGGGAGCAGAGGGCTGGGACAAGGACAGTTTTGTGGCTGAGGAGAAGGTTAGGGCAGACTTCTTAAACAAGCTCCTCCAAGTTGCCTTGGGCCCTGCAAAGATTTAGTATATTATTGAACTGAACTCACTTAATAGCCACATTGGACTCAATGGAGCTATTCACGTGAGTAAAGCACCAGCCTTTGCAGATCTGCTTCCTAATCTCCAAAGCAGGGAGAGCACCACCTCGGGAGTGGGCTGGCGGATCAGTTAATGCAGGGGAAGGGCTGAGCCCTGGCGCTGCTGATGTACCTCCATCAGAGCCCAGTAACCGAGCGCAGTGCGACTGATACCGCAGCGATCCCACGACCAGCAGCAGCGGTGAGGCAGGACCCAAAATGTCTTTACTTCGACCATTAAATTATGTATCTTTTCTGTTTGAAGTAAGAAAATATGCCCTAAATATACAATATGCTTAAGCAACTAAAAGGGAAAGCCTAGTTGGACACAGCCATTAATTCTGTCACTGTCCTTGTTACAACTGGCTAAATTTCAGAAAATGTAAAAGCAGATAGAAAAGGTTGTGGAGAAGGTAAGAAGCTCGTTCAGAAGTAAATTCAAAGTGCCACTTTCTTATTTTGTTTTGGGGAAAGTAATAACCCTTAATAAAATATAAGTAAGGCAGATAAAAATGATCTACTAACACAGATCCCAGGTTCCCATTTACGGTAATTGGTTATACTTAAAGTCAGTTAATAAAAAGTTCTGGTTTTAATTAAATTAAGTACGAGCCCATCTTTCTATTACCCTACAAGATGAAATCCTTGAAAAATACCAAACATAGCTGCACACAAATTGCCTTTTCCCAAAGAGAGCTTCAGCATCTCGAAATATGTCCTGGATGAGAGCAGTTGTATCCAGACTGGGCACAGCTAATTGGTACCCTGGAGGGTTTTTACTTTTGGCATTTGAGAAATAATGAGAATCAAAACCATTAGTAGACAGAGGAAAAAGGTGGTAAGAATGCTAGGCTGTGCTTTTCTGTCATCTTCATATTATGTTATCTCTGGCGAGACTTCCCGGTAATTTTCCTTCCCAAGTCCACTAACTCTCTTTTAAATCATATGTTTGATAAATACAGCCCTTCATTGAACAAAGTTTGTAAAAATTGCTCAGGCAGATAACTAGTGTCTATAGATGATAAATGAAGGAACTGGAGCTACTCTGGTCTTTATTGATCCCACCCTATTTATTAGGATAGGCTTAAGCAGACATTGCCCTAAATGGAGGGACGAGGAATGTGATTTTTTTTTTTCTGGTGACAAGCATTTTATGCTTTTTTGCATCTTTATAAAAAGAAAAGATCAAATGCACGTGTGAATTTCTGCAGCCTTGGAGATGGGTGGCTGCTTAGTGTCACATTGGAAAGCAGTCTGGAAGTCAGAATTGTACTACTGTGGTTATCATCAAAACTAATCAAACGCCGGCATCCGAAAGTGTGAAACCCTTTCAGCAGGCAAATCAAAAAATGCACCATTTCTTAGAACTGAGGCAGACCAAACAAGAAATTACAAACACATGTCTGGAAACAGCTCCAGCTCCAACATCTCGGCGATAAAACTGCGATGTTCCTGAAACATGGGACACCATCTTTCCTGCCCTGTATACATAGCCGTTCCCTCAGACTTAAACAGCGTTTCCTCTGAGACCACTAAGTGGGTCACACTAATCCTAAGAGAAACAAAACAACATAATGCAAAGGCCTTGGAGAGAAACAACAGCGCTGGGAGCGAGGGGAGAGCGCGGCAGTGGGGAACAGCCCTTGCTTCGCGGCACCCGTGGTGACCAAAGCAGAGGGCTGAAGCCGGTGTTCCCTTTTTTCTCTATTTAGAGATTACTGTAAATTTTCAGAAGGATTTGGGGGTTCAGCATTCTTCTGGGAATATGTCTTTTGATTAAAATAGGAAAAAAAAATTGGCCCAGACCTATAAAAATGTAAGGATGAAAGTGGGTAGAAGAATACTGTCTGGTTGTAATTTTTCTGAGGGAGAAGTACTCTGCGGTACGTTGCTTGATTCGTTTTCATCGGCACGAAGCTTTACATCCCATTCTACAAACAGTCGACAAAGCCATGGGCACACAAAACAGGAGATGAAAGATTTCCAGGACAAATTCTCAAATTTCTTCAGAAATCCACTAATTCTCACCAATGCTGCTAACCTTGTACTTCTCACCATCACCACAACAGAGAACAACTTCATGTATGTTTTCTGCCTAGATAATAAATAAGCTTAGCAAGAAAACCAAGAGAAATATTTCAATCACTGTGGCTTCGCTGGACACCGTGGGGTCATGAACATGAACCAGCAAGGTTCTATCCTCTACCAGTCTCATGCAGAAAACTTAATGAATTTTTCAAAGCTGTGAGTGAAAACCACAGAGTGGCCCCGACCTGCAGTGCAGGATGTGCTGAGCGAGGGGAATCCTCCCTGCCAAACCCATCCTGCCCTGTGCAGCTGGATTGTGCTTTCATTTCTGTACCGAGAGACAGACACAGGAGGATTTTCTGGGTGTTTTGCACTGTGGTGGTGAAGCCCATCAATGACTGGCAAATGCAAGGTAATGCCCAGAGCAAGAGGTGGCTGGAGGAGAGGGCAGGAGGAACTGCCTGTTGCTCTGAGCCACATGCCTCATGCTATGGGAACCAGTGTTTTATTTCGTGGGTGAGGAGACACCAACGGGCATGAGCAATGACAGCAACAAACAGTACAATCGCCTCTGCAAAAAAATGTCATCAGGTTCAGCAGGAGTTACCTCAGTTTTATTCAGGTGGGAGAGTCCATCCCACTCAGTGCCAAGTGTTTACCACTTGCTAACTGCAAACCGTAAGAAGCAGAGAGCAAACGCACAGATCTGCAGGAAGCGATGGAGCTGAGGGAAACTGTGCATAACCCAGCTGGCAGTTTGGTACCACGTAGCTCCTCGTCATCAGGCAGAGGTGATGTCCCCAAGAGAGTCAGGCTCCAACACGATGAAACATTAGGAAGGAGAACACGGTGGCAAACAGTCGGTCACCTGCCTCCGCTCTTCCTAATGCCACGCCGACAGCGGCGGCGGGCGCCACGCTCCGTGCCAGCGCTGAAGCCTAAGTCAGCCTCGCTGCTCAGCTTCGGCCGGCGAATGCCAGCCAGGCTGGCACCCGCTTTGAAATCTGAATCGGAGAAAGGGGAGCGCTGAGCTGCGAGGGAGTGGGTGCGCCCCGCGTGCCAGGCACCACCCACGGACCCCAGCGCGGTGTCACATGAAACAGCCACATCTGCTTGCATTTCATCACCGAAATGGTAAAGTTTGACTTTAGCTTGACCTTGCAATTCACAAGCTCCACGAAAAAAAAAAAAAAAAAAAAAGAAAGAAACAGAAAGCAGCAAAAAAGCAAGCAGGAACAAAAACAAGCCGTAACCTCATGGTACAAGACGAATTAAAACCAAATGAGCTACATTTCAACGTAAGCCGCATATGGTGTGATTCTGCTGAGGATGCTGCAGTATTTGAACTATTCCTCTCCATAATACAAAATTCCCGGATCCATGTGTTTACACCAATGTTGCCTGAACATTTCAGGAGTCCTACCTGGAAACCCTTTGAGAAAAGCATTGAAAATCCCCTCTGCTGGCAAGATTTGGCTTTTCAAAAGCAAGATTGAGACATACTTGTTTTTCAAGCTTCCCCCAGGAAGCAGTTGTCTAATGCTAATTAACAGCTACTCCCCAGGACCTGTGACTCAGATCTCCGCCAGAGCACACTGGGCTTGTTCCAGTGGATCTGGCCCACCAGGTATCTCACATGACTTAGACAAGCAGCTCCCAGGCCAATATTTGATCAAGGTTTAATTGCTGCTGCCGTTGCCGGTCCCCGGGAGGCTGGGCTGCAGCACCCCGCTTCCATCTGCTGCTCCGACTTGTCCCAGGGCCGCAAGCTCTCAGGACGTGCTGCAACCCAGCGCCCTGCAGAAGGGAGGCTGCACCGCGGGGCTGGGGTTCGCCAGGCACGCCGTGGCCGCTGACGCCTTCCTCTCCATGCCACCCCCCGGGGCGGCAGGTCTGGTTTTTTCCAGAGCATCGCTATTTAGATGAGAGATCATTAAGTGTCATCATGTGTGTCGGTGGCAGGGTAAAAGAGGAGAAGCTTCTGGCCCCTCTCCAGTTCTAGCGATGTCTGTATTTCTCACTGCGTCTGAAGTACAGTTTGGCCCCTGAAAATGCATTGCAGATTGAAAATGTGTATAAAAACGAGGCAATGTTTTCACTTCTGTCAGAAAATGCTCGTCAGCTGGTGAGCATGTACTGCTTGTGTGTATTTACATAGCCAGAACGGAAAAGTGGTGTCTGACGGCCCCTCTCCCCTCTTCTCTGCATTATCCCGAGGGAAAACATAGCTATTTGCTGCCAGCACCACTTTTGTTAAACTTTGGTGGTAACATTTCATTTCTGGCTCGGGTAGTATCTGCCACGGAAACTTTATTAATGACTTCAAGCTAGTCAGTCCTTTTCTAAAGCCAGGCTCAGTGCTGCAAATATGCTTTTAGGATCTTCTCCTCACCTCTGAATACACGCTGCAATTACACATTGTCACCTCTGATGCCACCTACTGCTGTTCTTCTTCATTTGGGTGCTCCCACACTAAAAGCCAGGGTTAGGAATCACTTTTCACACATTTGAGAAGAGGCGCCCAGTGAAATGTTGCTGGGATGTTGACCAGGAACAGGGCAGAAGCTCACACCAAGGACCAAGTTCAGCCCGATATCAGCTTATTGCTGTGCATCCTTTCAAGAGGTGATCCTGGTGATCCATTTCTTCTCTACCCAAATATTTGTATGTCCCTTTAAAGAGATTTTCCTAGGGCAGTCTGACTTTTATCAGGCACAAAAGTCCGTGGTCCCCTCTCAGCGCAGGTCACCATTGGAGGCACTCAGTCAGGGTGATGCTTCCCACACAGTGACCGGATCAGCCCAAGCTGTGACCTTGGTCCAGACACAGTTAATTCTCTCCCCTCTTGCCCTGACTTGCACTGCCTGAACTTTTGCTCTGTCCTGCTGAGTCACTTTTATTCAGCTGACGATCTATGTCATCCTGTATGCAAACA
The DNA here is from genome assembly GCA_013399475.1 of Chauna torquata. NCBI lineage: Eukaryota > Metazoa > Chordata > Aves > Anseriformes > Anhimidae > Chauna > Chauna torquata. The sequence goes on from VXAL01011834.1 coordinate 215,889, forward strand.
AGCGTAAATTGACTAATTAATCCCTGGGGTAACCCTGCTGATTTCAGTGGAGCAGCAGCCCAAGTGAAACAGGACTGACATCTTTAATCTACTTTGTGTTCCCGTAGCACAGCCTTTGCCTTGTCCACAAGTCAAAGTAGACCTCTAATTATATGGATTTTGCTCTTAATCTTTTCTGGTCTCAGGAGATTTCAGTTGCTGAAAATTATGGATTTCACTTCGAAACTGATGAGGGTCTGCACAACATCACCAAAACGCCTTGCTGGAAAGCCAGTGACATTTTGGACCCATGCACCAAAAGCAGCACTGGGGATCGAATGGTTCAGGATTAACCACCCTGCCGCCAGGAAACCTGAATTCCTGCAGCCTGGCTCCCATTTACAGCCCTCAGCCACAGCAAAGCCAGCAAAGCTTGGCTGTGCAAAGCGCCAAATTTGGACCTTTCCGCATCACTTCAGAACTGACTTATTGCCCAAACCATTCTCCCAGTGCAAGACAGTGAGTGCTTTCTGTAACAGAGAGGTAGACAGGTGAAAATGGGAGGCGTCACCGTGGATTCAAGTGGCTTCAAGTGAAAATAAGTGACTTTTAAACCACAGTCAGAGCTTCTCCATCACAAGCTTTTCTCTTTTTTCCTTCCCCTATCCCACAACTTCATTCACAGCTATTTGCAGCTGAAGGGTTTGTGACAGTTGTTGTCAAAGACTAAACAATAGATCAGAGATACAGCCAGGAATCTTAAGGTCTCATTTTTTTTCATAGTGAAAAAGAAGGGTTGCAGCTGACAGCTGTCCATAAAAATTGTAACGTACAAATCGTATAATATAAACTAAAGAGAGACCAAAAGTACCACTGAAAAAAAAAAAGAAAAATGAGCTTGTTAGACCAGTCTGTATTACAGCTGTTTCCCTTGACAGTTTTCTGTACCCTAATACGCTCAACAAATTGGCAACCTGTCCTTATATATTTGCATCAGGATTCCCTTAAGGGAAATGTCTATATTATTCTGTTTTGGATAAAGGAAGCAGTTTGATATGACAGGTAGGTCAAGTGTTTCTTTAATAAAGCATATGGGTAGGAAGAAAGAAATAGCCTATTGTCAATGACTTGACAAATAGGTAGATATGCCCCCCTTGAGTATAGCCAGGGAAAGCTACTAGATAAATCGCCCTTGTTATTTTGATTTAACCATTTCATTACTGAATACTGTTTTTTCCAAAAAGAGCAGAGTCTTCAATAAAGGTCATAGGAAAGATTTCTTTATAGACTGCAGCGTGGCATTAGCTCAGTTTGGATTTTAGCTTTGCAGAACAAGGCTGGACCAAAGTTGCAAAATAATTTCTGTATTGTGTGGACGTGTGTAGTACTTACATGTGATGCAGGGGGACATTCACACTGCCACTTCTGCAAAGTCTGTCATCTCAGTTCAGGCAGCGTCCCTACCCAGTGACCACACAATGCTGCCCGTCCCCTTTTGCACAAAGGGACCAAGAGGATGACCAACCAAAACTCCTTGTCCTGGTGTGGACACAGGGCTGAATTCACCACTCTCCCCCAGCTTTGCACCCTTTGCACCTAACCCCCCAAACAGGCTGCAAAACCCCAAACTGCTGATTTGACAGCTGTTGTCCAAATCCAACCAGCAGGAGTTACTGGGGATCCTTCTGAGTGAAAAACAGCCCTGGAACAGGAAATTAGTCCAGTTCTACTTAAAGATGCTGGGATTTAACTAAGAAAGCAAGTTGTGAAGTTTGGGGGTGAATTTTTCCCAAGGTAAGCTTCAAGATCTTTCAGCAGCAAATGAGGATTTGAACCCATTGCTAACGAAGTTACATGTGGGAATGGGCAAAAAGCATGCCAGCTTGCTTGGCTTGTGAAGGCTCTGCTTTCCAGCAGTGCAGGTTTTTGGGTGTAGAAAGGCTGCTGTGGGGGCATGTCCAGCACGGTGACGGAGTCTGAGGGGTACCCACCCCTCATTTTGCAGGGTGCCATCAGGAGGGGTGGGCCCCTGTGGTGCCTGCAGCCTGGGGGCTGTTGTGGCTGGACACAGTCAAATGTCTGAGCAGTGCTCACAGCATTTATTAGGGAAATACGTATTTAGGGACCTTTTACAGCAGACAGTTCTTTCCCAATTAATTCTAAAAGCCCCCTTGGAGCTGTTAGGGTCTGTTGTGTAAACACTTGGGAATTAGGATCTTTTAAGTTCTTCTTCTTTACCCTAAGGACCAAGGTTTCCAATGCTGTAGCTCAATACAAAGCCCTCCCCTTGGCTGCAACTTGGCAGGTACATTCATAGACCAGGACAGAACTATTTTTGCTGAAATTTGGGGAAAAAATTCAGATCAAGCTATTTAAACTAGTAAAAGAAAATATGGAGAAGATCATCTCTCTGGAGATTCCTGATTTGCTCCTGCCTAAGAAAATGCCACAGCTTTTTTAAATATTGCATTTCTTGGGCAGTGCTTCTGGGACCACGACTGCCCCCTCTGTGTTCAGCACTGCCAGGTCAGGCAGGCTTCCTTCTGCGCTGCATCACAGCATCACTGAGGAAGGGAAGAGTTCTCTTTCCTTCTCAGCTTTTTCCAACAGCCACAGCCTTCAGCACACAGGACATGACATTTCCTCTCCATTCAAAAGCAAACTGGGGAATAACAGCAGCACGTTGACCCATCCGCGTTTGGTTGCATGGTGTGGAGGCAGCCAGGTTCTGCACCCGCCTTGGGTTCCTCTCACTAGTGACTGAAGGAGGATGCGCATCGAACTTTGAACAGGCAGTACCACAACCAGTCTTCCCACTCTCAGTTATTCCCAACCTGGTGATTTAAGATGTAAGCTCTGACAGTGCCAGATTTCTGACAGGAGCTAACACAAAACCATTTTGTATTAATTCTGAGTTCTTTTCCAGCATTATTATCCCTTTTTTTCCAGCATTATCTTTTTCCCTTTATCATTATCATTATAAACTTAACCAGAATTTCTAGGATTAGATAAATATATATTTAGGGACTTAGGAATATCATCTTCTTTGTTATTATTTTATTCTTGCCTTTCAACTACATTCAAAGTGATTTTCCAGCTGCAGACCTTTCTGCATGGAAAAAGCTATTATTCCCCCAAACCAGCACACACTCCTGCATTTCTTATCTGCTGGAAAGCACATTTTCTCCTATTTATAACTAGGCATTCCTATACTGCTGACCAAAACAAGGAGGAGGCTGGAGCTTCATAATATCTTTTTTTATTCTTCATATACGTAGAAAGCAGAATTTATGCCCCTGCTTTGGGGAAGTCACTCCTTTTCACCATACATGGTAGCACACAGAGCTTGGCAGACCATGTTGTGTTTTCCATATTAAGCCATATACAAGGGTAGCAAACAGGGAGCTGTTGACTATGCCCGTTACAAAGATCAGGCTCGGATGAAAAACCATGCCAGGGCTAGACGGTTATGCCTTGCCTCTCCTGCTTCCACGGCAGCCTGGACACTTGAAGACCTGGTGTAGAAGCCAGCAGAAAGACAGTGGCATTATGCAGAGAAGAAGCAACCCAGTGCATGTTTTTATTAATTACCACGTTACCTTTTGGTAGATTTAAAGAACTATTCAAGTAAAGGGCAGCCACACAAGGGTGTACCACAGGAGACTGCATTCTGGAACCTGGAGGCCATGGGCTTACTGCGCAGCAATGACTTCTTGGAGGCTTTGTGCCACTATTAATGTCATTAATGTAGTCCCTTCTTCCACCATGACTGCCCGTGCTGACTAGGAGCCATAGAAAACACGTGGGATTTTACACAAAAATTTCCTGAGAGAGAAGTCAATGGTGAAGAACGTAGGTCTGCTCCAAGGATGGCACGGGGACGTGGTGATATGAAATCAAGGAGGACAGCCACTTTCTACATCTTTCTACAGAACTAGACCTGAGAATCTGGGTTGCTTTGTAACGTTCCCTTGAGGTTAAAGCCTACGGTCCAAAATCTGGGGAGGGTCTGGTTCTCTTCGTTGACAGAAATGTTTGAATAAAAGGAAAATTTCCCACATTCTTTGCCAAGGAAACAAATCATGTTTCAGTTAAATGTTTCTGTTTAAACTTGCAGGTGCTTCTGATGTTTTTTGGTTTTGGGGTTTTTCAGCTTTTATTTGTTTTGGGTTTTTATTGTTTTGTTTTGTTTTTGAGTTTTGGTGTTTTTTGTTTTTTGTTTTTTTTACATTTGGTGTTCCTGGCTTTTATTTCACAAAGACAGGGAGTTTTGTTTTCTTTCACATCACCTGCAGCCTCTTGGATTCCTGTCACTTAGTTTTGCTCATTCATGAGCACTAAGTTAGTATGTTTGAGTTGCCAAGTCTATCGATTTAAAAAAAAAAAATAGAAAGCAACTTGTTTTGGAATAACTTATTTTCTTTATCTTTTTCTTTAATGAAAATTCTCCCATGTCATGTGCATTTTGTAAAATTTTTTGTTTTGACCACTTTTCATTTCCAAAGTTAAATTTCAGCTTAAACTAAGTTGACATATTCCTTTTAATGTGTTTTTAAAACATCCTTAATGGTGCTGAAAGCTAAGGAAGCTCAAATATAATTCTGAAAACCTGAACCCACCAGAAGCCTAATGCAAACATTATCATAAAAACTCTGCAATGGTTAGAGGTTTCAGGAAACCTGGGCATTCGTTAACAAAATCAGAAATGTTATCTGTGCAAGGAAAATATGTTCTGTCACTTGGCATCTTGACGGCTGTTCAATTTTTCTTTCTTCTACACCCAGAAAATCTGTTTCCAATGTTTCTGCCACAGAGAATATGGAACAGCACTAGCAGGAGCGGGAGTTGATGCAAGAGGGGGGTTTGCCGATTGTTATTCAGCTCACGTCTCTGGCAGGCACACTCCCTCGCCCCAGATTTCTCGGGAGAAAACGGCTGAATAAAGAGTGGATCCGGCACGGAGGGCAGGAGCCAGACAGAATATTTCTCTGATCCACATGGGAGAGGCATGCGAATTGTCCGGCAAACCTTAATCAATAGGCCTTCCATTTTTGGAGCAGTTAACCTTTGCCAGAGGAGGACGGTCAAGATTTCTGCAGGCAGGAAAGGGCATGGGAGCCAGCGGGCAGCCAGAGCCTAGCACTCGTGCCCTTCTTGCCAGACGCCCTTAATCACCCCCTAGCTGAGGACTGGCACTTTTAGGGAGTTTTTCACCTGGCCATATCATCCCCCGGCAGATGTTCCCTGGCCCTCCTGTCCCCAACACACGGTGTGACAGTCACCCCCGGGAGCATCCTGACCCAGCAGGACCAGTGCTCTGCTGAGCTGAACAGCCAGCACAGCGCCAAAAGACCTCTTAACCTAATCCTGCTTGCAGACAGCAGCACCGAGGATGGAAACCATCCCTCCGTAACATCTGTGAGGGGCTGTGTCCGCAGTGCTCCCCTACTCACCCTGGCACCAGCCCCTGCCACAGAGAGACGAAGCCCCAGCTGGGACTCCTTGGTGCTGTCTGGGATCCTCCTCCCTGCAAGCACACATCTCCCAGGGGCTGCCGTCAGTGTGCGCTGCTTGCAGGGACGCTACTGCTGTAACTTCCAAAAGAGGAAAAAGCAGAGGTTTCTCTGGATAGTTTTCCCTTCCCACCTCAGCAGGGCAGGAGCGTGCTTCATTTTGCCTCGTACCCAAACCTCCCCGCCACGAAGGGACCTCGGGTTCCACGCAGAGCCATTCCTTTAAGGGAAGGAGAGCCAAAAAACAAAATAACCTTCCTGGGGATATGCCGTCAGCACAGAAATAACACAGGACTTCTCTCCCCACCAGCCGCAAAGGAAGGATTGCATTCAACGTCAGCGGGCTCCCTCCGGCGTGCCTTGTGGCGAGAGGCACGTGCAAAACCTGACTGCGGTGCCTCTGCCTTCCTTCCGTCAGGGGAAGCACCGCGTTGCGCTGCAGACACCAGCCGCAGTAACGTCTCATTTTTGGCCGTGTCACCTTCCCACCTAAACCACTCGAGATGAACCTGGGCAGAAGCTGTCTGTCGGGCAGCGCTGCCTCAATGGGTTGTACTGAGCAGGAAGGGTGTGAAAGCACCTGTGCTGTCCCAAAGCATGTGACAGTGGAGAGAGAAGTCCCACGGTGTCATCGATCCTTGCTACGGATCCTTCCCCTGTTTCCAAGTGGAATTCAGGTTGAGTTGGGTTGGTCTTGGCTGGAGCTGGCTGAGGAAGGGGCAGGAAAGCTGATGTGCGGGGAGGGGAGATACTCAGCACGAAATCTGGGCTCCAGGTGGATCACAGACTTCGGCTGTGGGGACAGCCAGACCCGCGTGGCCATCGGAGACCCTGCCTGGGAACAGCGCTGGTGGGGGCAGCTCCTTTCGTGCAGACCAGGTTGGAGGATGAGGCCCCCGCGCTCCGGCAGTGTTTTGCACCGAGCCGGCAGAAGCTCGGGGCACTGGAGCAGCCGGTCCTGCTGCCCAGCCCGCCTGGCTGCTCTGCTGTGCAGCTGCACCCAGCCTGCCACAAAATCCCCGATCCTATTGTGCAGAATTTCACATCCAGCTGTTTCAGGCTGGCTTTCTTATTTTGTTCTTATTTTGTTTGTTTTTTTAAAAATCAGGACTAACAATGACATAAAAAACACTTTTTTTTTTTTTTTGGCCTGTGTTTCAGATAGGAAATGATGTTTGACAGAAAAGATATTCTTTCTCTTGAAAGGTGTGCTTAGTTGTGTGAATTCATTCATAAGAGTACTCTCTGCTACTGAATTAGTGGCAAAATAAGAAAGGAAAGAAAACTTGAACTCAGTGAACCGTGATCAAGTAATCCGAGGAAATCAGCATGTTTCTCTCTAGGCATTTCAGAATACCAAATGCTAAGACACAAGAATCCTGCTTAATATACCTCTTCTCTTTATCCCCCCAAATGTCTACTGGTATTTTCAGTTCTCACCATTTTATTGTGAGTTGTACGTATTTACTGGTGATTTAGAGCTCAGATCTGTTTTTAACCTAACAATTTAAGCTTTCTTTTTTTTCTTTAACACATTTCTAGCCTTCATGAAAAGCTTATGTGCACAAGTGCTAAATGTTCAGCCTTCAGAGAATGAATAAAAACCTTCTATGTAACATTTCTTAGCTCTACTTTTAAGCCAAGCTCATGACTTCTGAAAGCTTGGATTAAGCAATACTGTTACACGGAAACAAAGAGACCTGAAATGATGTAGAGCAGAGTAAGCAGTGTATTTGAAACACAAGGTCTTGATTTTATTTGTATTTACACCTTTTTCCATAGTTGCTTATCTAACAGTGTCTTTCAAAAATATGATCCTAGGTTTCACAGCTCAGCACCTGGCTCGCACGATCCCATCACTCCTCACCCTTCCACCTCTGGCTCTGAGTTCACCTGGGGAGGATTCAGGAGCACTCAGTGGCACGTCCCGTGCTGATGCTCACCTTCAGCCCCTGCCCTCGGGTGCGGAGGGGGAGATCCAGCAGCTCGCTGGGATGGAGATGCCCCCGGGGCTCCCCTGTAAGAGCCTTTCCAACATGGGGAGGCCCACACAGAGCAGCCCAAATAATCATTGCAGGTCTGATTCAAAGCATGGATTTGTTTTATTCCTTTGTTATAACATGATAAGAAAGGGAGCAGCGGACTTCGAAAGGCAGCCAATGCAACCAACACCTGCAAGCACTGTCAGGGCAAGCCCTGGCCGCGCCGCCGAGAAGCTGACGCAGACAGCGATGCACCCGTGTCCTGGGCTGCAGGAAAGCCGGATGATCAGAAGTTGTCCCAATCAGGGAAAGAGGCAAAACACCATAAATCGTATTTAGTCTGCTGAAACCTCCAAGTGATAAAACAGTTGAAAAGACTACTTTATTTATAAAACACATATGGAAACCTTAATCAAGCCAGGAATGAGGTCATTTCTGCCAATTAAGTCTCACTCATTCTGCAGTTGGAAGCAATCAGAACAAAGGCAGAATTATCAATGGCATGTCTATGTGCTGCGGCCCCAGAAAATACCAGTTGTGCTGGGGCTACAGTAAATCACCTCGCACCACGGGCCAGGGAGCCTGGTGCCCTCAGCTCCACGGACCTGGGGAGGAAAGGAGGGCTTAGCATTTATGCCTAATTAATGGGTAACTTTTCGAATGTATCCTATCTAAGTCTTACTTGGAAGCAAAAGGCAGTATTGTAACCAAACAGCAAATGGATAGCGTGAGCTCAAAGCTCCCATTTGGAAACAGTTGGGGTCTGTCCCCGCTCCAGCCCCCCTCTGCTCCCTCCCTGCAGGGCTTGCAGCCCCGAGGAGGTGCCTCGCACCCCAGCCATGGCCACAGCAGCACCGAGGGGTGCTTGGGCCGGATGCAGACCCTTCTGTGTCAGCTGCTGTGTGAGAGAGAGGGAATTTGAAATGTGGGTTGCAAAAAAGCAAAGTAAACCCAGTTATTTATCACTATTCCTACCTCTTCAAAAGTGTTCCTTCGGGTTATTTTTTCCCAATGCAATCTATCCAGGTTAAGGAAGTTGCCTCTTGCTGAAATATCTCCACTATATCTCATTTACCCAAGTGGTGTCCAAATGGTGAGATTTGCTCTCACACAAAATAATAAGAAATGCGCCATGGCTGTAAGTATGATTTTCTTTATTTAATATCAGATGCAGAATGTCTGCCAATCAACACATAAAAAAGTGTATCTGCTAGTCAACATATGAAGAAGAACATGAATTAATTGCTTTGATGTAGCGAGTGATAAAATGACATTAACTGTACTTTGAACTCCTATGCAACTTCGTGCACTCAGACTTTGGCCACACATTAATCATCTTCCCAACAACTCTATAATTATTAATATGTTAATCTTAATTACAAGGAGAGATTTGTTCCATGTGGATGTAGCTAGCCCATTTATCCTGAGCAGCTTTCATGCTGCTCTAATTCTAGTCATTCCCCTACCATTCCGGAGGAGAACAGTGGAGCCAAGAAATCTGCAGAAGGACTTAGATGCCCAAGCACAAAATGATGATCTTCAAACCTCACTGACCTTGCAGCAAACATCTGTAAACATCTGTGTATTCTACATTAAAGTTCTCCAGATGTCTAAAATTCCCAGAAGTTGCCCGCTCCTCTCTGTGCAGCTTATCTCACACATACATGGTGCCTGCAGAGTTGGTTGCCCTGCCCATTGCCCCTGAGTTGCTGAGCCTGGCAGGCACCCCTCACCTGGCAGAGGAGCTCCAGCCCCAAGCCCAGCTGAAGTCTAGACCCCCTCCTGCACTGCACAGGGAGCCCAGCGGGATATCTCATTGCGGAGGCTGGCTGAGCTCCAGGGCAGCCCCGGCAGGAGCATCCTCCTCCAGCAGCACGAGCGTGGGGCCGGCCGGAGCCCTCGTGGGCAGCGTGCCCTGTGAGCACTGCTGTCACAGGGCTTTAGGCCGCCCAGGGCAAGAGCAGGCAGGGCTCCCCCTGGTCCTTCCCTCGCCTCTGGAGGCTGCGGACAAGTCCCAGAAGGCCGATGGCTCTAACTCTTGGGGAAACTGGGTGATGAGAGCTGCTCCTGCGAGGTGGAGCCATGAGCTGAGGATGAAGCAAAATTCCCGCTCCCGGTGTGGGGGGAATGGCCACCAAGGAGAGCACATCCTTCCCGTGCACTTCCCAGTGCCCGCCCTCAGCGTGCCCTTGCCAGCCTCAGGATCCCACCTAATCCCGGGGGCCTCGGGGGTGTTTCCATCTGCAGAAGGTGCCAGACTGCTCTTTCTTGGCGCGGTCTGTTTATTGGCACACAGCGTACACGCACCGCGCGTGCTGCCGCGGGAGTGCAGGGCGGGCAGCCGGTCCCTCTGGGATGCACCCTTTTGCTGTGCTCCAGCCTGTCCCCGTGGCTCATGTCCCACTGACAGGCACCCACTTCGCAGGCAGGGAGCAGCCCCACAGCCCGGCATAGCAAGCCAGCCCTCCCGGAGCATTTTACCCTCTCCTGACACAGGGAAGGCAGCAGAAAACTTCTCTTTTGTTGCCTTTGCTCTGGTGTTTGCTCACGCTGTTGCAGAGTGAGCCCTGCGAGAGCAGGAGGTGAGTCCTAGGAGGGAGGTGATGGACTCTCAAGGTCCCATATGAAGGACTCCTTGAGGAGCTGCCAGGGGACCCTGTGCAAGTGCTACATCTCACCCCACTTGGTCCCCATCGTTTTGAGATGAGTGATCCCATTTGCCTGAGAGCTGATTGCAGACAGCATCTGCAAGATGCATTGTTCCCAGTCTTCCGCACTGCACCCAGCTGTTGCCATGCCCCTGTCGAGTGATACCAATAATTGGCATTTTTCTTAAATCCCAAGCTGGAGTCACATGGAGAGGTGAGCAGTGCCATTTTCCTTTCTTCAAAGGCAGATTTTTACAAGCCAGCTACAGAAAATGCCACCTTCTAGTGCCACTACTTCTAATCTAAAGGCTCAGGAGTGAGAATGCAAGTTATAAACACCTTTCTTCTACTACTGGAGGAGGAGCTCAACTCATTTGAGCCAAATTCGGTTTTCTGAGGCTTGATTTGTATGTTTTTATCATTTCTAGAGTTGGAAATAATTTTAATTGTCCTTTTGAATAGAGAGAGGGGGTGATTCTCTACAGTCTTGCAAATAACAGATGTTTGCATCCTCAAAAAGTGGATCTGAATTTATCCTAGGGCATTACTAGTTAGTGCTATACCAAAATAACATCAAACCAGTTCAGTGGGTGACTCCCTGGTTGCTTCCATTAAACAGATCATATCTCCATGTAAGCATATTTGCAGCAGAATTGTACACCTGCTTGTCAGAAGTGTTAGCAACTCCAGAGGGCAGGAGGACATGGGTATCATTAGAGTAGAAGAGAATTTTTAATTAAAAAAATTATAATAAAAATAAATTTAAAAAATGTTCTCCTGAATCATATCATATCACATTGGTCAAAACACCCATCAGAAATGCTGCTGAGGTCCGAGGTGGGAGCCTGACCCCAGCTAGAGCCTTTCCCAGTCCAGGCAGGGAGGTGCCTCTGCCCAACTGTGTAAAACAGCAAAAGGAAATACGGAAAGATTAACTGAAACACTAATTCCATTTTGATTAAATGCTTTATATTAACATTCATTTCATTTACAATAGGTAATTTCCTATTTCCAGGTACATTTTAAGGCTTACTTAAGCTTCATTTGTGAGGTGTTTTTATTGATGTACTTAATAGTGGATTTACATTGCTTTTTGCTCCATTGTAATCCTAAGCCCGATTTGAAGAGATACTCTTATGTGGATGCATAAGTTTACACAGAGCAGCAGGGAAATCAACAAAGCTGTGCTCGTGCTTAACCAAAGTGCTGCGCTGCAATAGATGTTGGTACAGCAAAGGTTTTGGTCTCTCTGAATTTCTCGTTTTTCTGATCTAATGGTGAAATTGCGAATGTGGGGTGGCACTAAGGCTTGCTGTGAGGAGTTTCAGCTCAGCCAAAGCCAGGGTCATTCAGGACGGATTGCACTGGGATCATGAAGAACTGCTCACAGTGATGCCAGCACAAATTCAAGGGGGAGGGAGCGGGGGGAGGATTAAAAATGGAAGGGGATCGTGCTCAGCAGCAACCCTTGAACTCTGTTTGCAGGAGATCTCAGAACACCCTTTCCTTCTGCCTACCTGGCAAAGCCTGCTGCTGACAGCTCACACCGTCACCAAACGGATTGATGGAAATTCTGCTGCTGGGCAGAGGAGAGGAGAATTGGAAAGTCACTCCTATTTATCTTAAATGTTTAAACCAGGTGCACCTACAAAAAAAAAAAAAAAAAAAAAAANTGCTATTCATTACTGTATTACTGCAATTGTTTGTTCTGTAATTAGTGATGATAGGTAAGCAAGCTGTGAGTAAAGCAAATAAAAACTTAGTAAATGGAGCAGCATTCCAAGCGGGCAGAAAAGCAACAAAATGAGACCTGCAAATGACACTGCGAGGGTATGCTGATCTCTGTTCAGTTATTATTTCATTACCACCTGACTTTCAGATCAAGCGCTTTCTGCCTGAGCGCAGCGAGGGGATGGAGCTCCACAGCCCCGCTCCGGGCTCAGGTGCGCAGCGAAGTGTGCCAGGGCAGTTGCGGGGTGTCAATCAGCAGGTTCTCAGTTGATGGAGTAAAACAACAGCGAGGTCTTGCCCCAAGTCACGTGGCAAACGGAAAGCAGAGCAGTTTCCACCGACTGGCATGCCCAAGATAGAGCTGGCGTTGCTGAAGCTCTTGAAAGAGATTTGCTGTTTAAAGAGGGGGAAGGGTTTCCCGGGGGCAGTTTGTGTTGAGAGACTGAAGCTTTTTCAAGCAAACAGATCGGTTCAAAAGCCCTTTACCATTGCAGGTTGCATAATACTTGAAAGCCAAAAACTTCAGATATGCAGGGAGATCTCTGACATTTTAGGTAGTAAAGGAATAACAGGAGGGAAAAATGTAGCTTGGTTGGATTGAAGAAAACATTATTTGACGGGGGGAGCCGTGGTTGAAGCCTGTACTCCTGCCCACTCCTGGCTGGTGACTCCTTCCGGTCCTACCGGAGGTTGAAAACTGGCCATCCCTGTCTCCCACCCCACTCGTGGCAGCCCAGCTCTCATGCCCAGCTCCCCTCGGGACACCAGCCGTCACGAATGGTAAGCTAGAGTGGGGATGAGGGTTGGACAAATATTCTCTCTTGAAAAAAAAAAAGAGCAAGAACATGCTTTGTGGTTTTGAAAATACCAGGTTGCACATGCTGCCATGCCACCATGTAATCATGCCACCACATCACTCCGATGCCTGCCTTGTGTTATTACACTCATGTTTCACATCATTCTGAATCACAGGGCACATTCTTTGGGGAGTAGTTTCAGGTCAGTTGTCAAGATTATTTAGGCACTGAAAGATGCGGAGAGGTGCTTTGGGTGATGTGAAGACTGCTTAGAGGATGGGTTTTTACAAACACTGGTTTCCTATCAGTTTTAGCTCCATCCTAAGCACATGTAACCCATTGCCTAGAGTGCACTTCAGTAGATGACAGCTTTCTAACAGAGTTTTTAAAATCTCCATTTCTTATCTTTATCTTGAAGTACTTAAACAGCTTCACACTTAGTCAACTCAGGCCCTGAGGCTTCTCAAGGGTGAGGGTGGCACCCTGATACCTCATCGTGCTCCGAGCTGAACAATGGAGAGGCTCAACCCATGGAGAAACCTGTGTTGGGCAACGGTCCCACCCCACCGAGGTCACAGCAGCCCCACAGCTCCACCACCTGCGGATGCTGGAAGAAGGTCCAGCACTCTGAGCAGCATAGGATGTAGGAAAACTCACTGGGAGCAGGAGTTTTCTCAGGCGTTTGCCTTCTTTCCCTCATTCTTGCCCACAGTCCCCAGCGGACTCCAGCACCCAGCATGACGGTGACAGCAGTTCTGGGGCTCAAGCACACACTTTGTTAGGGCTTGATGAGGAGCTTTTCCTCGGTAATTACTCATAGCAAAAACAATCTCTGCAGCGTCAGCTTTGTCAGTGACGGTCCTGAAGGGTTGTCAGCCCCTCCTAGGTCACCTGGTGCACAAAGCATCATAACACATGATATAATATACCATGGAAAAAAAAGCATCCAAGGCCCTGGTTCTATTGTGGGGGCCTTGTAATTAAATAACTTCAAATGAGTGGCCTAGGAATATCACACAAAGACCTGCAAAAGCCCAGCAAAGTGATAAGATCACTTATTAGTGCCAAACTTTTGATTTAATTATATATTCCTGGAGCCCTGTTCTCAAGGGAATTGCTTACACAACCACATGGTGAAACAAAAGAAGGGATTAAAACCTGTGGGAGAGAAGCTGGAGAATTCACATTCGATTCACAAAGAAAAGTCTTTGCTTATATGACCAAGGAGGACTCCTTGATTAAAGAACCGAGGAGGCTAAAAAAAAAGAAAAGGGATTTTCTTCATATTTAATGATAGGGAGGTAATAAAATGCGCATCATCAACGTGAAATGGGGAGCCTGACATAGTGCCTCTCTCAATAAAGGAGTTAATATTCACACTAGGGACAGGGAGCGCCCGAAGGGCAGTGTGCCATTGAACCACCATCTCTCAACTGTGCTCTTATTTTTAGGTGAGGCCCTTCACAGATTTTCTCTCCACACTCTGCTTTATCCCAAATGCCAAATTCAAGCTAGCTGGACACTGAGGGCTGGGCTAGAAGTGGCTCAGCTCATGAGAAGTTGATGCAAGGGAGAAAAACGCTTTACTCCGTATTTTGGGACCAAGCCCGTGGCCAGCCAGCAGTGTTGGAGAGGAGTCCCCACCTCGGCTGTCAGAGCGCGCAGCATCTCGGGGAGCAGAGCCAACTCTGCTGCATCTGCCCCTGTAAAGCCTGTAATTGAGCAGTTAGCTGTGATGAGCATCGTGCTCTGGCCACACGCTGAGGCTTTTTCAAAACCTATTTGTTTTGTCACTGTGACATTTCTCTGATTCTGCCCTTTCTTCCCTCTATTCATATAGCCCAAAGTCCTGTTCAGGCCTTATCTTTTGCCATCATCCTCATCCTAAATCCAGGTTGTTTGGCTTTCCTCATACCTGCTTCTTCCTGGCTGATCTGCTTGAGCAGGGCCAGCTCCTGCTCACGGCACTGCCGTTGCACCATGGAAGCACCATCTGGGGTGAATGCTGGTTTCTCACCCTGGTTTTCACAGGACTCATTCCCCATTGAACCCTGCAGAGAAATCTTGAAATGGGCCCTTAGAAGTCACCATCTCCCAATTCACGTGCCTGTGCAAATTCAACAAAACCTTCTGTGTGATATTCCAGAGAAACCAACCAAAGTGGAGACTGACCCGGAAAGACCTCTTTGCCTTTTCCCTTTGCTTTGTCCAGTTCCAGCATGACAGCGACACAAAACACGGTACCCTCAGTGGCCAGCCACTTTGTGCAACCTACTAGGTCTGAGCATGTGAGCAAAACTGCAGAAGCATTATGTCTCAGCCACAAGCTGAGATCCCTCCAGCAAGTTGGTCAACCTCCTCACAGGGTGTATGACACAAGTGCCCAAGTGCTCAGCACGTCACCCAGCCCAGCGGCTGGCACCACCAGAAGTGGCAGGGATGCAAGAGCCAGCCTTGCAACAGCAAGGAGCTTGGCAGCCTTATGTTTGTTGGAGCCCTTCTGGCTTTGCCTTTCCCTAGCAGCATGCAATGCTGAAGCTCCCAATCTGCAGAGGGGTTGGCTCAGTGTCTGCTGCCCGCAGGAGCTGGTCCACAACACGACGGCAGGCACCCCGCAACTCTCCATGCCTGCAGCAGCCAGAGTGGGAGCCAGCAGGCAAGTTCCTGAAGTGGTAGTTCTGTGATGGAGTAAAATGTTGTGCTTTTAAAAGCTGAGGACTTATTTACCTCCAGGCTCCTGAGTCACCAAACAGCAAGACACAAAACAGGTTTTCTCCCAAACTTCGGTAGTTCCTAAAGGTAAAGAGGCTCATTACAATGAGGTTTAGCCAGTAACCAATCATTCTTAAGGATCAAGGAGTTAATAGTTCTTAAAGATCAGATCACAGCTCCAGAGCTGGAATAGCTGTCTGGAGGAGACCCTTGCCAGCAAGGCGAGCCCAGCATCTCGTGGAGCAGCTCGGTCGCTCCCCCCTCCCAGGGCAAAGGCGGCCCTGGCACTGCCGAGATGATTCTCTGCCTGTCCAAGATAATCCTATTCAAAGCAATCATCTGTTAAACAACTGGAGAGGGGCCAGCCCACACACTGCAGATCCGAACCTGAACATTCCCACAACCTGAGGAAGGAGCTTGGGATCAGGAAATGTTTTGAAAAAGAAATAGCATATGAGGAGCAAGAAAAACGTCCAACTGCTTCCAAACGCAGTCGCCAAGCTACTGTTTATTCAAGAAGCGCATCAATGCCTTAAAAAAAATGCTGTTTGCATGCATCCCTCCTCTGCCAGGGCAGAGGCACTGGGTACCGCAGGACCGGGGGAAGCAGTGCTCCATCGCCAGCCCCACAGCAAGCTCAGCACAGGGCTGTACCCCACCCCGGGACCTTCACCCGTGCTGGCTACAGACGGGATTTGGGAGACAGGCTCACTGCGAGGACCCCAGTGCAGACTGACCCTGGAAATGTCCCCCAAACACACCCATCTATGAGTAACCTTTTGGGCGGTTGTTTGGATATTTAAAGGAAAAATTCTGTGTTATGACAAACAGACAGTTTTCTCCATTTATTAAATGCTCATAATTTGTTTTAATGGTTTCTCTAAACAAGTAGACTTTTTTCTCAGCTCTTTGAGCTTTTAAATGACACAACTGTTATGTTAAAAGGGAAAAGGGTGATGATTTACATTTGGAGCGGGGCGGGGGCGGCCGGGAGGCAGAGGGACAGCTGCAACCCATCGGACGTGGCTCTCCTCCACACAGCTATTTTGTTTGCACCATTTCAGCGGCTCGGGTCCATCCGTGCCCTTGCTGCTGGCAGTGGGTGCTCCTCTGTGCCCAGCGGGGTGGGTCTGGCTGGATCTCAGCCTCGCCATGTCGTGGCCAGACCAAGCCCTGCCTCTCTCTACATGAAACCTGCAGAGGATGAAAAGTGGCCCCTAAGGCTTGAGTGAGATTCTGGGGATGGTAACAGCCAGCATCCTTGGCTAACACCAACATCTACCTGCAGCTGGGATGGTTCACTGTGAAAATCAGACACTCTGCAGTGCAACTTTATTTTTGCAACTTAAAGTTACTATCAAAAAGTAGTTGGCATGTTTGACTCCCTGCATAGGTAGCATGGCCAATGGAGATCTTATGGAAATCAAAAAATTATACAAAATAGTATTAACTGTACTTTCGATGGATGTTGCAGATACTGCTGGATCAGCTGCAAGTGGCAAACAAGATGAACAAGCTCCACTTGCTTTTTCTTTTTGTATAAAATTCATCTACTCACAAGAGGACTCCCAGCCATGGGTGCCAGCTGGACAGCCTTTTTCAGTCACCTACCTCCCTCCTCATGCTCCTCTTAGCCTCTTGTCCTTGTGTCCCTGGAGACTGCAGCAAAAGCCACAAGAGATTAAACTAGTTTGGGTGTGCAAACCCCAGAAATGATTTTTTTTTTTCAGGAAACATCTCTGGATAGCGAACACCTGACTCAGATTTTATAAAGCCGTAGAGCAGGTTGGGTTATCTGATCTCCCACAGGTATTTGGGTGGCATCTGCTGTAATTATTTCCTTTATATGTACATAATCTGCAGGAAACATGGAACTGTGCAGCCAGGGGAAGGATTCCAAAGACTATAAGTGAAAGAAACAGTATGTCATACTCATTTGCAGAGCAGCAAATAGGAGCTTCCGCATCTCCCAAGTGTTATAAAAGTCAATGCCAGCTTGAAGCTCTAGATGATAAAGCAAAGGATGCACAGACCCACTTGAGAGACGATCGCCCTGCTCCTTGTTTTTCTTTTTCTCCTTTTGCCTCTGGTTGTTGTTTCTCAAAACTTTAAAATGTTTGTACAAACTTCCATCTTGGAAGCCCAGCAGAATAAACAAGAATATACATGAGCCGAAAGAAAATCCAGCAGACGGGAAAGAGGGTGTTTTTTTTCAGCTTATGGGCGTAACCGTTGTGGCTATTGAAAATATGCACAAAAACAGCTATAAACCACACACACCAGTCATTAAAAGTTTCCACTTATCTACACCAGTAAGTCAGGTACCCGTTCAATACAATCCCAAGAAAATGTAGCTCTGAATCCTCATAAAACACTCAGAAAGCTAATAAACCCAGATTCAGAGGGGTGAGCATTTTTCACAGCCAAAGACCATCCTCAAAATGTATCAGGGATTGGAACAAATTAGTGCATCATCCCAAAAATCCTATCTGAACTCAGCATTTGTCTTCGAGCACAAAAGACAGGGTATTCCCTATGAGAAAGGCATCCAGGTCCTGAAAGATAGGTTCTGTGTGCAAATGAAGACCTGGAGCTGACTGGGGGTTGCAGTACCCTCCAGAGAATGAGGACTGGCTGAACAACACGAGTTCGGTTTTGCAAAAAAAAATCTCAAGCTTCAGCAATGGGTTCTGTTCCAAATCGAGGCAAAACTGAAATCTTTCCCTGAACAACTGTGAGGAAAGAATGATGCACGGCAAGAAGCTCTGCCTCATACAGAGTATCTCCAGCCCAAGCTATGACATCAGGGAATATTTGTGTTTCCTACCCAAACCATGCAGATCAAGTGTACAAACCAGGAGGCTTGGCAGAGAAGGGAAGTGCCATCCTTGCCAGGCTGTTCAGTTTACTGGGCTTTGTATGCTTTGGAAGAGATGTCACTCCAGTCCAAAGAGGTCTTTCCCAGTGCAAGCTGCATAAAAAATAACACATTTCTTTCTGTTACCTCAGTTGTCCTTGGTGGTCTTTGGGAGGAGCTGGATGGATGGCCAGATTGCAGTAACCTGCTCTGAAGTAACCACAGGCATCCACTATGGTGGCAAGATCTTCAGGCTGAAGAACAGGTTGCAGCCTCATTTTTTGGGGTGGTGACTGAATCTTCCTCTGCAAACAAAAAAAGATATTTTCACCAAAAGAGTTCCCAATCTGCAATCCAAACAGGTATTGTTACATCCACAGAAGCTAACAATTACAGAAGCATCCTATTTCCAGCGTACAATCCAGGAGTGCCAACTGTGCAGAAGACTATGTTCCTGCAGACACCACTTGACCTCTGCTCTTACACCTACCTTAGCCTTACTACCAACATGACATGGAGACAGCATTGACGTGAGTGAGAGACACAGCCAAAAAACGTTAATACCTCCTTTGCCAGCATCTCTTCGGACAGCACAAAGCCCATTAACCCTGTTTCAAAATATCATGGGTAGCCTTGACCCTGCTGAATTCAGTGGAAATGTTGCTCTTCATTTGAACAGGGCCAGGTTTTTACCCATCTTACACAATCCAGCTGCTTCACACCCAATCTTCCACCCACTCACAGAATCCAGATGGTCCTGAATGTCACAGCCTAGACCTGCTGTGAAAGAAAAGTCACCTCTTTGCATAGCCTGGGATACAGAGGGTGAGAGATCAAGCTGTTACTGCTCTGACTGTACCATTCTGCAGCTAGATTAAACCTGGTTTATAGTAGTCCTTTTTGGAGAAAATCTATGTTAGACCTACTTTCGGTAGCTTATAAACAAACCGAAGCAAAGATGTTCAGTGCTCCTCAGAGGAGAAAGAGTCCTTTATAATACTACAGGCGCCTATCAGTAGTTAAACTGGAATCAAAGCTAATCCCTGGATTTCTAGCCTCACATGGCTATTAGGGTGCACATTAAAGTTTAATAGAGCAGGCTGTATGTGTTACAGCTGGAGTGACAGGCCAAGGATTAGCATCTCAAATTATGAGTTGTGGTTGCATCCAGTTTTGAATTTCCTGTAAATTATGAGATAGCAAAAGCGATAACAGCATTGCAATGGGAAACCCCAAATCAATGTGTGGACAAGAAAATGGTATTTCAGACAGCAGCCAGAGTAGGGACATACAGATTTCTTGTGTCTTGAGAGTGCAGTCAAGGGTACCTTGCAGGAAAACTGTACATAGAGGCATATCCACAGAACTTCCAAGTTTTTGCAGAAACAAGAGATACTATTTCAAGAGAACGAGCTTGGGATATGGGATAGTATTAGCCCTAGCTCTGCTGCTGTCTCACGCAGGCTTTGGGGCATGTCACTCCAGGATGCAGGTTCCCAAGGGGCTGCTGGGATTTCTGTGTCCTGGTCACACGGGCTTTCAGGGAATGTGAGTCTAACTCCCCAAGATTGCCTGAAAACCTGAAACTTCAATGAGGTGTCTGTGAAAATGAGAAAAATATTTCCGTTTTATTTGTATGCAATGTAGAGCTTATGCTACAACTGATCCCTGAACTCATTACTGCTGAATTGAGAATATTTGCCATCTAACACAAATAGCAATGTTTAATAATAAACTAGTAATTGCACAAACAAATAAAGGTTAATCAATACTGCAGCCCTCCAAGCCAAGGATTGTTCCTTCCTCTGTGCTTGGACAATGCCAGGCACAATGGAATTCCAGACCTAATTGTGGCCTTGGGGCGCAATAGCAGGCACAGTAAAACTGGCCATGTTTTCTCACAGCTGTCATCCCATTTGGAGCCCCACATTTCCTTCCAATNGTCTAAATGTATTTCCTGCTAAGAAAATGTTGCATAACTCCTGGCTGGCTCGTGCCTCCCCTTTGAGCAGCCTCGCAGAGAGACTCCCTATTCTGGTCACCAACACATACGCACACAGAACCCAGCAGCGGATGATTCAGCTCAAGAGGCCAAATTCACCTGTCATGCAATTATACCATCTTCCTGAGCTTTCAGCTCATACCTGTTAGACAGGATGCAAATGCTTCATCCTTCTTGCCTGGTTTCACTCAGTTCTTTGACAGGATTTTAAAAATGGTATTGGGCTGATTGCACCATTAATGGTCTTCATGAGGATGGCACCTCTCCAGTGCTTGCTAGTTAATGCTCTCCTAATCCTGGACACAGGTCAGCTCAGTAAATGGGCAGGGAAAAATGTAAAGGCTGCTTCTAGCAGAAGCCTGTTCCATGCCCATTCCCTCTGTCCAAGCACAGGCTTATGTATCAGCTTGGATTTTTGAAGTGTTAAAAATTAGGACTAGAACCCTGCATGAGCAAAACTTTGTTCATGCAAAATTATGAAGACAGCTTTTAAAGTCAGTCTGAAAAAAACCATTCAGAGTATTCACAGATGCCAAAGCCAAAAAAACAGGCACCTTTTTGCTTTCAAGCAAGTGGAGGTGCCACCGGCTGCTGTAACTAACACCTTCAGCTTCTTTTAGGTCAAGCACATCTACGTTCATTCCACATTTTTGAAAACCACTGCATTTGCAAAGCTGACTCAGTATTTATTAGGATAACCCATGTGAGACAGCCAAATTTAGCCTTTTTGGACCAATTCATCTGATCTGTGATCAAAGATGTTTAGACATCATTATGACTTTGGAACATTATTATCTTTGGGACAAGAAGATAAATGCCACAGATGCCAAGTTACTGGATGATTTAATGGTTAAATTCAATTTTTTTCATCTCCACCCATTCCACAAGGTTTTTGGATTGCCTCCAAGCTGAGTTCATTCCAAAGCATTTCCTCATTTTAGTTCTGTCCTTCTGCAGAGGACTGCACATCCCAAAACCATAACAGAGGATTTGGCAAATATCACTCTCCTTGTTTAACATACTTCCAGAAACTATAGGCTAGTTCTGACTACACACAGTGTGTTTATGCAAACATATTTTATAGAGGAACTTGAAAACATTAATGTATTTTCCCTTTGTCAGTCCCATATTTTCCAATGCCTTTCTGGATACATTTAATGTGTTTTTTTAAACCAGAAAAAAATAAATAAAATAATACAAATGATCTGGTTTTCTCTCCTTTCCCCAGAAAGAAAGGTTGCTTTTGGCCTACTACACTCTCCTCTAAGCCACTGACAGCAGGCGTTACCCATTACCTGACACATCAGCCAGCTGGAGAGCAGAGCTGAGCCCCAACCTGTCCCCTTACACCGCGCGAGAGCAGAGGGGCTTCTCCCGTCCCATCAGCAATCAGCAGGTTCAATATGATACCACACAGTATTTTGTAAAAGAAAAAAAAAAAATCACACTATATAAAGTTATTTTTGCTTTGGAACTTTTATTGGCCTGTAAAATATTTTTACATTTATTACACTTTTAATGAGAACTCCTAGAATCAAGGCTGGTGTAAATAATGAAAACAACACTAGTAAATGTCCCCATAAACCTCGCACCAACCCTTTGATGCTAATTTGCAGGCCTGGCGTTCCTTGCCTCCTCCCCACTGCCTTCTGCAGTGGGGGCAGTGGCCCGAGCGGCAGGGGAAGGTGTCACACAGGAAGCGCGTCCCGCAGCGGGCACCGGCACCGGCCCCAGCCCGGGCAGCTCCGAGACGTGGACCGCACGTCCCTGCGTGGTGGGCGCGCGGCTCTTGGCGTTGCGGAAAGTTGCATGTCGCTGGCTGAGATCCTTCGACAAGTCATTGGAAGCCCCCTTACAATTCCCAGAGGCGCAGCAGCAGCCGATTGCCTTTACAAACCCTGTTTTTTCTGGCTTAGGTGAACTTCCCCGTCGCAGTACTTCGAAGGTCTCTTGTGCAGGCCACTGGTTTGTCCACTGAAAGGTTCCCCCCTTCCAGTCAGGTCAGTTGTATGAGGGGTTTTCTGATCTTACCCCAGATTTTCACCATATTCAGGGTGATATTTTGAATGCCCTAAGCTGCAACCACGTAAAGTATTCAGAGAATTGCACAGGACAGCCTGGGTTTGTAGGTCTGTTGGGTACGAAGCATATTTTGTAGATAATGTACAAAATCAACATGTGAAAAGATAAGGTAAGTCACCCACGTTACCTTATGGAAAATCCCAGCCATTTTTTTGCATATTAATATGTGCATTTATTTCTTACCTTTAGCATGTGAAAATGTAACCCTTTGCCTGACGTTGTGCTCTTGGAAGCTCTGAGTGTCCTCAGCATCCATCCTCTTCCGAAACCCCGGGTTCTTCAAGTGGGTGAGACCTCCCCATGCCCAAGAACAGCACAGGCGAGGGACATGGTAGGATTGGCCCCCGATCCTCTCCCTCCCTCTCGCACTCGGCTATCTTTATGGAGGTAACACCTGAGACAACACCACACGCCAGCTCAGGGGTCCATTTTGGCAGCAAAATTCAAACACAGTGCACATGCAAAATACGAGAGGTGATGGTTCTGCACCACCTTCCCTCCCAGACTGAAGCGTTGCTCCAAATAGCTGCGGATCAGCGGGGCACCACCACGCTCCAGAATCACACTGGCACAGGAGAGAACAGGAGCACAGTCATGGTGTGGATGGAGCCCAGAGAACACCTTGAGGTCGCAGAATACAGGATTGGACCCGGAACTGATTTCAAGTCCTGTGCTTGAACCCACAGACCGTATTACCTCCTTTATTCTCTCCTGCAAGCCTGACCGAAACATTGTTATATTTTGGTTTAATTCCAACAGCAAAAAGTGCAAGAAGTGTCTCAAACCCCGCTGATGAAACCCAGACCAGCCTCCCATGGCAGCATATGATACACAGCGTGTTACTGCGCTCGGGCAGGAGTGTGGGCTGCATCGTTGCAGAGAGCTTTTTATGATTTGTTTCCTGTCCTGTGCATTTTCTGGCTTGCTTGACGCTGCACTGTAGACCTTCCCTTTGGCACATCCAAGCCAGTACACAGACTAATTTTGCCGCGTGGACTAACGGCTTCAAAAACACTTGGGGAACTGTGTTGCTTTTCCCTCCACGGGACATCCCTCCTGATGCTGTGAAGAAATCCGGGGCTACCACAGCTTATTTCTTCGGTCGGGAAACTGTTTCTAGGACAAGCGCGGTGGCTGCGCAGTGACAAGCCTCAGATAACCCTTCCGTACAGGAAAGGTCTTCCCGCTTTTCCGGTGCGGGACAGTGCGTCTGCGCGGCCCCGCGCGACGTGCGCTGCTGATGGCACGGAGCTGAAGCACAGACTCACAGGCTGTATCTTTGTGCACAGATGGCTGGAAGTGGCTGGCTACAGGCATCAGTGACTGAAATTCCAGTTGCTACAAGAACTATCATTTCTGTGTGCTATCAGTTACGAACAGCACATTGGATTTTCCTTTGCTATTTAATCCTCTCGATTCCAGGGCCAGATCCCATAAAAATTCCTTCCAGTATCTACATCACAGAAATTCACCCAAACCTTAACAAATCACTTTTTGCAGGGCTTACCAGCCCTGTCTGCTGCAGAATTCTGCGCTCGCTCCAGGTTGGGCCACTATGTTTGGCCTTCCTGGCTTTCCTATGACATTTCAATTGAAATTGTCTCTCCTTTGTTCCCGACCCAAAATACCATACTCCAGTACAATGCTCTTTTAATGAAAATCAATGCATCTTGCCCAGAATCAGATGGATTTCACCAGGAAGTGAAGATAAAGAGTTCTGAATCTGACTGATTTCATATTTCAGTTTTTCTTTTGGGAGTCTCTTAGTCAGAAACGATTCCTTGAGCAATTAGGTCTCTCTTTTGGGACTAATGACTATTCATTCATGAACTTTGCAAAATGTCATGTAATAACATATACGGTGTAATATGCATCATGATATGTCATGTTACTTGATGTTAACAAGATAGGTTTAAAAAAAAAAAAAAACAAAGAGGAGTTTCGAGTATGCAACACTTGAATGAAACATGAGGTATGAAGCATGAAAAATGAAGTATGCAACCCTTAGTGAAATGAAGAAAAAGGAGAAAGGTCATTAATGTCTGTGAGGATGACCTAGGGCACAAGATGAGCAACACGGGGCACCATTACATTCCACACACACAAACTTACAATACCAACATGCTCCTGTGAGCACAACCTTAAAAAACATTTCATCAAGGCTCTTCATCGCAAGGACACCAAGCCTGCCACCCTCACAACGGGGGATGGAAACCTCTGTTACCAAGTTAAAAACCCCTGCTTCGTGTTTTGCCATGCAGAAAACATACCAGCCTCTTCAGTATTATTTTCCCAAACTTCTATCATCAGGAAAGCAACGTACCCGCAAACCAAGGCATTAGGCATTGCAAAATGCAAAAGGGTTTCACGTTGCCTGGCCCAAACCCAGCCAACGTGGGCCAAGGGAGGAGAGCGCCTTTCCTCCTCCAGATGTGTCCAATAAGGGGCAATGTAAAACTCTGCCTTGGTGGGATCCGGCTGTACCCTTAAGCAGTGGCAACGTTAACCATCGTGCTTGACTTCTACGATGGGAATGCCGCTGCTCCTGCCACATAAATCAAACCCGGCTGAGAGATCAAAAACTTCAGCAGAACCAGATGGCTGCATATGGGGCAGATAATGCAAGTGCTAACTGTGCATGCAGTCCTTCTGCGTCTCTTCCAGGAGCAGAGACGGGGGAAAGACCTCCTCTTCCTGCAGCCTCCCCCAGTTCGTCCTGTCTGCAGCGATGGGAAGGTTGCCACAGGGGAAGAAATGCACGCAGAAAAGCTGTATTTAGCCCCAAAGCACAGGTTGAAATTTTTTGAGTGTGGTGATTTAAAGAAGCAGAGAGAGCTAGGGGGTCGCACGCAGATTCAGCGGTGTGCTTTTGCTAGGGGTCCAGCAATTCTGAGGCATAGCGTGAAGCAAATAGCCACGCGGTTAATTCAGCTTCTGTTCCTGCCTGCACCCTGGTGAGAGGACAGCCCTCAGCTGAATCACCAGCTGTGGGAGCCAGTGAACCCTCTCCTCACACCAAGGGAAGAAGTCAGCTCTAGAGCATCAGATTTAGGACATCTCCCACCGCTTCCCTTCCTTAACTAGGAAAGGGCTTGTGGTGCGAGCGCAGGGAGATGCACATTTCACGCTCGGGAACCATGAATACCTGCACGAACACCCAGAAATGTCCTTTCCTGGCATGTTTCCAGCAGGAAAAACACTGAAGAAAAGCAGTGGCAGGTGGCTGCTGCAGCTCCCCTCTTCCCACGGCGCTTTCAGGGAACCTCTGGCTAATCCTCCAGGTTGTGTGGGGCTGGGCAAAAGCTGGTCTCTTCCAGGACGTTTGTGTTCCTAATTCCCAGGGTCTGGTGCCTAGCTCCAAGAGTCCAGGCCTCTGTCCTGCTCATATCTTAGACAAGACCTGTGACACTGTGGGACAGGAAAAGCAAGAAATGTAAAAGCAATAAATAACAGCAAGAGACAGACAGAAAACCTAAGGAGGCAAACCAGCAGGTAACTGTGAGACGGCAGATGGACTGTGTGACATTTCCATGACCTGGCCTTGGTGCGTACAGACTCTCCCATGTCCCATTGCAGCAGGGGAGATTCAGTCACCTGGAGAGACCTGCCTGTGCCCTGTGACACCCTGGCTTGGTCCCTGTACCGTGTGGGTGGGGTGGGTGCTCACCTTGGGTCACGCACCCTGGAAAAGCACATCTGCAATTATGACACCGAGACACGTAGAGCTGTTCCTCCCTTCCTTGGACGTGTCTTTCTTTCTCTTCTGATCCATAAAAAGGAGCAAGTGAGGGCTTGCCACCGATGTGGTGATGGATCGCTTCGGGCAGGAGCTGCTGCAAGGGATGAGTGACAACCTCCCAGGACGGAGAGCTAATGGCAAGCTGCAAAACTCGCCAAGCCCCGCTGCCAGAGAGGTGGAGTCACACTGCGCAGTGTGGACCACTTACAGGCAGTTGGATTTCAGAGGTCTCAGACCGCAGGAAAAGTCTTTTCTGGAAAGTGCATGGAAAGCTTCTCCACCTACACCTCTGGCCAGAACAACCGAGCGCAGGGACACGAGTGCGTTGCACAGCGCGACGTTGTCAGAGGGGGCAATGAGCGCAGGCATACACAATGGTTGCTCCCTCAAGGGTGGGTTGCAGGAGCTCACACTCCTTTGTGATTGTTCTAAAGCACTTCTGGCATCTAATTCACTGTGTACCAAACACTGTACAGACTTTTTTTTTAAATAAATATGTGCATCGTATTTAAGGAAAGGGCAAGTACACAGAGGGAGTGTGGGGATGGCATTGATTTACTAACAGTTGAAATTCCAATTCAGATTGATTTCCATTAAACATGCCAAGGTTTTTTTTTTTCAACTGTTTTTTCTTGAAAAAAGATCTCCTCCATGCCATGCGAGCTCTAAGAAATCCACCACTGAAACTAAGAACAAAGACTAACTATGCTTCAAAGTTATTTACTTCACGTTTCATTGCAGAGCTATTTAACTTGTTATACACAGGAAATTGCCTCAAATGCTATTTCTTTTGTACCACTTTCTTCAGAAGACTGCTGAAGTCACATTAACAAAGTAAAAAACACTTTCAGAACCAGAGATCTCCTGTAACTTCCAGGCGATACTAAAAAGGAAGCAGAATAAATCGACCCATATTCCTTCCGTCTCCCCACATGCGGGCAAAGATGCTGTACAGAAGCCCTCAGCATCCAGGGTGCTTAGCCTGCAGGCTGCCCTGCCTGGAAGAGCCTCTCATTTCCTTGCCTTCCTTTCCATCCTCCAACCACAGCAAAACAAAACTGGGATTTCAACACAAAACAGTTCTGGAGAGCTGGTGTGTGCTCAGGGGGAGAAAAAAAAAAAATTTTAAACACATCCTGAAACTGCTACTTGCAGGTGTCTTTGGTCTTGGTGAGTCATTCCCACATTGCAATGCCAACTCTGATGAAATGCAAAGCATGGGATAGGGCCTGGAAAGGTGAAAACCAACAGCAGTTTCACCAAATGTGGTTGGATACCAAGACTGCAGGATCCATTTTTGCCACACAGATGCCACCAGACTTGCAGGGACCTGACAAATGCCATTCCTGCCCTTGTCACCAACCCATCAGGGAATGGCACCTGTAGTGGGGCAGAACCACCACCCTGCAAAGGGGTTCGCCCTCAGGGCCACCCCAGCCCCTTTCTGGGTGCCAGTGGTTTTTGCCTCTGGGAAGGAGCAGTTTCCTTCTTGTTCCTGATTCTTGGGCCAGGAGCACATGCAATTTCCCACCCTCCAGCAAAGGCAGGCCTGGAAAGCGGCACTGCCACAGTTTAGCAGCTCTGGGAAATGCTCAGTTAGAAGGAAAAAGTGAAGGTTTCTGGGATGGAAATCCTTCCCTATTTCTTACCTCATTATTTATCGAAGACTTCTGATTCACGCTTAATTCAGCTCTGCTGGTGCTCCCCAAAGCCCTGTCATCTTCAGGTCACACTCCTTAGTGCTCTGCTGCAGTGTAAAACCCAAAGTCCTCCCCAGCAGTTCTCTTCTTGTTTGCTTTGCAAACATTTGCCATGTATCATACATAATGCTTATAAGGAAAGTGTGTACTCATTCATTAAACTCTTGCCAAAGTCATCTGCGGGGGAACTCTGCAGAGGCAGGTACAGGAAGATGCAGCTTCCTGCTTGCCTGGAGTTTCTTCAGGGACTTCTCTTCCTCCTGCCTCTCCACGAAGTCTCGTCTGTCGCATCTTGTCTTGCGTTTTCAGGAACACTTTGCTCAGAGTCAGGTTGCACGTCCATACGGTACAGATATACCCAGTGGAAAACAATAACACACCTTAATTACTGTTATCGTCACTTCAGAAGAACACAGCCAACATTATTGTGAGATCCCATTACAACTTTAAACACAGATAGCTCCCATACAGCAGGAAAGGAAGAGAAAAAGGGTAGAAACCAAGTCATTTAATTGAAAGTGCATTATCTGATTGAAAAAATATGTTTCTGCAGCAGCTCTTTGGGCACAGGTTCAGCTAATGAAAAGAAGGTTCCCCACATACACGTGTGACTCCTTAGGCGACAGTAATCAGGCTGGGGTGCGTTTCCTGGGGATTGGGAGCCAGCTGAGAGGAGCTGACGTGCCTGGGGTCATTAAGCCCAGCCAGCCGGTTATCGGCTGCACCAGCACCGTTACTGCTAATATCCCTGAGCAGAAAAAGCCTCGTGGAGCTCAGAGCAGGAGAGCCCTGGAGATATTGCCCCTTACATACTATCTATAGAGCTCACGGGATGTCAGGGACCTGCTTTCCTTGTGCAAACCTGGATGACAGAGCAACCTGTCTCAGTTACGCCACACACACCACGTGGTGACAACAGCTCACAAAGCTGGGTATTCCACCAAAACAAGCAGTTTGCCAAATTGAGGAATCCCAGGACATCATTTTGTTTCCCTGTGGCCACTGGAAAACCTTGTTTGCTTTCACTGTCCTACAGCCAGAATGATGCGGTTTGCTCATCTCAGAGTTTGTTCCCTTGAAGAAGTGCTGTAAGAGCCTTCAGAAACAGCTTAGGAGAAGCAATGATTGCTAATTTAACTATGCTTTTTTAGTAAATACCAGAGTAAATAGAAATAAATGTGCAGTGTTTAAATAGCAACAGCCCTAAGGCATAAGTAAATCATCTTTATCCTCTTTTAACTAAATGGTTTCTGAGGGGTAGGGAGGGTTTTACACATAAATATGCATCTTAACAAATATTCAGCAGAACCCTTTGAATTTATGTTCTGCTCATGCAAAGCGAAAAAGGAGTCTTCCGATTCCCAAGGCTTTTGGAGAGGCGAGGGAGGGCGAGCAGCGAGGCTGCATGTTAGGAAAGCTGCTATTCAGGCAGAGAACCGATGTGCTTGGCGGTCCCAGTGCGGCTGCCACCACCAGCCGGGGACCCGTGGGCCATGTGGCTGGGGACAGCAGCCGCAGGGATGGACTGACACAAGAAACCTCCCTGCCACGGCGCGCATCTCTGCGAGGCAGCCGCCGCTGCCTTGAACCATGCCAAATGTGCAGATGGTATCGGGGTATGTACTCGTCGTCTATCAGTGTGAAATCTAACATGATTCACAGCCCAGACATCGCTCCTCGGGCTATCATTGAGCAGCAGTCTTGTTGATGGTTTGCAATCTGATTTTAGGAAGGGGAATGATGAGACCAGGGTTGGATTCTCAAAGGTTCTCCATGGCTTTGATGGGAGTGTACTCACGCAGTGCAATCACATCCAAACACTGCAGAAGCACAGTTTCCTAAGCATGTAAAGCCATTTACACCGTGTCTTATTCTTCTTATACCACACTTGTCTTTAACAAAGTAAAATAATGATTCGCAAACAAAATTGTAATGCCGAGTGCTTAAGCAACCCTTTTGATCCTGCAACCTCCCCGAGCGTTTTCCTCACTCTCACCGCTCCCAGCCCAAGCTCCTTGTACAAGAGGAGGCACGGGCACCCATGGCCGTGCGGAGGGGTGCTGGCTCTGCCCCACCACCGGCCCCACTGCTGGGCACCTCTAGCGGAGGATCTCCAACACCTGCAGAAGGCTGCCACCAGCTCTTCAAAGTGGGTCTCTGTTATTAGCCCCAGCATATGCCTGGGGAAGCTCGTTGGGGAGATGGTGAGGTTTTCAGGTAGGAAATCCACGGACACTTTAGGAAAAGGATCTAGATCCTCAACATGAGCCTTGTTTATGTCCTTTGTAATTATAGTTGCCACTACTCTGTGGTTTCTGAAAGGGTGCAGCATGGCTCTCTTCTGCCAAAATTAGACCACTTCTTCAGGCTCTCTCTGTAGGTGGTGGACAAAGACCCCTCCAGGTAGCAGTGTCAAGCATGAGCCAAAATACTGTTCCTGGGCACTCCATCAATCTGTGACTGCAGGACCCTCAGGGACCGAGTATGACGAGCTGGAAGTCCACCCTTGCATGCAACCCTAGTCTAAGGACACTGGTTTCTCCCTGCTTAACTTAAGAGGCAGCGCTAATGACTGGGGCTCGGGGGGACATTAAATAGATGTCAAGCCCCTGAGGAACTGCAGTACATTGTGGGGTCCTCAACTGCACATGGCGCCAAGAATAAATGAATGAAGAAAACATCTCAACAGAAACAGTGGTCTGAAGCCCCATCAGGTCTAAAACTTTACAAATATGAAGGGCAGCCAGAGGAGATTTAAATACTTGGGTGCCAGCAAAAAGAAAGAGAGGTGGAAAGGAGTTTGGCTGGGACAGTTCCTGGCTCTGGAGCACTGAATATTTTCCAGGGCTGCTGGATGCTTTGCACCCCAAAACCTGCGTACAGCTCAGCAACCCTTCAAAAATCCTGGTGTGAATTATCTGTCCTACAGGAAAGCCTGCTGATAAATCAGTCACTGAAACCCATTTTCTTTCTGGAGGTCAGTAATTGTTACAGTTTCTCACTGTGCACATGGGGCTGGGTTTCTCATTAGCATCTCGGTGAGCCAAAAGATGTGTAAACAGGTGTAGCTACAGAATTTCCTACTGGGTACACATCTGAGGAGACTCCAAAGCATAAATTACTCTTTCCAAAGTCAGTTTTAAATCATGCTTGCTAACAGCCATCTCCTGCCCTTGATCATTGCTCCTAGGATGGCTATAGGAGTTACACATATGGTTTGAGTGAAGTGTGAGGCCTTCAATCGCTCCACATCCACCTGTTTCAGATTGTGTCATAGGTATGTGCTTAGGCATTTCATTAACATTTCCCTTTTTAATGTTAATCCAATCCATGCTAACTCTACGTATGTAGCTAGAAGTTTGCAGCAGAAATGCAATGTGAATCCAAACCCACTGCATTTTGGAGGCAGTAGGATGTGAGCGAGGCAGCTCTGAAATACTCCTGCTGAGAACTGGATGTTTTGCCTCATTCAGATGAGATGGGAACTCCATGGATGCATGGATCCGACCCTAAACAAACAGCTCTTGGGTATCTTGTAATTCCCCCATGAAACACTTTCTCCACTCAAGGATCTCAGCTGCATTTAATCTTAATTTCTCCAAGGGCATATCTGTATTGCTGTTTCTTCCTCATCAGAGCAGAGCTGCACCCGTCTCCTTTATATTGTCAGGTGGGAGGATCCTAGCTATTTTGCAACTGCTGTAGGAAAACCAATACCGTACCTATGACTGAAAGAGCCACCCATTGCTATGCCTTTGTTTTACAAGCAATAGAGTTATCCAGCAGCACAGCTCCAAAGCCTGACTGGGAGCCAAACAGGTTTTAGCATGTTTTTTCGTCTCATTCTTTCTGTCTCCTTTCAGTTGGAAGCTCAACTGTCAAGATTAAACCATCCACCTGTGTGGCATACTCAAGCGTGGCTGAACTTGATAGATCTGCACAGTTGGATTCTGCAGCAAAGATCACAGATCTAAGACACATTGAGAATAGTCTACTAATCTTTCC
Organism: Chauna torquata; assembly: GCA_013399475.1. Taxonomy (NCBI): domain Eukaryota; kingdom Metazoa; phylum Chordata; class Aves; order Anseriformes; family Anhimidae; genus Chauna; species Chauna torquata. The sequence continues at coordinate 247,636 of VXAL01011834.1, forward strand.
TCCCTCCTCTCCTCCCTGCCCACCCCCCACCCCCCCCAAAAAAAAAACCAAACGTGTTTTTCCTTACAGTGCTTTCTTTTTAAGGTATCTCCTGTCAGCGATGTCATGATGGGAATTCTCAGTGGAAGACTTTGCAAACCTATATTTCTGTCATTACCTCGTGGCTTACACACAGCGTATCACTGCAGCTGAGGACAGAAATGTGTAAAAAATTATTTGAAAAGAAAAAAAAAGGGAAAAGTCAGCTGTGCAAGACAGGGGCAGGATGTTGCAGGCCTGAAACATCAGCACAGCCTGGAGTTGAAACATGTGAGTGGTGCCCGGTAAAGTGGGCAGAAGCAGAAGGTCAGCGCTGGGGAGCCTGGGGCCCCGTGCTGGCCTTGCCCTGAGCAGCCTCACCGCGGCCAGCGGGGCTGCGGGGTTCTCGTGTCTGCGCAGAGGTTTTGGTGCTTGCGTGTTCTAGAGCAAGGCACACCTCTGTACACTGCTGCCCTCCTTCCACGGGAAAAGGACACAAGCTACTCTAGGATCTTAAATCCTTCCTGAGAGACTCTCACATTCAGCCTTCTCAGGTCTGGGCTTGGAGTAACGTGTGTTTCTCAGCCATTTCCTCCACGAGGTGTTTTTCCCATGTTGTTTTCCAGTGTTGCTACCATACCACCTGCTATTTTATTTTGGTTGTAAAATCTGGTGCATTCAAGCCCATCTTTAAACTTATGTTACAGTGCTCCATGGCATCCAGTTATGTGTCTGATCTTCTTTCCATTCTTGAAACCAGGCTGTTGTCCCTTTATCTTTTATTCTTACCTCATCTGTTGAACAAATGTCACAGCCACAGTTATTAGAAATATTTGAACCTGACAGCTGCAAATGCTCAAAGGCAACAATATGTGCACAGAACTATAATTAGGTGGAGCATTTAATTTTGTTTTTAAATCACAGAGATCCAGTATTGGAATCTCTGCCAACACAGACAATCAATACATACAGTGTGACTTAGCAAGTTTTATGGTCATTTATTTTCCATGTATGTAGGGATAACTAATACGCCCTCCCTACAATGGCATATATTATGTTGCACAAGAAGGGATTTTGCCTCACTGAAGCTCAGACCACAATACATCCACTCACGCCAACTTTAGATCTGATACCACACTGACTGCAACAAAGACAAAATGTGCCCCTTAGTGAGCAGGGACTACGGGCTTGGGCTGAACAAAAATTATGCATAACAGTTCCTTAGTGACTGCTGTAAGATGCATTGAAAACCTCAGCTGGAATCTCTGATGTTGCTTGCAGTAGGTGTCTCTCATCATTCCCATCTTATGGAGGAAGGCTCAAGACAGAAGGGATGCCCAATTTGCTCAAAGCCAGCATCACAGGTGAGGTTAGAGACTACAAGTCCCAGCCTTGCATCTCATTATTCAAAGCAGCTGGGTTTCCTTGGTTTCTGCAGTAAATAATTTGTCTATTTTGTTGTGCCTTCTGCAGTTTGATTTCCTCTTGTCACATCTGGAGCTTTGGAGCTTCAACCACCTCACGCGGCACTCAGCCTGCCCAAGTCATGAACTGACTTTGAAACTCTCCATACATGATAAGTCTGGGGAACATTTTATCTTCCCTTCTCCCACTGCCAAAGAAGAGCAGAGATGCTCAGAGCAGGGGGTCACCAAATAGTCTGTCCTCAAATGGTCCAGGCCAAACACACCAGAAGTCCCCAGTTTCCTCTCCCAGTTCAGCAGGCTCTTCTTTTTGCTGCTTTCCAAGGAAAAGTTTTGGAGTTAGGATGTCATGAATGAATATCTGGTCATTGCTGCTTCTACCTATGATGTAGCTACATACGTTGCACAATGCTCCTTTGGGTTTCTAATTGTGAGATTAATTAGTTTATTTGAAGAGAATACATTTGGAGTAATAAAAGAAAGAGGATGAAGAAGCAGCGGTCTATAAAATCATTATATCCTAGTAGTTTTATTGATATGGATTAGGAGAAATAGCTGGAAGACAGAGAAGGAATCATATTTAGCTCAGGTAATAAAATTATATGAGCTGCCATTTTCGTAATGTTAAACAAGACCTGAGGGAAGCTTAACTTAAAAGATTACACAGGTGGATTCTTTTCCTTTGGAAAACATGAGAGATTATTGTAAATGTCTTTTTGTGCAGCCCGCCTCTTCAAACACAGTCACAAGAAATTAGCCAAGCTCTGACTTCTCACAAAGTGGCTGGAGTCACAGAGGCTTTCTCTGAGCACGGGAGCGTGGGGAAGGAGCCCATGCTGCTGCCTCAGGTCAAAACAGGGCACGGGGATGCTGGTTTTGCTTGTTGTAAGTTCGCATGTGGTTGTGTTGTGCCAGCTGCTTCCTGCGTGTTGCTGTCCTGCTCCCCCATGGCGTGGGCACCAAGGGACTGGTCCGTCGGGCACTGCTGTCATCCCAGCCCTGGGAACTGTCTGCTGACGGACAGAGTCAGGGGGGAAATATGCAACATTTAGTGGGGACATTGGATACCTCATGTGCTTACCGATCTGGGAACAAGCACCTTGGTTTTGCAAGCAAGCTGTGGCAGGGGTCCTTCTGAAAATAGGAGCCCCTACCAAGCAAGGCACAGGCGAGGAGCAGGGAGTGTGGACCGACTGCACATGGCTGTCGCTGGCTACCAGAGCTTTCAACCTATTTAACAGAGCTGGAACAAAACTTTGGGTAAAACATATGTGAATTTGCTTGAAATTAGTGGTTTGCCCCCAGAGACTTTGCTGCTCGGTAGCCCGCTTGGTTTTGGACCTTATTCTGTGAAAATGTTCAAGTTAAGCTCTGAGTTTGGGTATTTTAGTCCTTGATTTAGCAGAAGTTCAATTGTATGCCAAGGTTGGAAAGCTAGCAAGTCTGCCCTGATCTGAGAAATGAACATTAAAATTAAAAAGAAAAAAAAAAAGTGAAGAAAATAGCAACCTTTCTGTCCTGTGAGCAGAACATGTTCCCAAATAGTCAGTGGCCTGGGCTTGGGAATTTGTTTTGTTTTTTACCTTGGTGTTCACTAGCTGAGAGCACGAAGATCCAAAGCCCATGATGAGAGCAATAACCATTCCGAGACATTTATAAATGACCCTCTTAACTGTTTATGAGACATTATCTGAGGTAAAGCAGAGTAGGAGAAATAAACTTGAAGTAGGAAGAGCTGGCTTGCCTCCCAGATGGAGCATGATAAAGCACCAGTGTCAGTGTTTCTTCTCAGTTTTATGGCAGCCTTTAACTGCTTGGTGTTTAGGATTTTTTATCAGAAAACGGAAAGAAGAAGGAATGGATCCAAAGCAAAGTGGTTTTCACAAACAATATTCTCCAAATGACTTTATGTGAGCAGATACTGTGTTATCTGGCTATCAAGATAACACCATTTTTTTTTACTTGCCACAACTGCCTGCTACTCAGATTCCCAGTCCTGGTATGTATGAGGAATTCCTGAGCGCAGCAATAAATTTTCAAAGGGATCTGGGTGACCCCACTGCTTCTCTCCTATTAGAAAATATCTTGAACAAAGTTAATCTCTGGTCAGATTTAGCTCATTAAATAGATTTCTATTGTCTCACTTAAGCAGTGTGTTAGTTTTCGGTTCCCATATTTAGCAATGAATATTTTCATTACTTTGAAACTCTCTGAATTCTGTTCATCTCCCATGGAACATTAATGAATGGCCCGTGGTGGAACTGCGTGAATGGGATAAATTTGTTACACAGAAAGTTCTTCTATAAGTTCAAAGTACATAAAAACTACCTAATTTCTTACTTTTCCTTAACCCAAAGCATAAATCATCTTAAATCACAAACTTTCACTGCCCTTTCAAGTGATTTTCAACACATGAGAAAAAAAAGGTTAAAACCCAGTTGTTCTAGTTTGTTCAAATCTTAAAATGCAAGATACAAACCTGAAACAGGACCTGGAGGAAAGGTCAACAGAAAAGGAGGGCTCTGAACAGAGATTTCTGCTTTTAACAACCTCCTTTAGGCACCTTCTCAGCAAGGAAGTGCCTAAAATGTGCAACAATGCTCCAAAAAAGAGAGATCAATGAGCTGCGAGCATCCAGATCTGAAAGCCCAATCCAGTTTGATACTAAAACAGAACAGAGTGTTATAGAAAATATTAAAGAATATATATAAAGAATATTTTTCTCTCAATAAAAACAAAATGTAGATTTAAGCCATCAGATTTATAAAGCTGCTGGTTGGATCTTGACTGGTTTCTATTGCTTTATGATTTTGGCTTCCTTCTTGGTTATAAATTAGCAACGCCATCAGGTTTAACCAGTACCACTCTCCACAGAAAAGACCATCAGTCAGGTCTACTAAAAAGAAAAGGTGAGTACTGCTTACTGAGGAACAGCTGCTGTCTCCAGCACAACCTGTAAGGAAAACTTGCTCATTGTATTAGACATATTTATACTGGATGAAAAGCTTCATTTTTCCCTACTCTATTTTTCAAAATACATTGAATACTTTATTGAAATGGCTCTCTATTTTGCAGACTGAACAGAATTTTGATAAACTAAAAAGCCTAGATCCATTTAAATAGCATTTTTCTTATGCTTCTGCAAGAACTTGGAAATGTGTCAAACAAAATTTATGAAAGTAATCTGGCAAAGAGGGAAAAGTGCTGTTGTTTTTGTTGTTGTTGTTGTTGTTTTTTTAAATGCTTCAGAAATAGAAAGCTTCAGATCATCCTTTGCACAAACAGAAGGTTTGACTTATCCAGCCCACCAGTGCTTGTGGCGTCTCAGCTGTCACTTGCCATGCAAGACAGGCAGGACAAGGGATGGAGCCAGGGCAGGCTCTGGAAATCCTCCGCGTCTCCTCGGACCAGAGCTGAAATTGGTTCATGAGGATGGAGCCAAAGAGCCGAGGAAGCTCCATGTCTCAGCACCCACAGAGCCAATTTTTGGTTGGATCCAGCAATGCAGCTTTCTGCCAAGTCCAGTGTAAATTTATCATCAGTTCTCTTGAAATTGGTTTTCCTCCCATCCCTAATTGCTTGATTCGGTTTAGCTCCCCTAGATTGAGCTACTGTCTGCAAGCAAAAGTGGAAAGCATTTCTCTTTGAGAATTTACCTGAGGATAAAGCACTCTGTGGGCTGTGGCAGCAAATGATGAGCTACACGAATAAAAGCCCTGGCCATCCCTATGGTGTTAATGCTCTCAGTCACTCCATGGCATGAGGCAGCCCCGTGGCTGGTGTTCCTCTTAATTTCCTATGGGTAAACCACATCCCTCAGAGCAGCATCACTCCTGATTTCCCCCATGACAGCTGAGCAAAAGCTGCAATCCAATGGCAGTGTGGCAGCCGTATTTCTGCAGGGCTGCCGAAAGTGAACCCTGTGCTTAGTACCTGGTGCCAGAGGGACCGGGCTGCCCCGGCTGCATGGCTGCGCCAGAGCACCGAGAGCCTGCGTCAGCAGTGGGCAGGCAGAGCTGCTGCTCCCGCCAGGCACAGATGCTGGAAATCCTGGATAAATATGTAAAATCCCCTAATTCCACCAGTCTAAAATTTCCAAGCAGAAAAGGAGGACGTGTCCAGGGAAATCATGCAACGGCCTGAACTTCAAGCTTTCAGTTCCAGGGATTTCAGAAAGCCCTGATTCAAAATTTCCACTAATGCTGTTTAAAAATATACCCTCCCCAGCCAGCAGGAACCCAAATGGAGAGCTAAGCGTTACTCGACTCCACAGCAAGAAAAAAGTCCTAGGCAGGCCCTGGAGGACCAGGCTGGTTTAGGCTGTCATGGAGAGCAATCCCTTCTCTGCAGCAGTGGGATTTCCCTGCAGAGCTGTGATTCTGCAGGGTTTCACGTCTCTGCCCTCTCCATGTGCTGTGAGACCAGGGGTCTCTCCCCTGTGCATGACCTTGCTGGCATCCCACACATTTCAACCCACTCAAACTCCTCCCACACTGAAGCAGAGATGCCCTAAGTCACCTCAATATTACCGCTCTACCCTGGTTTACACTTGCAGCTTGTTTGACACCGTTTTCCTTTTTTGTTTTCACTTTCTAGTTGTGTTTTTCTCCAGGTGAGAGCAAGGTTCGTGGAAATGTTTATGTACTCTACTTCTTCAAACAGAAATGCCTAAAGTGCCCATTTCTTGCACACTTTTTAGCTGTCTAAGCAAGGGAATGAGTTGTTCTTCCAAGTCCAGCCATCCAGTAAGATGTTAAGAACCAAATTTCTCTAAGAATTTAAATTGTAATTCTCCTGCCCTCATTATTTACTGGTAGAATAAGACATAGCATCCATGTGCAAAGCAGACATTAAATCTTTATACTTCGCGCAATCCTCTGCCAAGCAAACTCCAAAGACCTACATACACCACTTTTGAATACAGCCCAACGGCTGCAAACAGTGTTTTAAACATCTTAGCACGTCTCTGCTGAAAAATGAGGTACTTAGAGATCTGTGAGTTTTCTCCAAGCAAAATATAGATGCCTCTATAAAACACACCACACTGTGCAGAGCCTGTCACTTGGGTACCAAAAGCATGATGGTCCTGTTAATGCAGCTCTGAGCCCAGGACAACATGCTGGAGCAACAAGACATTGTCCATCTCTGTCACACTTGACTTGCTGTTAGCATGTGTAGGTCTTGCTTGAGGATACCTGCACCACAACCCTTTGCACAGACTAGACTTCCTTCCAGGTGCAGCAAAGTTTACCCCAGCAAAAAGGGAAAAGATTTGTAAATCTCTTTCATAGCACGGTACAACTGTGCAATTTTTGATCAACGTCATCCAACACAAGCATAGGCAAGGATTTATGGACATGGAAGTGTTATTCCCTATTTGCCATTTAGAGCAAATGAAAGGAGAGACCGTGACGCAGTGTGCTGCTCAGAGATTAATGTAGAGAAGAGTAACTTGTAAAACAAAAAGGGGAACTTAAAAATAATACAGCTTGACAAAGAAATACTTGAGCTGTCTAAAATAGACTTATTTATAAGTTTTGGCAAAGATCACATTAATGTGGGTTATTATTCACATGAACCTGGAACTATATAATATTATCCAATAATATAGAGAATCTGACACCAAAACATGTCATAGCATACATTATATTTGCATTTGCCAGACATGGAATCCCATAAATTGTTACGTCTGATAACAGTCTGCAGTTCAATGGACAAGACTTTAAACAATTTGCAGGGGATTATGGATTTCGACATACAACATCTAGTCACGGTTATTCGTAATCAGATGGTCTAGTGGGGAAGGGAATTAAGTCTCTGAAGCAGAGCCTGGCCTGAGGCTCTGTTGTACTTGAGAACCACACCTTCAAAACCTGGACCATCCTCCGTAACGAGAGCCTGAGAGCCTCAGCTATTCAAACCTCCAGTGGAAGACAGAGCTGATCTTGATGTCTAGGAAGAGACAGCACAAAGATCATGTTACAACAGGGCTTCAAAGATGCAAAGCCCTGGGTATGCAATTTACTACTTACATGATGTTATTTCAAGGACAATGGAGATTGAGATTTTACAGCAGTTGCTCATGTTTCCTATAAAGTTCAAAGCTCAAACAGAGAGACTCACAGAAGGAAACAAGGGGCAGTTGCACTTTATTTCCTCTGGGAACAGGAATATGAATTGGAAAAAGGATTCAGCAGAGCTACTGCAGGACCAAAGAGCAGCAACAGGGACGGAAATGCTCCTCAGGGCATGAGCCCAAATACCCAGAACTCCTGAAAGATTTAGTGAGCTCTGATACAATAGCTACTGTCACCGTGTTTGCTACCAGGACAGCAGTACATACCGGAAAATTTTCCAGTTGTTAAAAGAAAAGGGGAGGTTTGAGTAATCCAGCACTGGCATCTAATGCTGAGGGGTGGGAACAAGTCCCAGCCAGTGTGCCCTGGTTCCCAGGAGGGACCATGTTGCCATGTCCCTGCAAGAGGGAAGCTCTCCCTGCCTGGGGCACCCTTCCTCCAGGACATGTCCAAGACCCCTAGGGAAAAACATCAGGGAACTCCCCCTTTTTTTTCATACTTCATTTGATTTAACCCAGCCTGGGTTTGGTGGACCTGATGGCTCACCAGGGCTCCAAGGAGGTGACCGTGGAGAAACAGCCTGCCATTGGAGAAGCACAAACCCGCTTCCTCAGCAGCCATGCCCACTTAAAACAGTCATGAAGTCATGGTTTCAGGTGGGAAGGCCAGCTCTGGGACGCGAGTTCTGAGTTCAGTTGTACTGAACCTCTGCTAATCATCATAATTAGGGGTTGCAGACCGTTGGCAGGGACATGTGTAAAGAACCCAGTAAAATCCAAGTGTGTCAGGCTTGGAATCCAGTCTTGGAGCATTTCAGGAAAAAATGCATCTAAAGGAATGAAATGGTAGAAAAGGAGAAAAAACAGGTGTTGCTTTCATGCAATATCTCTCTACACACTGCGAGCAATCAGCGAAATACCAATGATGAGCCTGTGCGTGGAGATGTCCTTGGAAACGAGTTCAGCTACCTCTGATTATCTTTGCCTTGGTCCATTGCCTTGGAGCAGTGCAAAAGAGCAGCAGAGCACATAGCTTTGAAGATCTTGAATGTCAGCCTGGACACCAAGGTTATGCTCAGTTCTTTCCAAAGTCTCCACAGGATCATTATCCCTTCCCCTTCTTTCTATGGAGAGTGCTGGAAACCACTTTAAAAAGCATGTGCTGAATGTGTGTGATCAGACCAAAGCTTTCCAAGTGAACTGAGCGCTGGCAACACAATCCAGGTTGAGAGCAATGGGAATTGCTCTGCTCCATTTAGTAAGCGTACAAGAGCACCACATCAGTAGTACAAACAGCTCCGCATCCCGCTGCCAGGAATCTCTGCAGGAGAAGGAAAGCAAAGAAGGAGAGGCTCACAAGAAGCCAGGCACACACTTGTGCCCCATGCCATGCAAATATCTGGTTCAATCCATTTTAAACTATCCTTTGGGAATTAGAAAGAACAGTACTTGCAGGCTGACCTTCTGTCTCTCCTTAGGGTATTGCTCAGTCTGTGTCTCAAAAACCTCCCAGAGGGACGCTGCAGGCTCCCCACATGGCACAGAACAGCATGAGTAGTTCCACAGCAGTCAGCAGGTAAAAAGCAGCAAAGAGATTGCAAGTTGAGGCTGTTCAACCACGCTCTGCCCTTCCAAATGCCAAAAACATCGTACTAGCCAAGCTCTGTAATTTTCATAAACCTTTTGATTTAAGCAATGTTTGGCTTTGTATTTCTCAGAGTGCTTCTGAAGGACAGAGAGTTAGGCTGAGTAATTTCAAATTCATGTGGAAGTAGAGCTCCTGGTTTCGCACCACATGACAGCAAGAGCAGAACAAGTGATAAACCAACACCAGTGAGCTGCTTTTTTCTAGCAATGGTAAAGCCATCTCACCTATTCAGATTGCACTGCACACATATTTGAAACCTCAGGTGTTAGAGCTGATGTTGTTCACAAGGACAGCTCAGCTTTAGGTCACAGCAGGGTTTTGAATAAAGCAATTAGAAATCAAAGTATACCCTGACAATTAAAAACTTACACACTTTTATCATCTGAAAATGAAATGAATCCAGTAGAAGAGACACCCAGGAATATTCTTGTATCACCAGCAGCAGCTATCGCAAAGCATTTTGAAATAGGATACTGCAACATCCATTTTACTGATGGGCTCCTGAGGCAAAAAAGCGAGGAGTGGCAGTCCACGTTCGCCCTGAAGAGCAACCAAACCAGGGGCTCCGCAGGTGTAAAACCACTGTGGGAGACTAATACATCCTCCTCACCTCACCAGGGCTTCTGAGGACAGAAGCTTTCTGGAGCAAGGCTGACACCTGCACAGTTTTTATGGCATTGATTTAATTCCCCTGAAGTGAGTGAGACTATGTCACTATTAGATTAGTATTAGTGATGTAAAAATTAAGCCTTGTAGGTAAAGGATTTGGAATTCTTATTTCTGCTCTGCTTGCCAGTTCCTAAACCAGTATGAAAATAAAAATGGTCAAACAGTACGAAATTCAGCTTTTTAGCCACATTTGTCTGAAAATGAGAATTTTGAATGAGGAATGCTATATCTATTAAATGCTCAATGTAGGTCTTCCAAACAGTCATGGAGCTGGTGACACTTTGTTTTTGAATACTGCTGGAGACTTTTAACTAGGATTTCAAGTTTTCCTGGCAAAGAGCTTAAACCTTCATGGACCGTGCCCGTGACGCTGGGATGGCACTAAGGCGAAGGCACACGTTCGGCAGCCCTCCGCCCAGCTGGACGAGGGGCAGGGCTGACCCTGGCCCCTCGCAGCGGGTCCGGTCCCCGAGGAAGGTGCCCAGGAGCAGTCACATCCCTGCTGCCACCACCCGCCTTCCTGCCCGTCACCCCTCGTTTTGGGCATGCGTTCAGCCTGGGACACAGAGCTTGTTTCCAAATTGGCTCCAGAACCTCATTTCCTTCTTGGTGCCATAGCGGCAAGGCATTCCTTACGGAGTGCTATTCTTCTTTTTGTAGTTTTAACATTATTAATTGTCCTCAGTGACAGTTCTAAGCGGTTGGTTATTTTTTCCCCTCTGATAAGACAAACATGTTTGAATGGAACAAGCCTTGACAAATGCTGGAGATATACACTGCACCGAAATAATGAGGGAGCTCTTAAATACAACTCCACAATATGTATGGGCAAGTTGTTGCGATTGGAACAGTATGAGCTTGTCGGATCACAGTGAAACATTATTTATTGAAAGAATAGATATGAGGAAGAATAGCAGAAAGCATTCTGCTGTGCAAACACGCAGCTGAGCAAAACTTTTGGAAAACCAGGACGCATGCAACATCAAGCCATTTTCTACACAAAACTCCCTGATGTTAATAAAATTCCCCACAATAAAATAAACCTTTTCTTGCAAAGGAGAAAAATGCAAATTAAGTCCCAAATTTAGACAGGACCAGATGCATAAAATGGAGAGAGGAAGAACTGCAGAGTGCAGAACAAGGAAGGTCCTGGCTCCTGAAGCTGAGCAAACCTGTTGGTGACTACTGTAGCAAGCCATGCACACAGCCCCCACCTATACAAAAATCTGTGCCGAAGAAATCAGTAGCTATTGGTTTATTTGACCATAAACAACAAGCGTGAAACACACAAACAAAAAGGTCATCAAATGACTTTTGTTGAAACTCTCAGGGTTACAGTAAATTTAGGCAGAAATGTACCGAGTTACACTTCCCAAAGCAGTGATCTGCTCACAGGATTGCAGCAAGCAATACTACCTATTTAACTTGTGTGCACTTCTAACAACATTAATTTACTAAAATCAGAAAAAGGAAAGCGTGACAGCAGCCCTTCACGCTAGGCGCATGTTTGAATGCCTGTGTATATAACATGGGCAACTGATTTCACAAAGCATACAGCAGCGTGACTCACATTGTCAATACAACTCCCAAACTTCAGAATTACAAGGAGGTGCCACTTTCATGCTATTCAAAGCATATTTTGAATCGTAAAATCCTTTCTGGACCTGACAGCTGACCTGCCTGCAATGCTGGCTGGTCTGTGCAGAGCTGTCTGCCTGTGCTAAGCATTGCTGCCACAAGGCTCCTCCTTGGCCACCCCTGCCACCACCCAATGGAGCCCATGAAGCTGTGTCCTCCTTGTGCCTCACTCCCTGGTGACAACCCATGACGCAGCCCTTGGTGGGCATTTCAGCATGAAAAGGCTTGCAGGGAGATCCTGCCCTTGCTTGACACTTGTCCAGCAGTGCAAGGAGTTACGATGGAAAGCAGTGAAGTGTGGCTTTTCAAGGGTACGTCTTGTCTGCAGTTCCCACAGGCATTTCATGCAGTAAGTTCCCACCTATGCTGCCACCATAGTCAAGGAGAGTGGGCTGCAAGGCTGGAAGGAAGACTGACCAACCCATTTCGCAGACAAGGGAGCTAAAAATTTGTAGCTGCCTTCTTCAAAGAAGAGGCAGGAAGGGCTGGACTTGCCTGGAGCGAGGGCTCCTCTGCAGCACACTGGCCATGGGCATTAGCTGTCCCTTAGCCATGTACAGGTGGAGAACTGCAATGAGTCCTTGCAGGTCCCCACTGCCTGGTTTGACCAGAGGGCTCAGACGTGGCCTGATCCTGCTGGGCTCCTGACTCCTGGAGGAGGACCGGCATCCCGTAGCCATCACCAGCACAATGCTGGGTGCGAGCTGGCCACTGCCACCCCATGCCGGGCTCAGATCCCACCCCCAGCCCTACTGCTGCTAGCTTCATGAAAACACCACGAGCTCTTGCCCACAGACACTTGCTGGAGGGCAGAGAGCGTCACCAACAGGTGACACCGTGCCCACAAGCTGTGACCTTGCCCGCGGTCCTCCACCTGTCCCAGCACATCCCTCCTGCAACCAAGGTGCGTTCGGATCCCCCTTGTGCACTGAAGCAAGAGGAAGGCAGAAATCCCAGCACCGAGACTACAATCCAGCATCAGCACAGCAGTCCTGGAGGGAAAGGGCTTGCACGGAGCATCCACCCCGCTCCCACCGTGCAGGGCTCCCAGTCACCTGCTTGTTTTCGCTCGTGTCATTGCTGCAGGCACTATGGGTCAGGGGAAGATGATAGCTGCAACCTAACACAGAAATAATTAACTGCTGTGCGCTGAGGGGAAAATACCATGATGACTGCAATGAGCATCAAGAGCCGGCAGCCTCGGGCAGGTGGCTTCTCAGGGGAATGGAGCAGCATCGCCACTCTGATTTGCAGTGGCCGGGCAGCCCTCTCCCGGCCTGCCTGCTGCCCGCTGTCAGAAAGCAGCTCCAGGTGTAAATTTACACTGCCAGGAATTAGCAGCCAGTGGGCAGTGGGCTGGAAGCAGGCGTTTCAGGTTTCAGCCTCTGGGTGATGGGAGCCAAGTGCTGGGGCAGAGGGACCCTGCCCCTTGCAGCATCTTCCTGCGGCTCCCAGGCAGCAGGCGCAGGTGCTTTTCTAAATGCAGACACCCTGGGGCACTTCTCCAGCCACCAGCTTTGACACTAATAATCCTGCAAATAAGCTATGCGATTTAACTTCTCCTCGTGGTGAGAAAACAAGGGTGTAACAAGACGGGACGTCCACAGCAGCTCAGCACTTCCAGCTGCCCAGGGAAGGGGGAAGCAGGGGCTCCTCGCTCCCTGTTTCCTGGGATGAAGGAGAGGAGCTGAGAAGGGATCTGGAAGAAGAAAGGCAAAGCAGGTTGAAAACACAATTTGGTCCAAGCTTGGCTACTCGTGGAAGAGCAACTCCAGGGAAGGGTTTGGGAGGAAAGTGGAGCTCAGCGATAAGGCAGCCGGGACACAGGCTGTGGGCTGAGTTCTGAGGAGAGATTAAAAGAGCCAAATACATGCGGCTTAGCTGGGAGACGGCTAAGGGGACACGATAAGAGCCTGCAAGTATTTGGAGGCTGTAAACATCAAGGCGGGAGGGGAATTATTTATGGTTATACATTGGGCATAACTAAGAGTAATGGGACGAGATTAAGAAAGAAAGGGTTTAGGCTGAACATCAGGAAATATTTCCCAACAATGAAACATGTTAGGCTGCAGAATAATCCTTCCAGGGCAGCCATGGGAGCACAGCAGTTTAGCTGCTTATGACTACCCATGACTAAACCCTGGGATATGTGCTGCCAGGCGTAATGGACAATGTAATTTCTATCTCTGGCCTCCAAGGTTATTTCCTTTCTGTCTCTACAGAAGGAATATTTTATCAAGTAATACATGCTTCTAACATGATGCTCGTTTTGTCACAGACAAAAGAGACTACTTAGTTCCCAGCCCTGCCAGGAGTGTCACTACAGTCAGCAGATTAGGGACGTACCCTGCTCTGTGGGTCACACCTCTTGCCTTTAAGACACCATCACTTCTCCCAGACTCCAACCAAAACAAATACAACCTGCACTTCAAGGAAAAAAAAAGTGGACCTCAATAATTTTGCACTGTTTTTAAATTTGCAGTTAGATAGCATGAAATGGAGAAATGGAAAAGAAACTGATCCAAATGAAATGATGGAAAAAAAAGAAATGGGAATCTGCCCTGCAAGCTCACTGCTAGTATCCTTCTTTTTTTGCCACCTGTTTTGTCATGAGAGTGACCAGAACTGGCCTCAGATCAGCATTAAAGTATTTCTTGGGTCAGATCTGGGAAGCTCTTGTATCACACAAAACAGTGACCCCATCCAGAAAAAAAGATTTCCAGCCATTTTGACAGGAGAGTTTCCATCCAGCCTTGGACGGGGAAGATTCAGTCACCTGACAGAGAGGAAGGCTTCTGGAAGAGCCATTCATCCGGATCTGAGTCACTGCATTTGCATTGTAATTAGGGGATTGGAAATGCTGAGCAGCAGCATTAGGTGGTAACAGAACTGGGACAATATCACCTTTCAGAGCTATTGCGAAAAGCATCGGGTGCAAGCCTGCCACGTGACACGGCGCTGCCAGCGGGGTGGCAGGGCTGGGACACACGGGCACAGGGGACAGAGCTGCCACACGCCTTTCCTCAGTGCAGGATGCTAAACGTGCACAGCTGTACCACGCTTCTCCTATTTATCTGCGGTAGACAGCAGGTCTGTGCTTCAGCCTGACATAGAGATCCCCATGCGACGAGGATCAGTGAAGAGGTGGACCGGGAGAAGTGCCACTTCTGAGTCCTTCGGAGCCCCAAGGCCGGGGCATCATGGGAGGAGGAGGACTAGGGCACTATAATAAATAAACGCTCTTTAACACTAGATCCCAGGGATAATAATCCATCAAATCCTAAAGGTTGCCCTGAGCAACTCCCCGGTTTATGCACAGTGGGTTACTTCCTTTGTACTAAATCTTTCATGCATGCTTATTTCCCATATAGTGTTTCACCTCGTGTTGTACCTTGTAATCTTGGCTTATAATACAGTTTAGAGTTATTATATGTCACAAAAGGGTTGAAATTTAAAAAAACAGACCACAGCTTGGCTCAGACGGACCGTAGCAGTGGGAGGAGTGGTTACAGACACTGAAGGAAACCTGGGGATGCTCTTCCCACCTGCAGTCTTTAGCTGCCAGCAGTTGCTCTACATGTGAGCCACAACCAAGGACCCCAGCACGCTCGGGAGGAGCTCTGCAGAGACATGTCGGTGTCAAGAGCAGAGACCACAGGAGGTTTCTCATGGCAGCTTGCTGGTATGGCCAAGATGTGGAAAAGACAGTCTTTGAAGAGTTGAGACTCTCCTGAAGAAGCGTTTCCAACATTTCATGGTGCCTCGCAACTAATGAAGGGCAGCGATGTGAAACCGAAGGGCTTGCTGCCCAGCAGGGGTGGGAGCGCGCCGTGCCCAGCAGATCCCTGCAGCGCGGCCACTTCTCCCACTATCAGATGTGAGTCAGGGCCAGAGGCAGGATACCAGACCTGATGAACCAGAGGTCTCATCCGGTATGGAGGAGCCAAACTTCCAGTGTTTACTTAAGCAAGAAGCAGAATAAACTATGGTCCTTAAAACTAAACATCTAAATGCACTCGCTAATCCCGAGACATACAATAAGCAATTATACAAACACACCTTAAATGTTTTTTGGCAATTTTTGCAGTTCACCCAGAAAGACGTGTCATCTTTCAAAACACAGCAACCAAACTTCCCCAAGTCAGCGGGGGGGTGCTCTGCTCTTCTCCTTTGCAGGTGCCAAGGTGGAGCGAAGAAAGCCCCAGCCAGGTACACCCTCACGCAAAACACCAACAACTACAAACAACACAGAGGCAAAAACAGCTCTGTGTGCAGGACTTGAGAGTGGATTATCCCTGCAGGCTTGGGGAGACAGAAGAAAATTAAAATATCTGACACCCTTGAGCGCAGTGCCTGGTTTTATGACCCAGAGTCTGAGCCGATGGTTTTCCCTCATTGCCATGTGTGATCCCTTTTTATAAAGAGACTCCACTCCTGCCACATCATTGAACTACTGTTTAAATACATTCTGAAAGATTTTTTTCATTTATATTTTTTCCCAAAAAACATGAGCAGTTGCTGAATTTAGTGTTTTGTAGAGTGAAACCACAAGGTTTCACTCAGTCCTCATCTGTAATTGTGGTAGACACTAAAAAATCCCTTGAGAGTCCTGGCGCACACAGAGCCAGGCCAGGTCCTCCAAGTTTCCTCCACACACAAATCATCTGAGTAACTAATATTAATATACAGTAAATAATAATTGTAATACTTAGCACTTTTCACCCATAGATCTCACAGTATTTCATCGAGCTGGATGAATGCCTTTATTCTCTTGCTCGCAAGCAAATGAGGACTTCTCTTCTGCAAACACTTTCCACACAGGTGTTTAATTTTAACCTTGCACCTAGTTTTGGTGATTATGTTGTGGTCAGCCAAGTCACTGGGAGAGCCCCAGGTTAGTCTTCTTCTGTGGATGTTCCCTTCGGGAAAGCAAAAACGCTAAAGGTGTTTTTAGCATACACACGTGGACAATTCGTTGGCTTTCTAAATGCCAAATATTTGCACCCAAACTCATTTATTTTCTTGATCTTTCATTGCTACGAGCATCTTTGGTTTAGTTTCATCATGTTTCAGCAAGAAACCTTTTATACCTTTGGAGAAAACGTATTTACAGCGTACTCCGTATTTACAGTGCCCAGAAATGCCTCCTCTCCCTGACCCCGGCCAGCTTCCAGCCTGGGACGGAACCTCCAGAGGCACAGCCCTGCTCGGGGAGCCGTTCAGCTTTGCCCTGTGCAAACAGAGTACAAAACCTTGCCTGTGCCCCGTGGTGGTGACAAGCCAGTCTCTATACACGTCTGTCATTATTTTGTCTGCATTATTAAAACAGGCATAAAAAACGTCTCTCCATTTCACCTCTTCTGCAGTGACTTCAGAGCTTGTACTTTCCTTGTCTGGGATTTTCAGATGAGTTTTTGGGGAAGAGGGCTTGAAGGAAATGGGGCTGCTGAGAGCCCCGTGTAATGAAACAGGAGTTTGGGATGAAAGGCAATTTTAAAACTAGTTGAAATCCTGAACTATGTAAATCTGCATAGTAAAAAGCAGGTAAAAGCAGCAGTTCTGAGCACAGATGGGGAGGGGTGGCATAGCCTGAAACCACAGGAGAAGGTCCGGATATACCCCTGGGTGGGGATGGATAGATGTGTGCATCACGGGGCTGTGTGCCTCTCCCAAAGCAGTGCTTTCAATGGACAAATAGCTTACAGCAACAGAACTTTTCATAAGAACCCGTAAAATTTTTTTTTCCTTCAAAATGCACCACTAAATTTGAAAGCATACAGGTTGAAGATGGTGAAAATCCTTATTCTGTGCTGCTTTGTATTAAAATGTACTTGCTCCTGGGCTCTTGCTGCTGATGCTGATCACGGTAAATCAAAAATGGAGATATCAACATGTGCCATGGGCCAGAAGTTGGCGATGTAGTTTTGAAACAGCAGCTTAAAACATACACAGGTCCGATGAGCACAGAGGTGTGGTGGTCTGGGCATCCTTGGCAGGACTGTGTCCTCTGGCCCAGGGGCAGAGCAGGGTTGGGATCCTGGAGGAGCACTGCAGGACGCTTCTTCAAGGAAGTCATGCAGTGCAGAGCTTTGGGGCATAGCAACAGCCAGCAGGTCTTTGCATGTGCCACTACCAAATTCACTTTAAGCATCCTCAGCCCAGCGCCTAGCGCTGCTGTGAAATATGCAAAGGAGCATAAAACGATGCTTTGTCATATCGGCTCTGCTGACTGCTCTCAGGCTTCCTCTGGAAGCTGCCTCTCATTTCTGCCTCGCTGAATTCAGCAGACCTCAGGGATAGGTTTGGCAAATAAAGAGGCCAACTAAGTACTGCTTTGTACGGGCTGTCCACAAGTAATGAGACGCATATTGAGAAATTAGTGCAGATTTGTTGCATCCTCCCATGTCCCTGGAACTGCACAGAAAGAGCAAATACCCTCAGAAATGCCACCTCGTGCTCCGTGCACACCTGAGTTTAAGCATGCGGGCAGCGAGCCGGGTGCCAGGAGGCTGTGTGAGGTGGACCGAGACTGAAGCACAAAGCAGGAACAGGGAGGGGAGAGGCACGGCCCCCGCTTCCCGCGCACCGGGTGACAGCTCAAGGCTAACACATGGCAGCCTCTCCCTGAACGAGCACCCTCTCTTCAGTTTAATCCATCCCTGCAATTAGGAGGTAATAACTCTGGTGGGAAAATGTAACAAAATATTAAGCCATCAGTTTTCATTTGTATGAGGCCCTGTATAGGCTGCCAGAAAGCGCTGTCCGTCTCGCCTCTCTGATGCGTAACTCCTGCCAAATAACGGGTACTTACCTCATTTCCACTCCCAGGCCAGTGTAGTCACCTATAAAAATTAACACTGGGGACCCGTGCACAGAGTGGGGATGGGTTTCAGAGGGATCACAAGGCACTTAAATAGTTTTAGAACAACTTTGGAAGTCATTAGTTGTAACAGATACGGCAGTAATAGCACACGATGGAGATGGTCCCATGGGTAGGAGAGGAAGCAGTCCTGGCTCTGGGGAAGTCCCCCTCCACGGCACCATCCCACATCAGGAACAGAAAGTGGCTGGGCCAGGCCAAAGCCCCCACTTCTGCCTCTCATGTGGCCCAAACCCAATCCCTGGGGAAGAGGGAGGAGCAAAGTAAATATTCAGTGACAGGTCCGCAAATACTGCTCTTCTCTGTCCTCAGTCACCTCTCCATGAATGAGCACAAAGTTACCCTTACAAGTATGCTTAGTCCCTGCGAAAGCCGAAGCTAAATGCTGCTCAGCTAGAGGTAGAATAGAGTATCTACACCTACACAGGGTTTCCTTTTCCCACCAAGGCTTAAGAAGACGGTTTAAGCAGATGCCAAGGTCTAACACATGGTGTGTTAAGATCCAGCTCTACACTCAGAAAGTTCATGAGCTACAACACTGCTGTGCTGGCAAAGCACAGATGGATGATGCACAGCAGAGTCTTTGGAGCCAGATGGGATGACTACCTTGTGAGAACATAGCGGGCATGTTATTTTTCAAGTGTATGTGCCATTTATCAGTTTTCCCCAAAATCTTTAATGCATGGGAAAAAAAATGCAGTAGAGATACTTGGATCAATGTCTAGACCTTAAGTAACTTTTCACTAATGCCAAAATCCCCAAGATCCTGTTCTTTGGCAGTATGTCCTCAGACGGATCTCTAGAAAGTCATTAAAAGTGTTGTGATTTAAATGGCAAGTAAACAGCTGACCACAAGCTGCAGAATCAAAAATCCTCCTAGTGTAAAGATGAGAAATGCATCAATATTTCATTGATTGAGATCTACTGCCATTAATGTCTGCACTGTATAAGGAAACATCTCCAAATGTCATTCTTAAAGAATAACAAGCAGTTTTATTGGAGTAAATGTGGCCTTTCCAGTTGTCACAAACAGGGTTATAATTATTTTTAAAGGCCTAAGAGAATTAAACTAAGTATTACCACCCTCTACAAAACTTTGTTTGTTTGTTTTTGTTTGTTGTGGGTGATCCTCGGTTTGCAGCTTGTTAGCAGCATGTCACCAGGGGATAAACACAACCACACACAAAAATAAAAACCCTGTTTCCCAACATCTCCTTCAAAGAGTCTTGCATGCTCTGCACGCTGCTGTTAATTGCTGATGTACACAATTGCTGCAGCTTTTTTTGTTGTTGTTGCACAAATATCACCATTAGTAGCTGGAGATGCATAGATATTGAGCTTGTTTATTACTTAAAGATGACAACGATGATAAATTCCATGATTTAAAAGGAGTAAAGGGATTTCCTTGCTACAACAAATATTTTCTGTGCTCCAGCTAACCGCCAAGGCAACTACGTACCACTCACTTTGTCCACGAAGAAACCAGGTCTATAATACTGATCCAGTGTGGCTACAGCAGCCTTTCACAAGTGCAATCAAAACGTCAATACACTTTGGTCTTATAAAGCTTCTTCCATCTGCCTAATTCCTACCTTAACCTGAACACATCCGGGGGTAGGTCTGGGTAGTTGGCTGCAGGCACAAAAAGCTCGTACGACTTGCTGGGGTCACGCCAGGAGGCTGGGGCAGGGCTGGTCCTCATGCCTCATTCGCCGTGCTCCAGAGGGCTTTCTGCTTTTCACAGTCATCTGCACAAACTCACAGATACATTCTCTAAGCACCGGAGCAGCTCTGCGCTTTCCTTCGCTGTAGTTCATCTTCAGTGATGCTGGGCTGTGGGAGAGGTTAGGAGGTAGCAGGGAGAGGGACGGCCCTGGGTCCCATCCCACTGCTCTCACCATAAATTTGGGGAGGGGGGACCCTTTCCATCTTGCTGCAGCAGGGAATAGGAGTGGACTGAAGTGCTGGAAATATTACCGGCCTTGAATGGATGATCTTGCACGTCTGACTCACACAAACCTCCCAGAGGAGTGAATGGGAGGGCTGCTGGACTAGAATTTAAAGGGAAAAAATCAGTATTGAGTCCCTTCCCCCATATGGTTAGGTCTGTCTTGGGAAGGACATTTTCCAAACAATTTGTCATTTTTGTCTGATCTCTCCTTTCCATTTGGCTCCAAAGCAAATGTGCGTGCACAGAAAGAAGCTTATTCCTTTACAATTTGCCTCTTCTGGGAAGTTTAGAAATGTTAGAATCCACTCATGTTCCAAACATCCCAGTTTCTCCCAAAGAAGCTGTGCGGCCTCCTAGACACTATTCCAAAGATGCACTAACAGGGAAGGCTGCGAATAAAGGAACGGGTGAGCATGAAGAGCCATTTCTTTGCTATATTTGGAAGTACAGAGAGACTTTAATGAATGTTTGTGATGATTAAAATAAGCAATTGCAAAGGGTTCTTTTGCTTGTACAGGAACAATTTGTGCCACCGCCGCGCAGAATATGAACTTGGCTTTGGGAACAATGCTTTTGGAAACTGCTTGGGTTGGGGTGGAGGTGATTTGACACTCTTTTGGTTGGCAGCAGGAGGGTAATCTGGCAATGAGGAGCCCAGCAATGGATGAACCTTCCCACCCAACCAGCAACAACTCTGTGCACACCCCGGTGTCTTTTGGGCACAAACCGCCATGCGTTGTTGGCCTCTGAACCCATCAGATGTCTTCTCTGGGTGGGAAGCTTTATGATGGCAATCTTTTGAACTGGAAGCTGAAGCACAGACACAGTGGCTAATTTGAATGTTTTTGGATCAAGCACGAAGGAAGCAACAAGTCTTGGTCACCTAAAGAGAGATTTACACTTGAGGGTTCTGTTTCCACCTTATTGTAGGCACCACATCTAGGAGCTCACTACTTCTTGCCTCACAGATGCATTTATTTTTCTAGTACCTGGAGCCTGCTGTTAGTGCATGGTCAGAAGTGTCTCTGTCCTGCTGACCTATATGAGTCTTGTTCTTCCTTCACAGGAAGAGCTCGGACATGCTTCCAGCCCACAGTACACATTCAGCAAGGACCATCTCCTAGGGTAGGAGGCACAGCATCTCTTCACAATCTGCCCTTGCAGTCCGAAGGCCCTTGGGCCAGCCCCAGCCCTGCCGCTCCTTTGTGCGTGGCCTTCAACCAGCTGTTTGCCTCTGCAGGGCAAGGGAGATCACTCAGAGCTTTGTCCCTCCAGAAAGCAACTCCTGGGTAGGCGGTTTTCCTGCGTGCACTTCTGATCTATGGGGAAAGGATCCTGGCAGCCCTGACCTGTGCTGAACGTGGGCAGGATGTTGTCAACATTTGCCATACTCACCTGCCCATAGCCGCTACTCAAATAACTTGAAAACCCACAGCAATTCAACATCCTGGAGGAGTTTTCTCAGCACCCACCCAAAGACCTGGGCAGAGCCTTTCCTGGTGCCAGTCCTCAGCCAAGCCCAGTGCCAAGCAAGCTGTGACCCCGCACTGGGGACATCAGGGCCATCTGCCAGAGTGGAGGGACATGGGGGCATCTCCCCGACCGCTCCAGCAAGAAGACAGCCTGGGAAGCTCCCCTCCATCCTCAGCATGTAAACATCTGCTGGAGGAAGACTTTTCTCCTAATAACACATCATTAAACATTGATTTAAAGACAATCATCTTCCCTTTCTTTAATTTCACAGCACCTTTAAAACAGCTGTTAGGCTGCAGCAGGGACGATCAGCCGAACAGGAAACGCATTGTTAGCTCCTAGCATTAAAACAGTAGAATGCATTAATTTATGAGCTCCTACTCGCTCTCCAAACGTTTTATTATGTTAATATCACCTTGATGTGCTGGTAGGCCCCAGTGCCAAAGCCTCTTTCACACAGTATGTGCCATCCTAAATTACAGGCTGGGCGCCTCCTGGAACTGCCTTTGGAAAACTGGAGTAAACCAGCAAGCACTAAAGTTAATATTATCTTACAGACTAACAACCAGCTAATGCTCGACATGTGAATCCCATTTACTTCTTCTCTCTATAACAAATGGCAAGTGTGGGACTGGACTGTTCCTGATTTTATGCTATTTATCTTTCTGATCCATTCCATATTCGTTGTCCTTGTTTTTCAGCTACAGCTATAGCCTGTGTGTGCGTGCGTGTGTGTGTGTAACCCAGTCAGCCTAGGAAAGCACAAGCCATGCCCCTGCCGCAGTGTTTGCATGGTCCTCGCATGACTTGTGTGCTTTTCCCTTGGGGCGAGACCTTCAAAAGGACCCGCTGGGCTCTCAAAAGCCCAAGAGGGGGGCACATATTAGAAGCGAAGTGTCTGAAACTTCGGAAATTTCCCTGGAAAATTAAACTGGACAGGGGGCCTGGGGATGGGTGTTTGGCTGGCGGGGCAGAAGAGTGCCCAAACCCCTGCAACCTGCCCCCCGCAGCCCAGTGTGCTCTGGCCCCTGCTCCAGCCCGGGCCGCTCTGGGAGCTGTTTGCTGCTTCACCCGGCACTGAACCCTGCACCGGGAGCGTTTTTCAGGGCTACTCCTTGGGGGAAAAGAAAAAAGAAAAAAAAAAGTAGCCGTTGCTTTCCCTCCCCCCTCAGGCGAAGCAAACCAGCCGGGAGGAAATGAAGAGGGCAGGGGCCGTGGAACCCGGAGCACGGAGCAGCCCGAGGGGTGGCCGGTGCCGTGCCCGGAGAGCAGCGCGGGGCCAGCCCCGCTGCCGGCGGCACCACGGCCGGGCTGGGCCCGGGGCCGCGCTCCGAGGACCGGCGGCG